>VZQC01012080.1:2528609-2598434 GCA_009823505.1 Rhizomys pruinosus
TCAACTGATGAGTGGATAGAGAAAATGTGGTACATCTACACAATGGAGTTCTATGCAGCAGTAAAGAAAGATGACATCATGAGCTTTGCAGGTAAATGGATGGAGCTAGAAGATATTATATTAAGTGAAGTAACACAGTCCCAGAAAAACAAACGACAAATGGTATCCCTCATCTGTGGATGCTAGTGCCAATTACCTAGTTGTAAGTATTTCTTGTGTAGGGCCCCCTGAGCTTTTGTCCAAAGCAGTTGGGCTTAATGCATATTGGAAACAACAACAACAACAACAAAAACAGAAAGGACTGCATCAAAGAACTGACTGAAACAGTGAACTTCTGCTCAAAACAGTCAACTTCCTCATGGAGAAAAAAAAAAAAAGAAAGATATACCATGCTAACACAAATCAAAGAACCTGAAGGTGACTATGTTGATTTCAAGACTTCTGGAAGACAAAATGACCAGTGACATTTTTTAGTGATAGAGGGCCATCTTCCAAAGAGAAAGAACAATCCTTAATGTGTGTCTGCTTAAACAACAGAACATAAAATCCTGGAAACAAACCTGGTAAAGCTGCAAGGAGAAATAGACAAAGCTTCTATTATAACTGAAAACACTAATATACCATGATCAGTAATCCACAGATCCTGCAGACAGAAAAATCAATAAAATAGAGGAACCTGACAGAATCATTGCTGAACTGATTCTCATTAATGTTTACAAAATACTATCTCAAACAATAGCAGGTGACTACAGTCAGCTTTCCACATCTACAAAATACTATCTCAAACAATAGCAGGTGACTACAGTCGGCTTTCCACATCTACAAAATACTATCTCAAACAATAGCAGGTGACTACAGTCAGCTTTCCACATCTACATGCATAGACTTTTTCCCCGTTGCCATTTCCTAAATAATAGAATACTACAACTAGTTACATAGTATCTATATTGCATTAGGCAATCTAAAAGGATTTAAAGCACAAGACAAAGACATAGCTTATATAAAATACTATGCCCTGTTAAGTAAGGGGCTCAACTGCCTTCAGGTTTTAGTTTTTGAAGGCTATCTCAGACCAATTGGATATTCTTCCCAAGCTCACATGGGGCAGTCATCAGGCTGGGCAATCTGCTATGGCATTAAACATACCTCAACTAAGTTAGAAATCACACAAAATATGCTCTTAGATCACACCAGAATTAGACTTGAAATCACTACCAGTGAAGTACCTGGAAAAACCCAACACCTCAGAAGATTAAACAATACAATTCTAAATAGCACCTGGGTGAAGGAAGAAATCTCAAGAGGAAAATTTTAAAGTATTATTAACTGAATTAAACTGAAAATATAGTTCATCAAATTTCATAGGTTGCACCAGAAAGGATTCTTATAAGAGAATTTGTCATATTGCAGGCTATATTAGAAAATAAGAAATAGGGGCTGGAGAGATGGCCTAGCGGTTAAGAGCACCAACTGCTCTTGCAGAGGACCCAAAAATTAAAAAAAGAAAATAAGAAATATGTAAAATGAATACTATCAACTTGTACCTTACACCCAAAGAAACCAAGGAAGAAAAATAGAAACCCGAAGCAAGGAAAATAAAATACAAAATCAAAATTAGAACAGAAATCAATGGAGGTAAAAATAGGAAAACCATAGAAATAAAATCAATAAATTCAAAATCTTTTTTTTAATAAAGATCAATATAATTTGTAAACTTTACACAGGCTAATCAAGAAAAAAAAAGACTAATCAAATCATAAAGATTGGAGTAATGGCCATAATGGGCATTAAAGGTATATTCCATAAAATGAATATTTTTTAATTTTAATTTAATTAATTAATTTATTTATTTATTTATGTGTATGAGTGTACTGTCTGCATGTAGGTTTATGCACCCATGTCGTGCAATGCCACGGAGGTCAGAAGAGGGCATTGGATTCCCCTGGAACTGAAGTTCTCCTGGAATTGGAGTTACAGACGGTTCTCAGCCACCATGTGGGTGCTGGGGATCAAACCTGGGTCCTCTGCAAGAGCAGTTGGCACTCCCAACCGCTAGGCCATCTCTCCAGCCCCATAAAAGGAATATTAAGATCAACCATATGCTCACAATTTGATAACTTAGATGAAATAGACTTGTTCATTGAAATACTCTACCAAACCTCACATAAGAAGAAATACGCATTCTAGATCTATCAAAGAAATGGAATGAATAACTAATAACCTTCAAAATAGAAAGCTTCAAGCCAGACATGTCGGTACATGCCAGTAATCCCCACCCTTGGGAATCAGAAGCCAAGGGATCAGGAATTCAAGGACAGTCTTGGTTAATAGGGAAGCTGAGGCCAACCCAACCCAAAAGCAAACAGATACACAGACAGAAAAAAGTACTAGGCCCAGAAGTTGCTGATGAATTCACCTATTAAATAAGAAATACTACCAGTGCTGTTTCTTCTAGCAAACACAAGCAAAATGGATGCTTCCTGATTCATCTTATGAGAACATAATTATATTTATAGCATGTACAGATAAAGGTGCTATACTAAGAAACACCCCTTAATATGAAAAATATCTTTCATAAACACAGATCTAAAATTTCTTTATCAAATATTAACAAATCAAAAATTAACATTATATCAAAAGAATTATTCAACACTACCAAGTAGAATTTATCCTGCTTGTGCTGGTTTCAACATTTAAAAAGCAATTAATGTAATCCATCATAACAATGGATTAAAGAGGAAAATTATCTGATAAAATCAGTAGATACAGAAAAAGTATGTGACAAAATTCAGTGGACATATTCAAAACCCAGCTCATTAGGAATAAAGAGAAATGACTTCAACTTAATAATGAATGTCTATGAGAAACTGATCGTTGACACCATTTCTAATCATGAGAATCTAAATATTTCACAACAAGGGAGAGATCTCACCTCTTATCACTCTTGTTCAGCATCATATTGAAAGTCCTAGCTAATGAGGTAAGATTATGACAGGAGATAAATTGTACAAAGACTAAGAAGGGAAAAACAAAATTGTTTTTGTTTGCGGTTGACATGGTTACCTATCTATAAAAAAATCCCAAAGACTTGATTTCAATGTTCAATGTTCTTGAGAAAGGAAAGAGGAAAGGAAGGAAATAACATAGAAAAGGAGTACGCCACAAGAATTGAGCAAGGATTCAGAACACAAAGCTGACATAATAAACAACTGGAATTTTATATTTAAAATACAATGTAGAAATCAACCTGGAGGTTTCTTTAAAAACTAAAGGTAGAACCACTATAGGCCCCAGCTTTACCATGCTACCGTGTGTACCTGAGACTCTCTATCCTACTACGAGGATACCAGCACATCCATGCTTGCTGCTGCTCTATTCACAATACCTAGAAAATGGAACCAAGAGATAAATGGACAATTCAAATGTGGAACATATATACACTGAACACTTTTGAGCTACAAAGAAAAATGAAATTCTACAATATATATGGCAAAATAGAACTGGTAGATACTGTATTAAATGAAGTAACTCGGGCTTAGAAAGATAAACACCATATGTTCTTTATCATATGCAGATCCTGGCTTCTCATTTTATATGTGTGTATTTATGTGGGAATGAGTGTGTGTAGAGGGTAGAAAACTGGAGACAGCCCCATGAGAGAGGAAGCATAGGCTTTAAAGGACAGAGCTGGGGAGGGTAATAGAACACATGGGATAGGAAAGTGGAAAGGGGCATTCTGGGAGTAAAAACACATAAGGGGACTCACCCCACTGCAGAGATACATGCACGGCCATGTTTATTTCAGCTCTCTTCACAATAGCAAAGAGCTGGAACCAACCCAAATGCCCATCAACTGATGAGTGGATAGAGAAAATGTGGTACATCTACACAATGGAGTTCTATGCAGCAGTAATGAAAGACATCACGAGCTTTGCAGGAAAATGGCTGGAGCTAGAGGACATCATGCTGAGTGAAGTAACACAGTCCCAGAAAAACAAACAACGAATGGTATTCCTCATCTCTCGATGCTAGTGCCAATTACCCAGTTGTAAGTATTTCTTGTGCATGGCCCCTTGAGCTTTTGTCCAAAGCAGTTGGGAGTGATGCATATTGGAAACAACAACAACAACAACAGAAAGGACTGCATCAAAGAACTGACTGAAACAGTGAACTTCTGCTCAAAATAGTCAACTTCCCCATGGAGAATATTGAGAAAGACTGAGAAAGACATGAATAGCATGTTTGGCAGAATGCATGAGCTCTGGAGGGGTGAGGGGACTGGGAGGACACGGTTCTAGATTGATAAAAAATATATGTATAAATAAATAAATTTTAAAAAGATTTATTTTTGGATTTAAAATTATGAATATGATTTTTATAGAAAGAATCCAAGTCTCGGATGGTTATTATAAGCTTATATTTTTAAGGCACTGGTGCATTTCATCAAAATTGTCAAATCCTGTGAATAGCAATCACAGCACTGTTCCTAATGCTGTGAGTGATGTCTGTAGGGTTAATAGTAGCTCTTGTTTCATCCTAATATTAATAATATGAAGTCTTAGATTTTTCACTTTGTCAGTCTGGCTATCAATATATCAGTTTTATTGATATCTTCAAAGAAAGATATTTTTTATCTCCCATCCTTTTCCTGTATTCTTTTTCTCCTTTCATTTTATTGATTTCCACTCTTTATTATTTTACTCCCTCTCCTTGCTTTGGGTTTATTTTGCTATTCCTTGGGAGGGGGAATTAATGTAGAAAGAGCATAAATTTTTAATGTATTTTTTTTTAATTTTATGTATATGAGTGTTATTCTTGTATGTATGTAAGTGCTCCCTTGTCAGCAATGCCTGTGGAAGACAGAAGAGGGCATCAGATCCCCGGATCTGGAGTTACTGACAGTTGTTAGCTGCCATGTGAATGCTGGGATTTGAACCTGGATCTTCTGCAAGAACAGCCAGTGCTCTAACTGCCGAGCCATAGATTTGCATTTGAACCTTCTCCTCGCTCCTAAAGTGCATGTAGTACTCATTTTCCCTCTCCTCACTTCTTCACCTGTAACTCTCAGATTCAACTTAAATTCCTTGAGCTGAGCACGGTGGTGCATGCCTTTAGTCTCAGCACTTGGGAGACAGAGGCAGCAGGAGCTTATGAGATTAGCCTGATCTACATAGTAAATTCCAGGCCAACTGGGGCTAAAGGGAGACCCTGTCTCAAAAAGACAAAAACAAAATTTCCTGAGCCTTTAGTAGATTATAAGAAGTATCCATTTAGTTTCCAGTGTTGGCAGTTTTCTGTATTTCTGCTAATGATTTATAATTTGAGTCTATTGTCATCAGAAAACACCTTCTCTGTGTGATTTCAGTTCTTTTTAATTTGCTGAATGCAGTTCCTAAAACAATATCATGATATTATTTGTGACAGTATGCATTCTGCTTTTAGATGGAGTGTTCTAGAACTGTCAAGTAGAATATACTGTTTGTTAGCATTGTTGGGTTATTCTATATTTATGTCAATTTTTCTACGTAGTGGTTCTGTCAGTTGAGAAAAATGTTAAGGTCCATCCATAATTATGGATCTCTCTATTTCAACTTTCAGTTATATTTTATTTCAAATATTTATTTCAGTTTTGTTGTTTTGCACATACATATTTTTCTTAATACCTTCTTAATGAATTACTTTTATCATTATATAATGTTNTTCCTAAAACAATATCATGATATTATTTGTGACAGTATGCATTCTGCTTTTAGATGGAGTGTTCTAGAACTGTCAAGTAGAATATACTGTTTGTTAGCATTGTTGGGTTATTCTATATTTATGTCAATTTTTCTACGTAGTGGTTCTGTCAGTTGAGAAAAATGTTAAGGTCCATCCATAATTATGGATCTCTCTATTTCAACTTTCAGTTATATTTTATTTCAAATATTTATTTCAGTTTTGTTGTTTTGCACATACATATTTTTCTTAATACCTTCTTAATGAATTACTTTTATCATTATATAATGTTCATCTTCAACTCTGGTAATTTTCTAATGTATCTAATAATAAAACTCTCTTTCCTTTGGTTAATGTTTGCATGATCCCTCACTCTGTATTCCTTTTTCCTTCAATCAGCTTAAATTTTAATAATTTAAATGAATTTATTATAGATGGTTGAGCCATACTTTTAATTCACTCTGCCAATCTCTTTCTTTAATTGGTCTGTTTAGACCATTTATATTTCCTATCATTACTGACCTGTTAGGTATTAGATCTGACATTTTAATATGCTTGGCACCGCTTCATTTTTATTTTTGTAATTTGTCTCTTCCTGCCTTCCCAGTGGCTACTTGAACATTGTTTAGAATTCTGTTTTGATTTATTTATATTGTCAAATGCATCTCTTTTTACAGTTATTCCAAATAGAATCTATGGCATTACATACATGTGCACACAATTGATTTATTGATTTATTTATATTACATTTCTGATGGTCTCATCCCTTGACATTGGTCTATCAATGAAAGGAGCTAGGGCCACCTCATTATTTCCAGTGGACATATGTTATACAGGACTGTCCTCCAAGTCAAATGGATGCCACCTTCCTGAGCTCAGCTGTGCCTGCTTGCCAAAGATCATTTCAGCTGGTGTTGACTGTTCAAGCCCCTGCATAGAAGGAAGGGCAGGGCAGTCACAGGACCCTCACCTTGACGATCCACCTACACCTCCCAGATCCTACTGGGCAATTCAGCCCTAATTTCATTGGGCCTTGGAGAAGGGATAGAGTGCTTAGGCCAAGGAAAACTAATGAGGAGCGGCTTTATTGTGATGGTGTACATAGTCTAGGTAACTCCATCTTAGTCATTGAACCCTAGCCCAGAAAAAACTCCAAGAAGATCCAGCCAATTATCTTGACCTTTGTCATCCCCTGTCTACAGACTTCTTGCCACTACCTGTTAACTAGTTATCTTAGCTTTTGTAATCATGCAGCAGGCAGGAACTGAAGTTTCTGTTATTTTGTTGTCTGACTGGAGTTTCTTAGAAAACCCACCAGGATATGATATTTGCCTTTAGAAGTGTAACCTGCCCTTGAGGTGTGACTTCACACACACCCCCCTCCCAAAATATTGAATGGGGTGTAGTCGCTGACCAGCTCAAATAAAGTGAATTCAGTTGACTGGGATACTGGAGTCTGTGTGGTCTTTCTCCCAGTGGTCTCAACACCATAACACCATCTATGTGGCTATGGAGAAGCCACTCTACATGCTAGGTGAAGACTTTCTGGTGTGATCTTAGCAGGGAGCACCCACATTTCTGTAAGTAACCCTTTTGAAAATAAGGCCAATAAACCTGTTGGTTCCCCAGAGTGGACTTTGGTGATACCTCCTTTTTTATTTGTCAGGACCTTGGGAAGGTAGACCCAGTTTACATATCCCCAGGGGAGGCATTTTAACAGCCAGGTAAAAGCCAAGGTTCAAAACAAGGACTTATTGACACCTAAGTGGCTGTGTCTCTCCTTACTGACAGGAAGGTTGGGAATCCTGGTTCCTTACTAGTCCTTCACTGACACCTTCCCAGCTGCCAGTGGTAGGAGCACCTTGTTACTAAGTGACCTCCACTAACCCACGGGGAAAGTGGTGACCTTCTTACTCCTAAACAGTGGTAGAGTTTCTGTCTCCAGCAGGCCTTCTCTGATAGACTTTAGTGAGGAAGGAGAATGATTTCTGGTTACTCCCAAGTAGGGTGGATGCCCAGGCTTTCCAAGTTATATCTAATGATGTCTTGGGAGATCAGGGTCCTGTTCCTGCCTAGAGAAGCAAAAATCCCAGCTCCCCAGTTGGCCTCCTTCACTGGGGGACTGGAACACCGATTCCAGCCTTTTAAGGGTAGACATCTTTGCTGTCAAAGGGTAAAGGTGGAGCCACTTATTTTTCTGCAGTTTGATGACAATGGTGGTTGTGGTCTAAAAGTTTCTTATTCTGCTAACCTGTCCATTTCCTGGTCTTTTGGCTAAAGAGAATAAACTTTTACGTTATTGTAAGACATTTGGGATCAGCTCTTGTTTCTGAATTGCTGGTTTCTTCAGCTCCAAGTCTGGGATATATGAAAAAGGGTTTAAAATACCCAGAAACAGGAGGACATTCTCAATTGTGTTGGTTTTTTTTAGACCTGCGGTCCCTCAGTCACCCTGTCTCCTCTTTACCTTTCCAAGTTTTCCTACATGTGTTTTTATAAATAACATTGAGGATTAGGTTTGTATTTAGCAAGAAGACTAGAAAAAAAAATCTATCTACTCCATTGGCCCACACCAGAAGTTCCGGAGTTATCTTTTTTTAAATATTTTATTTATTTATTTATTTATTTATTTTGGTCTTTTTGAGACAGGGTCTCCCTGTAGCCCCAGCTGTCCTGGAACTCACTCTGTAGACCAGGCTGACCTTGAACTCACAAAGATCCACCTGCCTCTGCCTCTTGAGTACTAGGATTAAAGGTGTGTGCCACCATGCCCGGCATTATTTTTATTTTATGTGTATGAATGTTGTGCCTGCATGGATGGAAGGGCACTCACGCTGTATAACGCTCTCGGGGGTCAGAAATGGCTGCTGGATGCCCTGGAACTGGAGTTGTGGTCAGTTGTTCGCTTCCTTGTAGGTGTGGGGAACTGAACCCAGGCCCCCTGCAGGAGCAGCCAGTGGTCTTAACTGATGAGTCATCTCTCCGGCCATGGATTTATCTTTGTAATACATAAAATAATCATGTCACTTCCCTGCTTAAAATGCTCCAGTGGTGTCATGATTAATCCTGATTGTCAGAGTGATGGAACTGAGAGATCCATGAGTGAAGCATGTCTTTGGATGTGTCTAGGATGGCATTTTCAGACATTAGAAAACAAGGTCATGGATCTCATGAGTGGTGAATCCCTTGATGGACCCATAGTAGTGGGATGGCATTAGTGAGAGATGGTGAAATATAGACATGGTATAGTTGAGCATGTCCTTGGGACTAGGTCTAATGCTGATCACTTCCTATTTCCTCTTTCTCTACTTCCTGGCTGCCATGTTGTGACCTCCCTACCCCCACCATGACGGAACAAACACCTGTGAAATCCCAGGCCACACAAAGCCTTTCTCCTTTAAGTTGATGCTCTCAGGAATTTTGTTCCAGGAATGAGGAAAGTAACTTGAATGAGTAACTTCTGTCAGACTAAAACCAACATCCACGTCTACCTACCCATGGCCCGCACCTTCGTGAACTGTCCTCTGCCCGCCTCTCTAGGCTCTTCACCTCAGATCCAGCCACACTGTCCCTCTTTGTCTTTCTTAAATACTCATCCTGGTGTACACGGTGGTCTTCCCACCCTACTGCCTGGGATGATTCCCTCCCCATTTTCAGTTCTCATTGTAGATATGATCACTGCAAAAAAAAAAAAATTAAGATTTGTTTTTTTCTAGGTAGATCTTATTTCTGTGGCTGTGCTAAGGGTTGTTAGCAGGTCTCCTCACTGGAATACCAGCTCTGTGGAAGCAAGCTGCTGTCGTTTGCACACACAATGTCCCCCTGAAGGCTCCTGTGTTCAGTGGTTGGTTAGGGTGCTATTTTAAGGGGGACTGTGCAAACCTTATGAAGTGTAGCCTACCTAGAGGAAGCAGGTTACCGGAAGTGGGTAATCAGAGGCATACCTCTGAAGGTAAGACCACCCCAGCTTCTGCCTCTCTCTCTGTTTCTGGGCCACCAAATGATGAACAGCTCTGCTCTGTTCTGCTCTCTCTACCATGATGGACTGACCTTTGAAACCTGGAGCAAAATAAATAGTCCCTCCCTTATATTGTTTATGTCCTGCATTTTGTTACTGTGATGAAAAATGTTCCTAATACAGAAAGGCTTGGTCTCTTGTTCGTTTCTGTATCTCACCATCAGACCCCAGAACAGGATGAAGCAGACTACTGAAAGCAGCGAGCTAATAAATGCACCTGTGCTGGCCATTTATGTTTTACCTGTGCCTGGAAGACAGGTCAGAACCAGCTAAGAGATCACAGGTGGAGCAGATGGTAATAAATATCAGGGCCCAATTTTCTCCCAGGTCAGATGATCAGGTAAATAGTTCTCCATTAGTAACATAAGCTTAAAAGATAAAGCATCCTTAAAACCCATAAATGAAAAAGTCCTCTGCAAAATTACATTTGAAACAAATAATAGCAAATGGGAAAATTAATGAAAACAAAACTACTATGTATTTAAGAACCTCTGTCTCACAGCAAAGTCAGACTCAGGAAATTAATTGTTCATTTTTTAAAGTCACATAATTGCCTGTATCTGATTATAAAATAATATACTCTCGCTGTTTGTAGAAAACAGGAAAGCATAAACAAGGAAAAAACCATCAATAACTACTCGTAGCACTTTAGTATATCGTCTCCTGCTCTCCTCCTCCATGTTGACCCAGACTCACAGATATATAGACTTCATTTCTGCCTGATTTGGATTGGTACTTTACCTATTTGGGAGAAATTTAAGACAATCATTAAGAATAAGCTGTGTGCTGGTTCTTAGCTTGCCAAGAAAAACATAAAATGGGCAAAGCAAATATTAGCAGACAGTCAGGGGGGTCTGAATCCGAGTCTTCCTGTGTGATCAATTGGAGAAATAATTACTTTACAGCAATTCGCCATCTTAATTATTTTAAATTCTTCTATTATTTAAACCTCAAGTTAAATAAGCTTTAAGCTTTTAAAAATGTAAGACAGTATCTTAAGACATATTTAATAGTGTGGATCAGAAGCTCTAGGTTAAGGATAAAATGAGAGTTATATAAAAATGGATTTTCTCCTGGAAATATATGTATAACCCTCATAGAAACTGGAAGGACAGAAGACAGGTGGGTTCTCTATCTTTGTCTCCCCAAAGTCACATGGTCCCTGGTCTCTGGTTTTCTCTATACAGCCTCAGTTTTCTTCTACTTATTTCCTTAGCTCTAACTGGTTTCCTTTTCTTCTCCGTTTATAATTTGCATGGAATTTTGTTGGTAACTATAAAATTGGTCCATATATGGTATCATCTGGACTAGTACTGTGCCTCCCTACAGCTAACAGTGACAGATCTAGGCTCTTTTAATTCTTTTAATTCTAGTAAGAATCTAATGGTCCATCCTACCTCTCAGAAGATCTGTGCTTGCCTCAGCCAAAAGCTGTAGCTAAGGAAAAGGGGTCAGGTCACATGGGCAAAGGAGATTGACAAGGACGATGGCAATAGAAACCCCGAAAATTAAGGCCAGAACTAAGTAAACAGTACAATAAAATGTTGTAGTCACCTCTACATTATTATAACAAAATACTTGAAATAATTAGCTATTAAAAGAAATGGTTTGTTTGGGTTTATAGTTTTACAGGTTGCCATCCATGACTGACTGGCCCTGTTGCTTTGGGCCTGTGGTGAGGCAGCACATCCCAGTGGGAGGACATGATACAGTGATCTCAGGGCCAGGAAGGAACAGAGACAGAGGAAGGGCTGGGCTCCCATAACCCCCTTCAGCAGCATGCCACAAATGATCCGAGGATCTCCTACAAGTCTCCCATTCTCAAAGATTCCAGTGCCTTCCCACAGAACCACCTTGAGACCAAGCCTTTGACACATAAGCATTTTAGAAACAGTCAAGATCCAAACTATAGGAGAAACCTAAACCAGTAAAACAAAGTTCAGACTAGCAAAATTAAGACACCTATATCAACCAACATAAAATAACTTTTAATTGTTAAAGATAAATATGATGCCAAATTGTGAGATAATTTGAAGCCTCAATCAATGTAGGGAAAACAGATGTTATGGGATTTTTTTTTTTTTTTGCTTTTTTTTCTTTTGGTCTTTTCGAGACAGGGTCTCCCTGTAGCCCCAGCTGGCCTGGAACTCGCTCTGTAGACCAGGCTGGCCTTGAACTCACAAAGATCCGCCTGCCTCTGCCTCCCAAGTGCTAGGATTAAAGGCATGCATCTCCATGCCTGGCTCAGATGTTATGTTTTTAAGGCAGGTTTCTCCCTACTTTTATTAAAGGGGTAAGGGAGTGCTCAGCTTTAAATGGGTTATGTGTATTCACCTCCCCCCAAGGATCAGGAAACATCATATGGGGGTTGGGGAAGATGCAGCAGAATGTTGCAGAAAGTCATCTTTGGTCATCAAACAGCCTTGCATTCAAGAACTCACTGAAGCTGTGCGTACATACAAGGTCTACACAAGATTAGGCTCAGCAATCCTTCATCCTGGAAGGGAAATCTTGACAGTTAATGGTGACTGGAGGAAGGAATACCATTTTCTTCAGTGGTCTACTCTCTGGTTAGGTGCACATGCTCTTGGAAATAGCCCCCCACACCATGCTCATCCAGGTAACCACAATTCAACTCAATAGGCCACACACAGAAAAGATAGAAAGTGGAAGCAGGACTTGTTGAGAAGAAGGATTTCAGCTGGAGATGGATAGGGATAAGAAATTCATTTTATACAATTATGAAACTCTCGAAGAGTAAAGAATACATAAAACAATATCCTAAATTTGATGTAGTAAAACACAGAGAGAAGTTTTAGACTTCATCTGAAGATTATTTACAATGTCTAAAAAGATGTGTCGCTAACTATGATTCCTGATGCAAATGATTCTTGTCATCTATAAACTCTTCCAAAGCAAAGAATTTCAGTGTGTGCACATTAGTCTATGAGATAAAGGATAGGAAGCCTGAAATCTGATAAAGACACTCTAACAAAGCAAAGCCTACGCCAACACTTGAATGCAACTAGAAAGTATTAGAATATGGTTATAAGCCCTGAAATCATTCTTACATTAAAAGAACAATACACCGGAAGCATATATGATTTCTTTCAGCGAAATGAAGGTGGTTTGTAATGAGGAAACATTCCTATCAGGCACACTGGCATAACATATGGTGTTCTAAAAGATCTTAACAGTTATGAATTCTGCCTCTTTCCCTTGTTGATGCACATTTTGCATGTAAATAGAAATAACAACCAACTTCCTGCCAGATAAAATAGTTAATGAATCCTGGATAAAAATCTTGACAGAGACATACAGTGTAGCTGGTGAGGAAACATAGCTTTCCTAGGTATTGGGACCACCCACAGTGTGCCTTGTCCCAGACAGAAGCATGAGCAAAAAATCCTTTTTAAGTTCAACATAGGTGAAGTAGTTAACATTATTCATTGTAGAAATGCTGAGGTTAATTTTTAAGTATTAAGGAAAATACATTAAAGGCACCATAAATGCATTAAATTCTTTTGATTTGTACTTGTTCTAGTCTTGTGTAGAACTGGGTAGGAGTGGGCTTGCTTTACCACTCAGTGCTTGGTCATTGGCTGACTAGAGGCCTTGCATAGCCTCCATGCAGGTGAATCCAGCTAAAGTATGGTTAATATTGTCTGTCAGCTTGCCTGGGCTGAGGGACACTCAGCTAGCTATTGAAGCATTGTTTATAGGGCTGTCTGAGGGAGTTCTAGCCTTTTATCAGTAGACTAAGGAAGATCTACTCTCACTAATATGATATGTATTATAAATTCAGGGCCCAAATAGAGTTTAAAAGGGGGGGGAAGGATACCCCAAAGACTCATCCTACCGCAAAGATACATACACATCCATGTTTATTGCAGCTCTCTTCACAATAGTGAAGAGCTGGAACCAACCCAAATGCCCCTCAACAGACGAGTGGATGACAAAAATGTGGTACATCTACACAATGGAGTTCTATTCAGCAGTAAAGAAAGATGACTTTATGAACTTTGCAGGTAAATGGATGGAGCTCGAAGCCATTATGCTAAGTGAAGTAACACAGTCCCAGAAAAACAAACGTTTCCCTCATCTGTGGATGCTAACACCAAATCCTCCCAGATAAAAGGCAAGCTGAACAACATTATTGTTATATTTCTGTTTATCTAAAAGCAACTATATTGCTATAGTGTAAATCTCTCAATGGGCTCTAGAATCCACCCACCACTTATTTTCAGACTCTGTAATTACTATATATAGGTGGAAAGTATGTATCCATATTTTAGAGTAATATAAAATTAATGGAGGAAAATGTGAATTCCTAGGCATAAAAACAGACTGAGAGAAAGATGCAAGACAGTTATGGAAGAATACACAATCTGGGGGTGGGGTGGGGGGAAGGGAAAGGGGAATATGCCTAAACTGAATTGAAAAGTGATGTCTGAAATACACAAAACATCAATAAAAGCACACAAAAAAATCTTGGTTTCAAAATAAAGACAAAATATGTGGAAAAAAATAAATAACTTATATATAAATAAAAAGGGGAAGGTCAGACATAGAGGTACATATCTGTAATATCAGCTACTTGAGAGGATGAGACATAGAGCTACATATCTGTAATATCAGCTACTCGAGAGGACAAGACATAGAGCTACATATCTGTAATATCAGCTACTCGAGAGGACAAGGCAGGGGTTTTGGGAGTTCAGTGCTGAACTGTGCAATGTGGCAAGACTCTGACTCAAAAAATAGCATAATAGAAAGAAGAAGGGAGGGAGAATTTCCTGTGTCTGAGCTGGGTACCCATCACCTCCTGTTTTTTAGTAGAACATTACTGATTTGTAGGCTTTGTACTCAGATGTGAACTTGGGTCAATAGCTTCTGTGGTTCTCGGACCTTATACTTGACTGGCCTTCCTGGGCCTCCAAGCTGGCAGCCTGTAGGACTCGTTAGTCCCCACAAACATGTGAGCTAACCATATTCCAAAACTCCTCCTATAGCTGTCTGTTCACCTGTCTGGCTATCATCCATTTTCAACTATCAATCACCTATCAACTACATAACACCTATTTGTCAACTATTGTCTATCTATCATACATTTATCAACTACCAATCACCTATCTATCAACTACTTATCACTTTTTATCAACTATTATCAATTTATCAAATATCTATCTTATTATATATATATATACACACACACACACACATATATATATATATATATATATATATATATATATATATAATCTCTCTACCATCTCTGTTTCTTTGACTGTATGTGATGGTTGCTTTTAATGGCGATTTGCCACAAATTAGAATCAGGTAAGTAGGGAGCCTCACCTGAAGAATTGTCCTGATTGCTTTAAGTGAAATGGGAACTCCTACACCAAATGTGGGTGGTGCGTTCTGATAGCAGTCCAGAGGAAAATGGGGATGGCAGAGGGAAGAGGACAATCACCCTCCTTTTGTTTGTTTGGCTTTTATGTTGCTGCTGCTGCTGCTGCTGCTGCTGCTGCTGCTGCTGCTGCTGCTGCTACTGATCCCCTTGGTGACATCAGAGCCAGTGTTTCCAGGTTTCTGTCACTGCGTGAGGACCATAGGCTCTTCATACTCCAATACTCCAGGTTTTCTGTGCTTGATTGGGACTGCTGAGGCATGCTGTGCTAGGGCCTGAATAACTCTCAGGGTCTCTCCAATGTAGGATATCCACTGGGGGACAACTCTGGCAGCGGAGGCACCTACATAGCCTCCAGGACCCAGCAAGCCAATAAGCAGATTCCTCCATAGTCTCTGCTTCAGCTCCAGCTTCCAGGCTCCTGTCTTGAGTTCCTGCCTTGGCTTCCTTCAAGGATGGACTGTAATTTGTAAGCTGAAATAAACCCTTTCCTCCCCCAAGTGCTTTTCTGTCAGTGTTTTATCACAGCAACAGAAACTAAACTAGAACAGGCCCTTACCATTGAATGTGGGCACAAAGGCTATAGGCAGAGTCAAGAAAAGGATAATAAAACAAAGGCCCCAGAGATGAAAAGGAAAAGAAGGATAAATAAATGATAAGATATGGAAATCCAAACTAGTAGATCTAATTAAAAGCAAATACACATTGCTTTAATAGTTAAGAAAGAAACAGCACAATCCTTTCAAGGGGAGACACAAAACATGTAATACCACCTAAATCATTATGTTAAGATTTATAAAGAAAGGAAAATAAATACTCATTTATATAAAAACACAATACCTTTGTACAGGAATCCTCTACTGTATATTTCATGATAATTTGAAACTACATCACCTATAAAATAAGCAACAGACAACCGTGCCAGCAACCTTTTAGTTGTTGAGGTTGTTGTGGGAGTTTTAGATAAAGCAATAAGACAAAATTCAGTTACTAGAAAGGATCGATTCTCAGAGTTTGACAAAGTCCGAGTGTATTGGACAGGAATAAAAATAAGGCCGATAACAGTAACCCATGTGGTATTTATTTGATTCTTACAGCAAACTTTGAGTTAGAAATTACTATTATCCCCATTTCATGTCTGAGGAAATTGGTAAAGGGACATTAAGTTACTCCCAAGTGCAGCTTGGTAGAGATAAAGCTGGAATTCCAAGCCAAGAAGTCTGATCTAAACATCCTCCCATCCACCAATCCCATGCTGTGTTAGATGCTAGGCGAAGGTCCATCTATCCACTTAAGCATCTCAGATAACTCTGAGAAGTGGATATTATTCTGTGTGTTATAGGCTGCAGCAACTGTGGAGTAAAATGTAATGCACAAATTCAATAGATTTTTATGTGTATCTTAGAATTATAATTACAAATAGGTAGCTAAGGTGGAAAGATTTCAATAATAAAACTTTACATAAAAGGCCAGATATCAATTACAAATGAGGAAGACTATAACCATTTGATCAAAGGGTAATAGAGACCATATACCAAGGCTGTTGAAGTAGGGAGACAGGAAGATGGGTGACATTTTCTTTATGATAGGCTCACAATGAATATTCAATAAATAATCTGAGTTTGCAAAAAATGATATATAAATGAAGGAGAGTGGAAAATATTCCCACTGCAAGGATTTGTAGTAAACCATGCATTAAATTATGGCATTGGGATACAGAGTGGTTCAGGTATAAATCAGTATATACTTGGGGGATTGTTTTAGCAAAAATGGAAAACAGAATAATTACCCAAGCAAGCAACTGCTTCCTCTGCCACTCTGAGGGCTTGCCTGTCTTTGCTCAAAGCGATCTCATTAAATCACTGCATCCAACTCCCCACCCCAGGCAGGATTGCACCTGAAGCAAACCAGATGGGTTGGGAGCCCACTGGCCTCTGCCATTCGGAGTCCACTTTCCTTCCTGGCAAACAAACTATTGGCTGCTAGTGTTCATGCTGAACTGCTTCATACGTATGTCAAACTTAAATAAAACCAATTCTAATCAAGAGTTAGAAAGAAAACATGGGGGAGGGAAGATATATATATATATATATATGTATATATATGTTAGAGCATTTAATATATATATATGTTAGAGCATTTAATATATATATATATATATGTTAGAGCATTTAATATATATATATATGTTAGAGCATTTAATATATATATATGTTAGAGCATTTAATATATATATATGTTAGAGCATTTAATATATATATATATGTTAGAGCATTTAATATATATATATGTTAGAGCATTTAATATATATATATGTTAGAGCATTTAATATATATATATATGTTAGAGCATTTAATATATATATATGTTAGAGCATTTAATATATATATATGTTAGAGCATTTAATATATATATATATGTTAGAGCATTTAATATATATATATGTTAGAGCATTTAATATATATAATAATATATATATATATATATATGTTAGAGCATTTAATTTCATATGAAAGTTCCCTAAATGCTGATGTTGTTTACCAAGAGTACATTAAGGCACCCGCTACCTTTCAAAG
This sequence comes from Rhizomys pruinosus, assembly GCA_009823505.1. NCBI lineage: Eukaryota > Metazoa > Chordata > Mammalia > Rodentia > Spalacidae > Rhizomys > Rhizomys pruinosus. The sequence continues at coordinate 2,546,332 of VZQC01012080.1, forward strand.
CTAGAAGAAAACTCCAACCACATTGACTTTATTGAGAGTATTAAAGTATACTTTAAATGTTAATTATTCTTACCTTATGACATAACTCCGGATATTAACCCTAATTAAGAATGGAATCCCAGGCTAGGGAGAGAGCTCAGTTTTTTAAAGTGTTTGCCTTGCAAGCATGAGAATCTGGGTTCTACCCCAAGGCCCCACATCAAAAAGCCAAGTATACACCTTCACACAGATGCACATAATTAACAATGAAATAAATCCTTAAAGAAAAAAGTTATTGGCATCAAAGAACAGCACCCAAGGGTGAACCTCTGGCTTCCACATACATCTGCATACACATGCATGTATGCATACACATTTACACAGTCTCTCTCTCTCTCTCTCTCTCTCTCTCTCTCTCTCTCTCTCTTTCTCTCTCTCCCCCCTCCCTTCCTCCCTCCCTCCCTCCTTCTTAGAAACAAGATGATAGCAACCTATTACAATTTCTGTACAGATACCCTCTGATAGTTGCTCCAGTGGGAGATGTAGTAAGCCAGAAGATTATCAGCAGCAGATGGAAGGGGAATATTTGCAGGGGAATTAGAACTGGGGAAGAGTTCCTTATGGTACACAGTCTCTGCTGTATTGCTCTGCAAGTATCCTGTGTACCTGCCATAGAATCTGCAGGTATACATTCCCTTTGCAGTGAATAGAGCAGATAAACACAGACAAGTCACCTCTGAGGCCAAGCACACAGGAATCACAGTGGGAATGTGGCATTGACAGGGCCAGAGCTGTGTGCATCAAAAGAATGCCCAGAATTCCTCTTCCACTCTTCTTTTAAGCTTTATGTGATGTGTATAAGTGTATTTTCTGCATGTTATGTAATTGTACCCATATGCATGTGTGGGGAGCCACCAGAGGCAAGATCTGCCTTCTCCATTTTGTTTCAGGGTGGACCTGTTTACTGTGTTCCTTTCCTATCCATGTTATAATGGATTATCACAAACTCAGTGGCTTAAAACAATGGGGATTTATGCATTGTCTTGTACTTCTGGAGGTGAGAAATTCAAAATGGATCAGCAGGGTTGGTTTCCTTCCAGAAGCTCCAGAGACATCCCATGGCTTTGCTTCTAATACCACATAGGTTCCCCTGGCTCATACCTTCTTATTAGAAGGACCTGGCCATGACATTGAGCTTGCCTAGGTAGCATAATCCCCATCTCAAAATATCCCATTTGGCCACTGTTACAAAGATAGCATGATTGCAGTTTCCAGAGACTACAGATAGACTACACTGGGGAGGTCCATCATATTTATTCACATGATCTTAGTGTAGACCCTGTAAACTTAGGGAGTAATTAAGATAAATGAAAACCAAAAGCAATATTTGTGTCCTACAATACATCTACATGACATAGATAGCCTAAGTAAAATACAAATGACCTTTGGGAACAGTTTGTCAACAGTAAGCAGCATAGATGGTGCCCAAACCCTACAACTCAACAAGTTCACTCCAGGAGAATATACTAGAAGCTCTTGTATGTGTTCCAGAACACAGGTTCATGTATATCCTGAGTAGGATTCTTTTTGATTGACACCATCTTGGAATACATGTCACCATGGGAATGGATAGAGAAATTCAAGGCTGAAAAACCACATAAACCTTAGTTAACCCAGAGCTACCTAAAGAAGTCTGGAGGATTTGAAAATAACACTGAAGTCATAAGAGTACAGACAGTATGATATCACGTGTGTGTGTGTGTGTGTGTGTGTGTGTGTGTGTGTGTGTAAAGGAGTCAAAACAATGTCACATGTAGTTTAGGAATACAGGAAGAGGACATAGAACACAAAGTGTACACAAGCAGGTAGGGAATACATTTAGCAGTGTGTCTCTGGGGAAGGAGAAGAAAGTGCTGTCTGGGAAATGGCATCTTTATTAAACTGGAAGGAGGGAACAGAAGAAGACTGTTCTTTCACTCAATTTATAGATCTGAAATAAGTCACAATAAAAAGTTTAAATCAGGGGCTGGAGAGATGGCTCAGCAGTTAAGATCACTGGCTACTCTCATAAAGGAACTGTAACTCCAATTCCAAGGGATCTGATGCTCTCTCCTGACCACTGAGGCATTGCATGACACAGGCACACCTATCTTCGTGCAGACAAAATACTCATAGAAATGGAATAAAAAAATAAATATCTTTAAAAGTCTAAGTCAAAATTGTATCTTAGTATCTTGAGGATTTGAAGAGATGGGATTCTTTGTGGGAACTTAGTGAAGGAAGGACACTACCCTAAAATGTGCCTACATGGAGGCTCTGGGTATTATCCTGTGAAGAGGAGTGATTCCCCCCCTGGGTAGAGGGGATATATAAGCCTAGCCCAAAAAAGGATAGAGAAGTGAGGGGGGAAGGGAAGTGTGGAGAGAGGGACGGAGAAAGGGAAGAAAGGAGGGAGGGACCTTGGTTTGTTACTGAAATGCCAGGTAAAGTTTCCCCCATTAAAGCCTGGATTCTCTACCTCAGCAGCACTGGCGTCAGGGCCAAGCAATTATTTTTTGAGCACTGCAGGATGATTGGCAGCCTCTGCCTGCCAGAGGCTGGTGCCATGCCCACCCCCAAGCCTAGTTATTGCAACAGAAAAAGGCCACCAAACACCGGCAAATGTCCTCTTTGAGGAGCAGAGTCAGAACACCCCAGCTGAGACCCTCTTCTTAAGGGAAGTTGGCCTTGTGATTTGAATGGTTTCAGAGGGACCTGGCTCCTAAAGACCAAGACCTGAGTCTTCTATAGTCTCAGCTCCTCCCCAGGGTCCAACAGGGTGGTTCCTGGCAGCCCCTTTTTGCAGTGAAATGGCTGTCACAAGTCTAGCCTCCTACCCAGTCTAGTCATAGAACAGACACGGGATGTTTCCTCACTCCTCCCCATTTAGTTGGTTGGATGCCCATGGCAGAGCTGCATGGACTAAGCCCACTGTTAGAGCTGCGTTAGAGCCAGCCCCACTAAGACACATGGAAGCAAGCAGCCTCCTACATAACCAGGTACACCATTCCCAGGAGAGGGAGCAGACCCTGGGCATCCCACAAGTCATTAAAAAGCAAAAGTGGCCCTGTATCCCAGAAAGAAGGGCCAGATTCACAAAGGTAGGCTTCTTAGCAACTCAACCTCTGATCAAGATTGAAATATGCAAGAGAAGCTGGGCAGGGCTGATGGCGTTAGTAATCCAACACTGAGACGAGGCAGGAGGATCTCAAGTTGGAGGACAGTCTGGGCTACACAGTGAGACCTGAGAGACAGAGCGGGGGAGAGGGGGCAGATGAGAAGAAGGAGGAGGAGGAGAGGAGGAGAGGAGGAGAGGAGGAGAGGAGGAGGAGAGGAGGAGGAGGAAAAAGGAGAGGAAAGAAGACAAGGAAGAAGGAAGGGAAGGCAATACATATATAAGAGCAGATCTAGTTAATCAAGAACTGAGCTGAAAAATCAAAGCAGGTGGAGTGTTTGGTGGGTAACATGGTCTCTTTCACCTCAAGCTATAGAAGAGCCCTTACTGAGAAGACCCTCAGAGAGCTATGATGGGACCCCTTTATTTGTAGGAATCTTTATATGGATCTCTCTGTGTCTTTCTCCATCTCTCCGACTCTCTGTCTCTTTCAGTTTCTGTCTCTGTGTCTCTGTCTCTCTCTGTCTCTGTCTCTGTCTCTCTGTCTCTGTCTCTGTCTCTCTCACACACACACACACACACACACACACACACACACACGCACACACAAACTAGAATCCCAAGAGAAAGGCTTGGCTGTCTGCCTGAGAAGACAAAGCAAAGGGACAGTGTGGCCAAGAAGCAATGGCATGGCCTGGACGCTGTGAGGAGCCTGCAGTGTCTTCAGCCATCTACATTTCCTAGGGACCATGTAGCCCTGAGTAGAAGGCCCCCATTGAGTCTGTGTTGCATGTCAGAGGCTGAGGCAAGCCTAGAGACCCAGTAATATGTGTGGCGCTGGCTGAACAAACGTAACCAGCCATCACCTTCCCCTAGACACCTCCATCCCAACCCACCAAGCTCCGAAAGGGTCAGAAATCTCACACATATCCAGTTCCACTCCAAAACAAGGAGAAGCACTAGGTCAGTCAGGAAACAAAGACCCTGTCCCAGCTCTCTCCCCAGCCAAGGTTCCTCTAGCTGCAGTGAAACAGGTTCAGAATTATTATTATCCAGGCCAAGAACATTTTAATTACTGAATTGAGACTGTATTTGTGGTTTAAAGTGACCAGAGCTCTTTTTTATTACCTAAAAGCCAGGAGAAAATTATGGGACCTGCCTGAGACAGAGATTTCATCCTCAGGCAGGGGAAAAAATGGTCCTCACTATATAAATTTTAAAGGGAGAATGAGAGTTAAAAGAAAACTGTGCTTCCGGGTGACACTCATTCAAGGAGTTGTTTCTTGTCCTTTAATGAAGCCCATGAAAGGGGATCCAGAAGGGCTGTGGGTTCACATGAGGGGCTGGGGGGGGAGCCCCTCCCATACAGGAAGTCTGGGGATGCACTGAGGGCTGTTGAGCCTCTTGCGACAGCAATCAGAAGAAATGGGGTTCAGGGGGCAGCCTTCAGTGGGAATCTCAAGGTCAGCTAAGAACAGGGGTGAGGACACAGCAGGCATCAGCAATTGCAGACAAATGTCACAGAGCAGAGAACAGTGTTCCGGCAGAAACAATTTAAAGGCCACTCCAAACCTGCCTGGGAAGCCATAATGTCCCCTCTCCCCTGAGGGCCTCATCTCTGTACCAAGTTAATGCTGTTATTATTTACCATCTGCCTGGATTCTCTAGTCTTCTCACCCTGAAGCAACTGTGTCCCAGGAAACTATGGACTGCACAAAGCGCCCCTAGTTCCAGGGGCTGGAGGATCCTGGGCTAGGACCGTGACTCTACCTAGTTCCAAGCAAAAAGGTCACATACAGGGACTCAGCCCTTCTGTCTCCTCTGTGAAGACCCTCAAAACCCTGCCATGCCCCTCACACAGACCCCTGTTTAGCTTTTCCGTTTGGCCATTAATGAGGCAGAAAGCCAATGAAACTATAGGAATGAGCCTGGTGTTCATAAAATGGAAGGCAACTCGGGGCTCACAGAGCCTGCCCCCTCTGACAAGTATATGCTAATTACATTCTGGTTCTTTGCAAATTACAGCTATTCCTTAGCTTTAAAAAAAAATTGACATTTATGTTGATTGCTGAGCTTCTTGTTTTTTCTTGTACTGGGAAAAGGGCATGGTTGGTGGAGCTGGGGTCTGACACTGACGTCACAGGGGGAGCGCAGGTGACACTGCCAGGGTTCAAGGGCTCTGAGGACAGTTACAGGCCTCATCTCACAATTAGATAACTCTACATACTATATGCAGTCTTTCTGTTTGGGGTATATTTAGACAAATCATGTCCAAACACTCAAATAGTCCAGTTCACATGGACTCTCGTCATAATTTCTGAAAACTTCTAGGCATTATTTCCTCCTGGGTCTCTCCGATTTGGTTCCTCTGGCTGGGCAGACCATGGGGGTGGGGGTGGGGGGTTCTGCTCATGTGCTGAAGGTGTATGAGGTCCTCATCTTCTCTGAGATATTGAGTAATTAAAGCAGAAGTTCCATCACAAGCAGCTCCGCCTCCAGGTCACACACTCTCAAACTGTGGACCAGGGAGCACACGGGCATATGAGAGAGGACTAAACTTAAACTCTTCTGGAGGCATTAGGATGTGACTTGCCTTTCCCTCTCCTCCCCATGATGTTTCAGGGTACCACCTCCTCAGGGACTCATGAACTATGCACTGTGTTTTAAGATAACGTCACTTTGGATTTTCCAATATGATTGATAACCATAGATTTTTTTAAAGTTAATTTTTATTGAGTGCATGTCATACAACATTTCTTAATCAAATTTAGACTCATTCTCCATCCACACCGCCCCCCCCCCACCAGAGCTCATGGATGCTATCGTACATGTTAAGTCCTGTCTTGCATCTTTTTCTCAGTCTTTTCGATGCAGAAGTTTACTGTTTTGGTCAGTTCTTTGAATAGGTTTTTCTCTCTTTTTTTGTTTCCTTTAATTTTATATTATTCCGAAATATGCATATATACACTCCACACATAAATCAAGATTACAAAATTTGAAAATAAACTGTAGGTTAATTCCAAAACACATTTAGGGATTCACATTTTAACAGTAAAGTTGCATGCAGGGAAAAAGAAGTATAACTGGGGATTTGATGTTAGCATCCACAAATGAGGGAAACCATCCACCTTTTTTTTTCTGGGACTGTTACTTCGCTTAGCATAATGGCTTTGAGTTCCATCCATGATGTCATCTTTCTTTACCGCTGCATAGAACTCCATTGTGTAGATGTACCACATTTTTGTTATCCAGTCATCAGTTGAGGGGCATTTGGGTTGGTGCAAGCTCTTTGCTATTGTGAAGAGAGCTGCAATAAACATGGCTGTTCATGTATTTTGCAGTAGGACTCATCTTGTGGGTATATACCCAGGAGTGGTATGACTGGGTCAGGTGGTAGGCTCATTTTGAGTCTTTTAAGGGTTCTCCGCACTGCTTTCCACAGTGGTTGTATGAGTTTGTATTGCCACCAGCAGTGGATGAGTGTTCCCCTCTCCCCATAACCTCTCCAGCATTTGGTGTCTTTTGTTTTCTTGATCTTCGCCAGTCTTATTGGAGTGAGATGATATCTTAGTATGGTTTTAATTTGCATTTCCTTAATTATTAATGATGTTGAATACTTTTTTAAAAATTTTTTTTTATTATTTATTTATTTTTGTATGTGTATGAATGTACTGTCTGCATGCAGGTCTGTGCACCCGTGTCGTGCAATGCCGCGGAGGTCAGAAGAGGGTCTCGGATTCCCCTGGAACTGGAGTTCTCCTGGAATTGGAGTTACAGACGGTTCTTAGCCGCCATGTGGGTGCTGGGGATCGAACCCGGGTCCTCTGCAAGAGCGTCGGTGCTCTTAACCGCTAGGCTATCTCTCCAGCCCCCTGATGTTGAATACTTTTTAAGATGTTTCTCAGCCATCTTTACTTCCTTACTGGTGAAGTCTCTATTCATCTCTTTACTCCATCTTTTGAGTAGGTCATTTGTTTTCTTACTTCTTTGTTTTTTGAGTAGTTTATATATTCTGGATGTAAATGATCTGTCAGATGTATCACTAGTGAAGGTTTCCTTCCACTTTGTGGGTTTTCTCTTCACTTCCTTGATTGTTTCTTTAGCTGTACAAAAGCTTTTGAGTTTTATGGGTCCCACTTATCAGCTGTTGTCCTTATTTCCCATGCAGCTGCTATTTGATTTAGAAAGTCTTTTCCTACGCCTATGTCTTGTAGGTTGCTGCCAACTTTTTCTTCTATCACCTTCAGGGTTTCAGGTTTCAGGTTGAGATCTTTGATCCACTTGGAGTTTATTTTTATACAAGGTGAGAGGTAGAGGTTTAATTTTGTTCTTCTACAAGTGGTGTCCAGTTTTGCCAGCACCATTTGCTGAAGATGCTATCTTTCTTCCATTGAGCTTTTTTGGCCCCTTTGTCAAATATGAGGTGGCTGAAATTATATGAGCTCAAGTTTGGATCGCCAGTTTTGTTCCATTGGTCAGTGGGTCTGTTTTTTGACAGTACCAGGCTGTCTTTATGACTATAGCCCTGTAATATAGTTTGAAGTCAGGTAAAGTAATCCCCCATGTATTGCACTTTTTGTTCAGGGTTGCTTTAGCTATTTGGGGTCTTTTGTTTTTCCATATGAATTTAAGGATTTTTTTTCCCAAGTCCGTGAAAAAGCTCATGTGGATTTTGATTGGGGGAGGGGGACTCATTCATTGAGATCATCCCTAAATCTTTCCTCTGGGTGAAATTTGGATCAGAGGGTAAGCTTGCTTTAGCCCATTTTACAGGACGCAAAGTTGAGACTCCAAAGACAGATGAAGGCCATGCTTGGTAGCACACACCTCTAGTTCTAGCACTCGGGAGACAGAGGCAGGTGGATCTCTGTGAGTTCAAGGCCAACCTAGTCTACACAGTGAGTTCCAAGCCAGCTGGGGCGACTCTGTCTCAAAAAGACCCAAAGCAAACAAACAAAGAAACAAACACAGACTCATAATCCTTGGTGTTAGAACATCCTGGCATTGGCAACTTCTGAGTTTTGCTTAGAAACTTTCTCTCTCCCCCCTCCACATCTCTCCCTTCCCCTCCCCTTGCCTCCCCTCCTCTCCTTCTCTCCTTTCTTCTCCTCCTTCCCTTTCTCTTTAGCTCTCCCTCATCTTTTTTCCTCCACTCTTTGAAGCCGCTACTATTTGCAGCTCTGTTGCTTTCGCTGGAAATAACAGTGAATTTGAATAAATTGAAACATCAGTGAAATCTGGACTTGCAACGCTTGGACAGCAGCAGGTGGCGGCCTTGTCAGCAGCACCGCAGGCTCCACGGACTCTGGAAGACCATGGCCTTGATATGGCTTCCTCAGCTCTGAAATTCCCTGGCTGTCAATAACAATACAAACAGTTCTCCAATCTTCCCTCAGCCAGGAGTTGTAAGGCTCAGCCGACCCCCCCATAAATCCCTTTAATTTTTCCCATGGACCATTTCTGGCTATTCCTCAGAAGGAGATTCCCACTAATCCAACACATCCACTTACACTCTCATTCATGCCTTTGAGTGGAGATCTGGAGAGAAGGTAAATAAGTCCCAGGGTCTCCCTTACAGGAGCCCATGAACTGGTGAAGAGACAGAGGCACAACCCGAGATGGTGCTGTAGAGCAGAGGGCGGACTATCAGCCTGCACCAGGTACCAGCTCATTGTGGGCTTGGCTTCCTGGTATGTTCCATCCTGTGGTTCCTGGCAGAACTGAGGAGCAGAAGCAGGCTACAACAAGACAACAGGGGTGAGCAGCTAGTCACACATTAACTGGGCTGTTGAGAGGACTCTACCGCTCAGATCCCAAAGTTCCAGGTTATACATGTCTAAACTATCAGTGATCTCTTAGGAGCTCTGTGTGTGTGGTGGTAGGGGTCCTAGGAGTTTTAATGGCTGGGTAAAACAGAAACAGAAAAATCTAGACTGATTCATTGAGGTGGTTAAGGACTTCGGCAATGAAATGAAATGAGCCTGGATTTATGACCTAGCTTGGTCACTTACCAACCTGTGTGCAACTTTGAACAAATCCTTTAGGTTTTAATCATCTGCACATTGTGGAGAATAATAGTGTCTACTTGTAGAGTTTATGAGGACTACGTAAGCTCATAAACTCCAGGTTCCTAGAAAAGCGATTGCCATATGGAGGAGAGGAAAACATAAATAAATGCTGACTGCTGTTAGTAATGCCTCAAAGAACCACAGTGATCCAAACAAAGTGTTCCACAGAGTGACTGAAACACAGCAGACTGGCTACCTGTGGGAGGGAGAGAGGCAGCTCTGCATTCCTCTGGGTGCCTAGGGGCTCATTCTGCAGAAGCTGTCCAAAGATATGAAGGAAAAAGGTTTCCAGACCCCCTTCATCCCACTCGACAGAGACCGTGGCTCCAAATTCACTTTACAGGAGGTTAATACGGATGCTGGGTGAGTATTTGGAGATGGTGGTTGAGGGGAGAGGTGGGTGGTAGGTGGTGAGCCAGGCAGCAAGTGGCTGAGTCTGTGTTTGGACATCTGTCATCACTGGTCATCCTAGGTTTGAAGTGCATACCAGGCCTGGGGACTTGAGGGCAGCCTTTGCCAAACGGGGAACATTTCAGTTAAATGTGAGAAGACAAGTGGGCGTTTTCTGAGCTTATGTAGGAAACGAGTCACATAAATGTCATTTCTACCACACTTCTTGAAATAGCTCCACCTAACTTTCTAGAACATGGTTTCATGCATTTAAAAGTTGAGTTTTGTTATTATGTTGCTAAACTCTAGCTTGCTAAGAAAAATCAGAGATGGGCAAACAGCAATGAGGAACAGTGGCCTCCTTAGTGAAGACATTTAACTTGGGAGGCTGGTTCTATAAATTACCTCACAGACTACCAGAAAAGAACTCCCAGACACCTGTCTGGTTACAGATGACAGGTTGGTTCTAGCTCATTTAATGCTCAAACATACCCTCTAAAGTGGATGTAAGTATCCCATGTTAGATCTAAGACAACCCAGGTCTTCAAGGTTTCTGCATATATATAATATATAATATATATATATATATATATATATATATATATCCCCTCTTTGAACCTCTGGGAAGGTCTGTAAGGAATAGGACATGCTTCCTCAGCCAGGCTGCTCATTATCTCCAACAGAGCTCGAGACCCAGCAGCCAGGGAGTGTTACACATAGACACACACACAAAGTGACGCTATCACCAGGGGACCTTGTAAGACAGCAGGCTCCCTAGAGCCTGGAGAATAATGGACCAAGCCCCTAAAGTGGTCACATGTATCTCAACTCATCTAGGTTGTCATCCTGATGCTTAATCAAACAGTGGCTGTTCAAGCATTCAGTTGCCCTGATTTAAGTTCCTGATCAGTAAACTGAAAGTTAAAATTACCCAAGAATGTGGGTAGACCTGAAGTAACCAGTCGGAAGGCCTTAAGAGCACTGTTCAGGTTTCCATGTATGGGAAATAGCTTCACCCGACACCCCAGAGCTCGAATCCAGCCTTCCTGACAGTTCACACTCCACATGACTCCACGGTTGTATCAGTCCACTCCTGACAATATATCTTTTCACATTCTTCTCCCACTGGCTCTGCATTCCTTGTCAAAAGCTGATGGGTACCCCTTTACTCTGGGCATCATCTATGATTTAAATTCCTGTTGTAACATTCCCACTGGGCAGCAGTTCCCAGGCCTCTTCCTCCAGCCCACCCTCCAGTCTTTCTAGAAGGTCTACTCTCATATCCCAGGCCTGAACTCTCTGACCCTGATTACGGGTAGAGGTCAGGAAGTCAATAGAGAAGACAGAAATGCCACAGCTTACAAGACTCGGGAATCATACACATGCTTCCGTTGCTGATTAAGGGGGCTAGCTGCTCACCCTTCCTCGTTTTGAATTCTAGAAAAAGGGCATGCCTGGCCTACTGGGGAACCAATTGTCAGCTTTGTTGGGGACTTTCTAGTAGTGTCAACGTTAGAGAGGATGCCACTATTTGAATGGAAAATGTTTTCTGCAGGCCTCTGCGTTTGGACACTTTTTCTCCAGCCAATGGCATTGTTTGGGAAGGTTGTAGGACCTTTGAGATCTAAGGCCTGGCTGGTGGAGGTGAGTCACTGGGATTCAGCCTTGGGTTATAATCTAGCCCTGCTTCTGATCTTTTCTCAGCCGCTGTAAGCAAGCCACTGTTCTATGCTCCCTCCTACATGGCTTTCCCTCTGTGACGGACTGAAATTTCCGAGACCTTGAGTTAAAATAAATCCTTCCTCCCTTAGTTTCCTTATTGTCACAGCCACAAGAACAAACAAATACAGGAGACTTGGACCCAAGGCTAAAATGGAGTGTCTTAATTGGGTCCTGTGAGTTGAAGCCAGCCAGACCCATAGGATCATAAACAGCACAGGCATTTGCCTTCTCTCTTTAGTTCCTGAATGGAAGCCAGAATTTCTTGAGGGGAGGTGTTCCTGTGGTGACACTTGGACTGGAGGAGAAAGAAGAACCTGGGTCTCAGAGGCAGGCTGTATGTACATGACAGACTGTAGAATGAAGAACAGGCCAGCTCAGCTGTGTAGCCCTGTTCCCCAGGAATGTAGCTGAGTATCAAGGTCAGTGACAGAAAGATACAGTTCCCAGAGGGAGCAGGCACTGGGTGCAGAGAAGATGGAAACTAAGCCCATTTTCTCTGACACTTAACCTCCTGGGAACAAGGGCTGAAGTCTGTCCTTATCTGTGCAGAAGGGAGGGGGCCCAGGGCTCTCCCTGAACAAGGGCATCATCTAGGAAAGGGGCTCTGCCACCGTGTGGTGTCCCTAACATGGTGCCCAAGCTTGAACCTGGGCAGAAGGATTTTAGACTAAGCCTGTTCTGCATTGCAACTGGCTTCATTGTTCCCTCCCTGCACGGCCTCCTCCCTTTTTGTTGATGAAGGAATAGTCAGGAGATGGGACCTATCTCACAAACAGTCTCCAGTCCTATGAAGACCCATGAGGTACAGTTCTAATGGGGAACCCTAAGGAAGACCCTAACATAGGAACTCATAAGCTCTTGGCATCAATAAGGTCATTCATCTACATCATCTTCAAAGTCCAACACAAACCAAGACTACATTCACCCTAAGAATCCCAAACCACACCCCAGTCTCAACAGCAGGTTTTGTTAATCTTTCAAATAAAAGTAGGCACTGGGTCTTATGGAGTTATAAAAAGAATTATCGAGAGAAACAAAGACAATGAAGGCTGGGGCCCGCTGACGGCAGGCCTCGGCTTGGGGAGCCGAGTGCCCAATATAGCTCTCCCCAAATCCTCCTGGGTATTTTCCTTTTAAGCACACCCAGCACTGTGATTCTCAAAGCTGCTTGCTGCCTGCTCAGTGCTGTAGGATAGGCTCCAGGTTCCCAACCACAACTCCTGAGAAGAGGCCATTCCACCCCCTCCACCATCGGACACCCCGGAGTTCCAGTGACGCTGCAGGACAACTTGCATTTTAAAGTTTCCGTATTGCCTCACAGGCTTCCCTGCCTCGTTGCCTCCATCTTTTGCAGGCCTCCTCCCATGCTTCTCATCCTTGGGAAGTTTCTTCCAGCATTCTGTGTCCATCCTGAGTGTGTTCTCCAGATTTTCCATGGTTCCCACATGCCAGGACACAGCTAGATTGCATTTCCAGGCCTGTTGAATTTGAGACTTGTGAGCAGTTCTGGTCACGGGCAGGAGTAATGCGTAGCAGTTCTGGGCCACATCATCTGCTGGCCCATGTGGAACTCTCTAGAATTGTCTTTCACTCTAGCATGGGAACCAATGATAGTCCAGATGGCAGCTGCTCTTTTGACCTGGTCCCAGGTTAAGAATGGTAAAATGGAGTAGGGTCCCATCCCAGGCGGAGGAGCAAACCTTTCATGCTTTGTTTGTTACTGCAGCACAGCCTACCTACCCTGTGCTGTTCTGCATGGACTTCAGGACCAAGATGGCTGGTTTTGTCTTCTCTGAGCTTGTTCTAGTTTCTCTTCCATTGCTGTGACAAAACACTCTGACCAACACCAACTTGGGGAGGAAAGGGTTTATTCAGCTCACATCTCCTGGGTCACAGTTCATCACTCAGGGAGCCCAAGGTAGGAACTCAGGGCAGGAACCTGGAGGCAGGAGCTGAAGCACAGGCCATGGAGGAATGCTGCTTACCGGCTTGCTCCCCTGGCTCATGACCAGCCTGCCTTCTTATACCGTACACAACAACCTGCCCAGGGTGGCACCACTCATAGTGGGCTGGGCCCTCCCACATTGGTCAACAATCAAGACAATAATCCACAGACATGGCCACAGGCCAATCCAATGGAGCCAATTCCCCAATTGAGACTCCCTCAACCCAGGTGTGTAAAGTTGACACTAAAGTTATCCAGCACAGAGCTCAAACAGCATGCTGACTTCTTTCCCATAATGCATGGTGTATGTACATGTCTACATATATGTCTAAACTCCAATCAGATCATGAAGCTTTGCATTCAATGATTCAGCTCAGGGTAGGCCTCAGCCTAGTAGCGGGCATCGATGCATCGATACGCAATCATTGCACTGTTACTGGTTCAGTTTTCCCTCCTGTTCCCTGCTGTGCAAGAGAGAAAGCAGCCCTGACAGTTTTCCATTCCTCTGGCCTGCTTTCTCCGGGTGCTCGAGTTACCAGAATTGATTTTACTTCTCCTGTTTCCAGTTCAGTGGGGGGTCACAGAGTCAAACTTGTTCTGCTTCACACGTTCTCATTACCCATAAAACTCCCAAGAATCTGGCTCCTGGACAGTTGTTGTAGGTGAGAGATAGGGCTGCTGGGACAGCATGATTTCTACAGCAGCACTGGGGTCTCCTAGAATGTTCCAATCTTTTCTACCCATTACCTATAGGAAGGGAAGAATATGCAGGAGGCTCTGGGTACTTGCTTCCATAATGCTCAACTCTCCCAACAATAAAAGTCACACACACACACACACACACACACACACGCACACACACGCACACACACACGCACACGTGCACACACACGCACGCACACACACGCGCGCGCGCACACACACTCACAGACACACGCACACACACGCATGCGCACGCACACACGCACACACTCACAGACACACGCACACACACGCATGCGCACGCACACACGCATGCACGCACACACACGCACACACACAGGCCTATGTGCACATACACTCATGTGTATGACCATCCCATGTTCCTTAGCCAATGAGAAACAAGTCTGGGTAAATATCAGAAGCAGCCCTATTACTCTTCAGGAAACAGTGCTTCAGATGTCTGTGGGAACCTCAGCCTGCTGCATGTCCTCGTCATGGGCCAGGGACCTGGTCCTCACTCCAGCCTCTCATTACCGTCTGGGTTCTGACTTCTGGGTCTACTGCTTTCCAGTGCTTCCTTCCTGAGGCAAGTTTCCTTTGCATATCCTTCTCATGAGCCTGTGCAGACCTATCTCATGCTCCGCAGTACACTCAGAGCCCACTTTACCAGGTACTCCTGAGGCTGTACATTCCCACCCAACATCTTTAGACCATCCCATAGACAGCAGCCCTGGCCCCTGGGGGCAGGAAGGGGGTGAGATCCCACCAGGCTGTCCGGGACAACCCTCTTTCCTTGGTCATTTTGTCAGGTTAATCGAATTCAGCAAGCAGCCTTTGTCCAGAGTCCGTTTCGTCTCTGGCTGCCCCATATGCTTCTCCATCAGAAAGACACAAAAGAGACATCCTTGTGGTCACCTTAGCTACATTCTGAAGTCTTGATGAAAATTACAGGAAGAGTTATATATGTGTACACATACACACACACATACATACATACATATAATATATGTATTGTTTTCTTTCTTGGGAATTATTTTGTAAGGAAAAAGAAAAAAAAAAACACTTAAATGAAATCAAGCAAGCAGAGTGAGTACAAGCAGGCTTCAGAGGAACAGGAAACTGGAAACTATGGCACATTGATTGTCCCACATCCTAGCCCCTCCCCCAACTTCCGTACTCTTCATTACGCCTCTTATTCGGTTGGTAAAATCATGGCAAATGTCATGGATCTAATATTTTCTACAGTGATGAAAGGGAGACCATCTGAGCAGGATTTCACCAATCATACCATCTATTTCTACAAAGCGAGTTTTCCCCTCAGGTTCATGGTGCTTGAAAGATGAAAGAATGATGAGAGGAAAGCTCACAGGGAATACACTTGGTACAAGAGGTGCATTAACTTCGTGGTGGGTAAGTTACAAAACTATTAACACCTAGTTGCTCTGTTAGGATAGAAGTATACCTCTGTGCCAAGTAAAGTCTAATTAAAGTGTGAGGGGGATATACCTTACCAATGATTCTTTTTTTTTCTTTTTGTTATTTTAAACATTGTTTTTTAAATTTTCTGTTTACAGTATACAATGTAACATTTGGACACACATACTCATACATAGCAGGAAAAGATCACTTAAGTCTGGAAATTAGTTACCGACCAATGATTCTTAAGAGAAACTGTGTCCTTGTGTAATAAAACCTACTTGACTATGATGAGAAAAAAAAAAAGAGAAACTGTATCCTACAGAGACCCAGGGATGGGGTCGATAATAATATTCGAGGTTCCTTGACACTTGAGGGGGGTGGTGGCTGTGCCTTGGGAAAGTAGGTCTAAGATTACAGGGCCTAGTCCCATGCTGCCTGAGCTGTCAGTCTTCAGAGACTCAGCTGATGGAGTGCAGCCTGACACAGTCTAACCTCTCAGAGTACATATCAAACTCAGAGGTATGTGTAACTCACCTATGGGGTCTGATAATGCATGATCTAATAGTCCCCAGGGGAAGGAAAGTTCACTGTCATACTCCCAAGGGCTGAGAGAGTGTGCTACAAGTTTGTATCACAGCCAAACATCTATCCTTGCAAACTACTGGAGCAATCCCAGCTGAGCCAGAGATGAACAGGCTGAATACACTGGTCATATAACACAGAGTTTGCAGTTGCTGACTATCCCGTCTTTGTGAATGCAGTGAATGGATAGTCATGGGGCAGCCACCCTCATTTCTGCTTTCTATTCCATGTGCCTCCCCCATCTCAGCTGTCTTCTGCTCATCTGTGTCTTCACAGCCCTTCCTAAAACCCAGCTCTGCCACTTAGACCAGGGTCATCCTGGAGGGAGCATCATCCATGATGCCTGACTCGCTTCCCGGAATCTGATATGTTCATACCAGGGAAGTTCCTTTGTCAAGTGTTGAAACACTGGTGACGTCCTTCAACCTTCGATGGTCTCTAGAAACCTAAGGGACTTTTTCTTTTTCTTTTCCTTTTTTGTATTTTTTTGAGACAGGGTCTCCCTTTAGTCCCAGTTGGCCTTGAACTCACAGAGATTTGCCTCTGAGTGCTGGGATTAAAGGCGTGTTCCACCACGCTCGGCAGGGACTTTTTCTTAACCTCCCCATAAATAAGGGAGAAAGGCAGTACGATTTCTTCCTGGTAAGCTCCTTCCCCTCCAAGGAAACTTAGGGAGACATCTTTCTACTACAATAAAAAGCCAAACCCAAGCTCTTGGCACATTGCTCTGCCGCTCTCAGAAATAACAATCTGTCCTAGAGAGGAGAGCCTGCTGGGCTTTCCACCTAGGCATGATGGTGCATGGGGCATGGGGAAGAATAAGTAGCTAAAACTGAGAGGAATTGATAACCGATGCCCTGAAGGACTGATATTAGAAATGAGGAAGACACCTAGTACTCTTAAGCAGTCACCTTAGCAAGGGCTGGGGGCGACGCTGTTCGGTTGTCAAGAACCGCAAACAGCGTGACTCATCCTAAGTGCTACCCAGGGCAGATGGTTGACTCTGATAGAACAAGGCTAGGTGAGTGAAGAGGAGGGTGGAGGAGAGTCACGATGCCATCAAGCAGGGCAGGCATGTGCAGTGTTTTGGATACCAGTGGCCAAGGGAAGCTCTTATCTGGAGGCAAGTGATTGGCTCTGCCCTGGGGTCCTGTAACCACATCCTCTGGGTATCAACCAATCTTCAGGGAGTTACACAAGTAGAAAAGATGCTGGAATTGAGTGTTAGAGAGAAAAATGGAGAGAAGGGTCCCTTGCTGGTGACAAAATAAAGTGGTAAAGACATTCCAGAAAGTCTTAAGGAGAGATGTAGTAAAAATACATTTATGTAAAGTCTGTGACCAGACAGTTGTCTCCTGAGTTTAGAGCCTAGAGGTCATTGATGAATGGATCTGTAATGGACAGTTCTCAGAAAGATTGGCCCAGGTCTTCTCTGGTTGGAGGAAGCTGGGGTAAAGGGATGGGGGATGCATGTGAAGCCAGGAAGTTGCTGAGTAAGGGACAACAGAAATAGATCTTACGGCGTGGTACAGAGAGGAGAAAAAGCATGAAGCAGAACAAGATTTATAGCACAATACCATTAGTGTAAATTAAAAACACATACACAGCACAGAACAACATTAGATTTTAACAAGTATCCATGAGTGTATTGGGCCATATATCACATGCCTAGGGAAGTAGGAAGTGAGGACTGAGGATGAAGTGGGGGGAATATGCTCATAAAACAATGGACAGTCTTGCACAGACTTCTTATGATAATGCGCAATGATGGGAGGTGTGTGCTTAACATAGTTTCTGCATCTGTAATGTATTTACTTATTTACTATTTATTTTTATTTATTTATTTTTACCTCAAATGAGCCTGGCTGCTGGGCTGATTTGAGAGTGGGACCATCCCATCTGTGACTGACGGGGTCGTGAAACACAGTGCAACAAAAGTCCCTGTTGGAGGGACTGGCAAGATGGCTCCATGAAGCGATGGCTCTGTTGCTCTTGCAGACAACCCGAGTTCAGTTCCCAGTACTCATGTGCGTCAGTGCCTTCTTCTGGCCTCCTGGGGTACCTGTACACACATGGCACACACACACACACACACACACACACACACACACGCACACACACACACACAAATAAAAAAAAATAAAGTGCCTGTTGGAGCCATATAGTCACGGGAGGTCAAACAGGAAAAGGGGGGCGGGGGCGGGGGTTGTTACGCCAGGCTCCACGTCTAAAGGACTGAGTTTCCACCTTGACTTTGCCACACCTTTGTTGTAGGACCGTGGGTTGAGTTGCGTGACTGTGGCTGGGACCCCTAACTCTCTAATCATCCATTCCTCATCTGTGAGTCAGAGACACTGATGCCGGGAGGCAGTCAGGGGAGATGCTGCATGTAATTGGCTTCATAAATCGCAGCTGTTATTATCCTGGGAATTTTCCATCCAGTAGTTGTAGTTAAAACCTCTGTAGTTCTCAGCATCTACGACATAACTCCATTTCCATCTTTCTTGCTCATCTGCTTCCTGTTTGGAGAGGCTCTGGATTGGCAGACACTAGAGCCTCCTGGGGACAGGGACAGTGTTAGAGACCAGACTGAAAAGCTCGAGGAGACTCCCAGGAGCTGGGAAGTTCAAACCAGACAGGTTAGGCCGGCTAGAAGTGTGAACACAGGAATCATGGATCCAGATTGTTGAGCAGGAATGGGTGGGCGGAGGAAAGAGAAACACCCTGAACTGGAAAGACCACAGGAAGATCAGGCCACGTGGAGCTCCCCAGGTGTCCTTGTCTCCAGGATGCCCTTTGCCTTCCATTCTAAAAATAGCTATAAAGGGGCGGTGCTTCCGTCATACAGTTGCAGCATGCCAGTCTCGTGTGAGCTTCCAGTGCATCCCGTTGCTCTGAGGACAGAGTCCAGCCTTCCCTTTCACATGCCCCTGCTCTACCTATCTCTGTTTACTATGTGAAACACTCCTACTTCCAAGGATTGCCCCGCCAGGCTGCAGGCCCCTTTCGTGCCTCGGATCTCCCCAGCCCTCTCCCGTGTCAGACTATTCTGTACCTGGCTAACTCCTACTAGCTTTCAAAGGTTAATTTCACTTCCTCCAGGAAGCTGATGATCCGACTCTATATTAAGGGCTCTATTGTGAGTTGAATTATATGGCCCTAAAAGATAGGCTGAGAGGTCCCTGGGCACCGATGGCTCAGTGGTTAAGGTCAGTTGTTGCTGAGTCTGATGACCTGAGTTCAATCCTAGGAGTCCACATGGTAGGAGAAAAATGACTCCTACAAGTTGTGTTCTGACCCCATATGTATCCTACGGCACACTCATTATGTTCTCTCTCTCTCTCTCTCTCTCTCTCTCTCTCAACAAATAATTGATTTTTAAAAAGAAGCTATAGCAAACCCTTAAACTCCAAGTACATGTCCACAGGTCTTTATTTGGAAAAAGGTCATCAAGTTGAAACTAGAGGGGACTGGAGTGGTCCTTTGGTATCATAATAAGCCAGAAATTAAATGCAGACACACAAGGAGTGAGACACGGAGTGTGATGACGGCAGCACACATGCAGCTGCAGGAGAAGAGGGGCGAGACTTAACAGCAACCCCCAGAAACCAGGCAGGTGCAGGGGAGGCCTTCCCCAGGCACCGGAAGTATGCCCAGCCAGTGCCTTAACTTGGGATTCCTGGTCTCCAGGGCTCTGAGAAAGTAGGCTTCCAACCACAACACTGTGGTAATTGTTACAGCAGCTCAGGGAAGCCAAAACAGGCCCCAGCCAGGTATTCTCATGCAGCCCTTGCTTTTCCCATCAGCCTCCATGCCTTTCATATTTCCATCATTGGTTTATTTACTTCAAATTCATCAACAAGCTGCCTCCAGGGCAGAGAGTTATTTGACTTGTTCATTGTTGCAGTCCCAGCTCCCAGTTAGAATCTGTGTGCTTATTTGTTGAGTATGAATGAGTAATGAATGAACTGGCAGGACGGAGATAAGACTACGGTGACATACATATGGACCAAGTGGAAGGCAGGGGGCAAGTTGGGAAGTCCTCAGAGATCTCCAGAGAGTCCTGGCCTTCTGGGGAGTCTACAGGTGGCCAGCAGAGTCTGCACACCTCCTACAGACAGGAACACAGGGCCTCTTCTCCGCTGGGGCATCTCGGGGCAGCAGGCACACCCATGGCCTTAAGGAGGGGAGAAGCTCCTTCCACAGGGCCTGCAGGCTGTCTCCTCCAGTGCAGAAGCTTAAGCTAGAGGAGACAAGCATGAAAGGGGGCCGGGTTTGCTTCTCAGCCTTTGCATGGCCTTTGAGGGAGCAAAGATGAGACAGAACAAGGCCAGGCTTTGCCTCCTACAGCCATGAACCCTGACATGCTGCTAGCTGTAGGGAGCTCCCTGACCCCCAGTTGCATCCCTAAACACACACACACACACACACACACACACACACACACACACACACACACATACACACCATAAGCACAACACACAAACAGGACAGGTAGCCTGGAAATGTGGTTTTGCTGGAGGCAGCTGCTCTGAACCTCCCCTTGGCCTTCTTTAAGCCCACTGACCCATCCACCCATCAAAGTGCTGCTGAACAAAGTCACTTGTGAGTACACTTTGTGCAGTCCCAGCTGTGTGTCCTCATCTCCCGCCCAGGAGGCAGGGCTTCTGAGGGGAGGTCCCTGGGAGGACCAGGCAAGCTCTTGAGATTTTATCATTTTATTTTATTTATTTTATCCTTTCTGAGATGGGGTCTGATGTAAACCAGGCTGGCCTCAAACTCACTATGAAGCTGAGGCTGGACTTAAATGATCCTGATCTTTCTGCCTCCCCTTCCCAAGGGCTGGGCTTACAGGTATGTGTCACAACACCTGGCTACTCCTGATGTTTGATACATCTTCCTGCCTAGCACACGGGACTTGTGCTAACTCCCCTGAGTGTGGTATGGAACAGGAATAAAGACATTGCTGGGGCCTGCATAGCTGTTCAGGGAATCCTTCTGCCCCAGGACTGTTGTCTTCTAAGAAATTAGAGATTGCTATGATCCTCATAATCACATATTCAGAGCATGGGACAACTTCATTTCAGACTCAGTTTGTGAAGATTCTGAGCTAAAGGGGAGGAGAGGAAAGGGGTGAGTGGTGGCCTCTAGAGTTCGAGACTGTGTTGGGGTCACTAGTGTAAGAGGCTGTTATGGACTGAATTGTATGTAACTCCCCCAAGCACATATTTGAAGCCCTAGCCCCCAGTGGGACTACATTTAGAGGCAGGGCCTTGAAGGGGAATAGTTAAGGTTAAATGAAGTTATCAGGGTGGAGCTCTAATCTGATAGATCCAGGGTTCTTATGAGATTTCCTGTGTGCACATAAAGAAATGAGTAGAAGGCCCTATCCACAAGGCCAGGAAAGAGTTTACCAGGAACTAACCCTGGCCTTGATCCTGAACTTTGGGGCTTTTTTAAAAACATATTTTTTATTATTTTTATTTTATGTGTACTCATGTTTTGTGTGCATGAATGCAAGTGCACCGGCGTGTTGCGCAATGGCCGCAGAGTTCAGAAGAGGGTGTCAGATCCCCTGGAACTGGAGTTAGAGACAGTTGTTAGCTGCCATGTGGATGCTGGGAATCAAATCCAGGTCCTCTGTAAGAGCAGCTAGTTGCTCTTAACCACTGAGCCATCTCTCCAGGCCCAGAACTTTGAGCCTTCATGTAACTATGAGAAAATAAACTTCTATTGCTTAAGCCTCTCAGCCAGCAGACTGTTAGAGTCTGTTCTCAGTCTTCTGTGTATACATTGGAGGGCAAGGAACAGCCCTAGCAGGAATGCAGCCCTATTAAAGGGGTCACTTGGGTCCATGGGAGGCCAGCATCTAAATCCTCTTTGGATAAAAAAGTGTCTGGGAAAATACAAGGTGCCTGTTCATTTGGGGAGGAGGATCCAGTCAGAGGCATGATGGGAAGAAAGGCCAGACCTCCTGGTCTGATGGCAAGGCTTGGGATTGGTGCAAAGGTACCAGGCATCAATGGCCGCCAGAGCTCTCAATACCAGAAGCCAACACTGGGTTCTCCTTTCATGAATCTGAACCATGAATTTGCAGACAACAGGTGAACAAAAGTAGAAAACATTCCCTGAACAGCAAGAGAACATGAGGGGACACCTGGGAGCAGTGCAAAGAAGCCATAGCCCAGGTCAGTGCAAAGAAGCCATAGCCCAGGCCAGTGCAAAGAAGCCATAGCCCAGGTCAGTGCAAAGAAGCCATAGCCCAGGTCAGTGCAAAGAAGCCATAGCCCAGGTCAGTGCAAAGAAGCCATAGCCTAGGTCAGTGCAAAGAAGCCATAGCTCAGGTCAGTGCAAAGAAGCCATAGCCCAGGTCAATGGTCAAAGAAGCTGTGCTTAGGTCAATGGACAAAGAAGACATAGCCCAGGTCAATGGTCACCAGAGCTGCCCAATGGGAAGATTCCCAAGGGTGGGTTGTAGCTGTATGGGTTTTGTTTAAGGTGTTTAGGGGGTTGAGGCAGGTTCTCCCTATAGCCAGATGACCTGGAATTCACTATGTAAACCAGGCTGACCTCAGTCTCACAGAGACACTCCTGCCTCTGCCTCCTGAGTATTGGGATTAAAGGTGTGCACAGTAGGCAAAAGGTTTGTGGTTTAAGAAATGGTTTTACGAAGGGAAGGGGACTGTAGGAGAGGACTGGTCAGCCACCAGTCAGCTGCCAGCTACCTGACTCACTGGTCTTTCTAGGCTCTCTTTAGCTGTGGTTGTCACTCAGCAGCAACCTGTCAGCTCAATAGCAGAAGCCTACAGGTTCATCAGGGCCCCATTCTGACTGCCTGGTGAGTTCTAACTAACCTCTGGCCTCCAGATGAGTTTGGTGGGATTACTTAAATGAGTATGGGGAAGAGATTTCTTACAGAAGTATCTCTGAACCAAAGGCAGCTATATCACCAGAAAGCTCGCCCTAGCATGCCTGACAACTCATGAAAATTGCAAGACTGGAGCTCTCTGAATGATTTACAGGCAGCTGGATAAGTCAGAGAGTCTCCCCCCCCCCAGCCCCCGCCCCTGGAAGTTATTTACTACCTCCATAAAACCTTGGGAGGGGCCCTGTGAATACGTTAAGTTTTTGAGACTTCCTGAGATATGTGAGTTATTTACTTCCTGGGTCTTAATATGCCTCCATCCAGCATGGAAAGCTCCAACCCAGAGGAAACTGACACACAGCACTTCCATAACTAGGTGGCTGGGGGCTCCAGGCCTCCGCTGAAGACCTCGTCACCCCATTTCTCTGTGTCAGGAATGATCAGGCAAAGACATGGGGAATGTACACACAGGAAGCAGGTATTTTATTTAACCTGCAGTCTGATCCAGTAGGCTCAAGCCTCAAAATCTGGACCTGGAAGGGAAGTGGGGGGGGGGGTGGCATGCATCTTTTATTAATTTTTTTTATTTAATTTTATTTCCATATGTGCATGAATGTACTGTCTGCATGCAGGTCTGTGCACCCGTGTCGTGCAATGCCGCGGAGGTCAGAAGAGGGTCTCGGATTCCCCTGGAATTGGAGTTTCAGACGGTTTTCGGCCGCCATGTGGGTGCTGGGGATCGAACCCGGGTCCTCTGCAAGAGCGGTCGGCGCTCTCAACCGCTAGGCCATCTCTCCAGCCCCGGCATGCATCTTTTATACCTTAGGCATTGGGTTATATTAAAGGGATGTACGTATTGATCAGTAAAGCTTTAAAACCAGCCAAATTATCATAAATTTAGAAAAAGAAATGTTTTTAAAATTCCCCTGTCTGAAAATCATTGCAGAAGTCTCTGTCCAAGGAAAATAGGAGGAAGCATCTGTGAAAAAAGGGGTCAGACAAAACCAAAGGCTAGCACTGGGCGACCGCCACATTCTAGCTACAAAACCTGTCAGCGAGCATCCCACTGACAAATTGGTGTAGACACATGAAGAGAGAGAAATCAAGGACTAAAAATCCTTATTTTCCTTGAATATTCCATCAGCCCCTGCATCATCTCAACCTCTCTTCTTCCATCACTGCTCCCCCCCACACTCTTTTCTGAACATTGACATGTTTTCAAAGGCAGATGAGCTTCTATGATGGTTCAGTAGAATGAGACTATTTGGCTATAGACAGCCTTGGGCTCAAGTTTCCTACCTACCCAAACCCAAGTAAAAAAGGAAGCCTGCCCCTCCTTGTAATAAATTAACTTTTTTTGGCCTTTTTGAGACAGGGTCTCCCTGTAGCCCCAGCAGTCCTGGAACTCACTTACACGTAGACCAGACTGGCCTTGAACTCAGAGATCCTCCTGCCTCTGCCTCCCAAGTGCTGGGATTAAAGGCATGTGCCACCACACCCAGCTGCAGTAGATTAACTCTTAAGGAGGGAGTCTGGGTGACTGCATTTGGGTCATGGTACCTATTCATGAACCACTGTCCAGCCAGCGTTGAGCTTGTGATGTGGGTGTTAGGTGCGGTAGAACAGAATATCTGACTGCTCATCTCCGCCGTATTTCAGGGACAGGGAGCAGAGCTTTGACTGGCAGCCCCCCCACCATGAGCAGGCTTCCAAAGTTGGGTGTGTTCCAGGCTATAATTTGGATGTGTTCTCATACTTCATGTGTTGGAAACATAATCTCTAATGCAACAGCTTTGACTGACGTGGGACCTTTACGAGGCAGTTGGCTCACGAGAGCTCTGAATTCATGAACGGATAATGTTCTCCAGAAGCGGGTCAGTTATTGAAGGTGTGGGTTCATGTGTTCTCCTTCCCTTCCTCCCACCCACCTTCCCTTCTTTTTCCGTCTACCTTTTACCATGGGGTGATATGGCAAAAAAAAAGCACCTTGCCAGTTACCTGTCCTGTAACCTTGGGCTTTTCAGGTTCCAGAAGTGTAAGAAATAAAATCTCTGTTCCTTATAAATTATCCAGGCTCAGGTATTCTATCATACAAAACAGACTGAGAAAATAGCCTTTATTTTTTTATTTTACTTATTTATTTTTTATGTATATGAATGTACTGTCTGCATGTAGGTTTGTGCACCCATGTCGTGCAATGCACCTCGGAGGTCAGAAGAGGGCATCGGATTCCCATGGAACTGGAGTTAAAGATAGTTCTCAGCCACCATGTGGGTGCTGGGGATCGAACCTGGGTCCTCTGCAAGAGCAGTTGGCGCTCTTAACCACTAGGCTATCTCTCCAGCCCAGAAAATAGCCTTTAAAAGGGCCAGAAACTCCTTGGCATGTTTCCATCAAGATGTGGTCTCTCCTCCCCTCAAACCTGGCTGGCTTGTCACTTGTTCTGACTGGTAGGATGTAGCAGGCGTGTGTTCTTGTCAGGCTCAAGCGATCTTTAACATCTGCTTTGTGTACCTGGAATACTCCTTCCTAGAACCCAGCGACTCTGCTTCGAGGAGCCTAGGCCTAAAGAAGCCACAGAGATGAGACCTGAGATGTTCCAGTCATGGCCCACACAGAGGAGCTCCAGCAGAACGAGACCACGTTGGAATGAGCACCCAGGATATTCTGCCTTGGCCGGGCCCCAGCTGACGGCAGGAGTGGAAGATCCAATGTACTAAACCCCGGAAAATCCACAGAATCCTAAAACATCATTTTAAATGGATATTTTAAGGCACTAAGTTCATTTCAATTACACATTGATCACTGAAACAGAAGATGTGATTATGTCAAGAAAACCACAAGAAAGGGAAAAGGACTGTACTGTCCCTTCAGGAAAGAATATGCTCGAAAGAGACACTTATAACCCTCCCTTTGGCTGTCAGATTACTGAAACAAGGGTCTCCAAGAAATTTGAATTTCTCCCAGAAATCTCATGCCAGGAGAGGGAAATAAAGGCTGAAATCTCATGTCAGCCAGAGGGAGAACTTTTCTCTCTGAAAGAGATATCACATAGTTCTGACAAGCTGTCAGAACTGTTATGGGACTTAACCACAGACTAACCTAGCCTGTTGAGAAGATTCGAACCATCCTCAGGATGTCGAGGAAGCTATTCATTATTGCATGTGAGCCCCAGGGTGGGCAAAACCTACATCAGAGAAACTGAGGTACCAGTCAGAACACACATTCAGTTTTTTATAGGACTTGTCACGTTATTCCTTGACAAGTAATCATATTGGCGATTTGAGACTTACAACACAGAAGTGTCTGTGCCCCTTAAGTTAATATAGGAAATTTAAACAGTGTGTGTTTTACAAAGAAGTAGGTATTTGGGTTGATTTTCCCCCCATCAATACTGCCTTGCAAACGAGATCAGAGCTGGAGTCTGATGGGTCAGTGACAGGTAGCCCACACCCTGACCAGGACTGCTATGCATAGCTTAAGCCAACTCTACTTAGACCTAAATGTTCTGTCAGGACCCTGAAGATGGGCTTTGGGGGGGGGGTGCTGGATCTCTTTGTTCTTCTTCCCAATAAGGCCACACTAAATAAATCTCCTTTTTTTGTTTGTTTGTTTTACTATTACTTTGTTTAATTGGCCTATCAATGGGTGGCCATCAATACCCATGGACACAGGGCAGTGTGTGGTGTGCCTCCCCTCCCACCTGCCACCTTCCTAGTTATCTTTTAACTCAAAAGAGAACTGCTTGAGCCTGGCTTTTTGGCGCATTGAGGGTCCAGGCTATGACCTTCAGCAGTCCAATAAAAGGCATGCTGTATAGACAAAAACAGTAGATGCCTGTAACACCTGGTAAAGGAAATTGCCATCACCCATCCCAGCACAGTATTTTTTTTTCAATGTGGCCACTTGTTAGGCATAAAATTTCCCAAGTGTCCACAAAAGGCAGGTTACTCTGTCATGTACCAAGGAAATAAGGATGTGTAGCCAGGCCTTAAAGTCAGGTTTATTCACCTTCTAAACCTAAGCTCTTTATGCCATAGTATTCCAGAGATAAGGGCTTCCCAGAAGCTCGCGAAAATAACTGAGCTGTTGTTCCATTGTAGTGAGTACAAGAAGAGGATGCAGCTTCTTACCTAAGACCCCAAAGAACATCAAAGCAGAAGTGTTCAAAGCTGAGAACAAAGAGACCCAGATAAGATGTGAGAAGAGGAGAAAGAACCACCATCAGCAGGGTCCGAAACAGGTGTGATTATAGGATCAGGAGCCTGAATATGGGATGGAAATGAAAAGCCTGAAACCATGATTAGAGAGTTCAGGCAGCCTGAGGTCAGTCTCATACTCTCTGCCCTCTTGACAATGTCAGGAAAGAAAATGTCCTTCTTGGTGTCTTCTGCTGGCCGCAGCAGGGGGAACTTGCCTGGGAGTTACATGCATGTTGGTAAACTGTTCATCCAACCCCACAGAAACACAACCAATTTCCAAATCAATTTCTTAGCAGATCTTGTGGGTTAGAGAGATGAAATGCTTGCATTGAGTGAGCAAATGTCATATTGAGTTGAATCTGGTAAAGGGATTTGTATTTGGGTACTAGAAAATGGACACTTCCAGAATTAGCAAGCACGAGGTGGCTGGAGAGAGTAATACCAATACAGTCTGTTGAGTTACAAGCAGGAAGGAGCTGGGGATGAGTCCTCTGTGTTGTGAGAATGCAGCATGAAGTACCCATGACAGACCTTATAACACTAACACCAATGGAGATCCTGTTGAGAGTCCTTGGGCTCCCACTTGTTTAATCACAAGGCAGGGTGTGCTGCTGTGTCCCCCCCCCAATCTACCACCTTCCCACTTACCTTTGAACTCAAGCAAACTGCCTGCTTGCAAGCCCTGCCCACAGAGGCTGAGCCCACCCCTCCCCATCCCAGCCCAGTAGAGAACCCCCGCAAGCAGGTGGATCCAAGGCCTCGCTGCCATCATCCCAGGATTCTGTGTGCTTAGAAGTTATTCTAAGTGCAGATCCCTGCCTCCTGCTGAAGAAATAACCATTACCCTGTGTGGTGGTTGAACACAGGCAGAGAGGGCTTCCTTGAGCCTACAACCCTCACTTCAGAAGCCAAAACAGAAAGTGGCTTTGTGCTGAATATACTGAGACCCCGCTGGGTTCATCAGTGGTCAGCAGAGGGAGGGGCGGGGACTGGCAAGATGCTGTGGTCCTGGAGAGGTGACTCAGAGGTGCCCAGCGGAGGCTTCGTGCTTCCAGCTGTTCTCTCTTGCAGGTGCTGCTGACACCCTTGTGCTCCAACATAGCAAGACTCCTTCCCTTCTGAGTGGATTGATTGGTGTTTTTATCCCGTAATCCTTTCATGTGTTCTTTCCCATGCTGTTTATTGTGTAGCACAAAGATGGAAATCTATTTACTAATCTGCTCAATTTTAACTCAATGCTGCAATCACCCTGGGAGGAGCTGGGAAGACTCGGGGCTGGTATGAATCTGAGTTCCATGGCGAGATCCCAATGGAGGCTATAGAAAAGCAACTTTAACACAATAGCTTCTGAAACAGAGAAGGGAGGGTTTCCTCTTTCTTTCTTTCTTTCTTTCTTTCTTTCTTTCTCTTTATTTCTTTCTTCTCTATCTTTCTCTCTCTCTCTCTCTCTCTCTCTCTTTCTTCCTCTCTTTCTCTCTTTCCTGGTTTTCCCCATCTCACTGGTTCCATTCTAGGACCTGTGCCTGAATAATCGGGGTAATTGCTTAGGTCTGGGCTAAATGAGAAGGGGGGGGGCTCCTGCTGGGTCCCCCTGGGGATGAGATTCTTATCTTGGCAGGACCATCATCAGTAGACAATGGTTAATCTGCCAGCAGCTGAACTTGCCTGCGCCCACTAGCTGTGTGGGTGTCAGAACACACTGCCTGGCACCAGTCTGTGTGAGACATTGGGTTCGCACATTGGCTGCTGGAGACAACTCTACCAGGAGGCTGCATGGGGTCTCTGCTCAGGGGGTTTGGAGCCTCCGATCCAGCCTGTATGGCACCCCCATGCCCACTCTGACCTGTGTCCAGATAGTGGATGGACCTTTGCCCTCTCTTTCCTTGTTTTATACAGGAGCTAGAGTGTGCAGAGCTCCCCAGTCTATATCGTAGCCCCCTCCTCCTCAGCCCTTCATCCCCCGCATGCTTGCTGGATGGCTCATTTTCGACACGAGTGCCTCCCTAGCCTTCGCCCCTTCTCTAGGGGACACAATGCTGGAGCTTGCTCTCTGGGTCCACAGCTATGCCTAAGAGCCCTTCCCTGTTCCAGTCTGCTAGAAGACCTAATGGCTGTACCTGTTCTCTCTCTGCTTTCCCATCTGGAAACCACATAGCCTTCTCTTCAAAGAAATGATGCCCGGGCTGCCTTCTGGGTGTCCCAGCATAGCACCACGTGTTCTTGGCACTGAGACTATGAAAGCCGCCATCTTGGCTGGAGGTCTCTCTGGTACCTCTTCTGCTGTGGGTGGTGATATCCAGGAACGGAGGCTGCCGGCACCTATGCTGCTACTCAGTGGCTGAAGGCCCCGAGCTCCCTGTCCAGTGAGCATCAGGATGTCATTGTGAGTTTGGCAGAGTCAGCACGGACAAGGAGGTGCTTGACTTTTCCTGCTTTCTAAAACACCCTCTATGCCTCTCAGACTCTGACTAGCCTGAAAAGGGAAGTGGGAGGGGCTTCCTGGCACCAGAGTAGTAGTGTGGCTGGCACTGAGACTGGATCCACAGGTGTATGTGCAGAGCTGTCTGTATATAGAGCTTTCAGCTTCCCCATGTGGAAACACTCCTGATTTCAATCACTGATCACATCCACATCAGATAAAACAGGCTTTCTAAATTGGGTTCCCTGCACCATCCTGATGTGTGCCCTGGCATATAAAATCAATCGCTTAAAGGCAAATCAATGAGCCAAATGAAGTCTGCAGTCTCAAGAATTAGGCTCACTGCCTGTACCTCGATTTTTCAGATTCCAATTCAACTAACATTTATTGAGCAACTATAGCGGCCGGGCAATGAGTTTGGTACTTTCCCCATAGGTTCGTTTATGAACAGTCACAAAAGCTCTGCAAGGCTATTATGGCCACAGTAAAGCTGGGAAAAGAAGGAACAGCCCAAAGGTTGCTTGGCTGTCAGCAACATGAGCCATGGCTGGAGCTGGGCCTTTTCCACTGGTTGGTTGCTGAGCTGTGTGGTTGGACTAGTTTAAGGGATGGAGCCCAAGCTGCCCATCAGGCCCTGGGGCTTTTGCCGGTGCAGCAGCTTGGGAGTAGAAACTGCACAAAACAGATCTTTTCCACGGGCTAAGCTGTCTACACTTGCTGGGGAGGAAGGAGTCCTGATAGCTGAGAGGGTAATGAGCACCAGCTTCGATTGGCGAGGACTGCCATATGCCTGGGTTCTCACAGTGAGATGGAACTTCACACCCACCTCGCCAGGGCTGCTGGGCTCAAACTGGGAACCTCTGAAGCAGTCAAGACACTGCCCTGTGAACTGCAGGAGATGGAGGATGTGTCAGTCATGTTCACCGCTGTAGCCCCAGAACAGTGGTTTACATACAGTAAGTGCTCAATAAATCTGTGGCGTAAATAAAGGTGTGGCACTGGCTGCCTACCATTCCCCTCCCTGTTGAGAATAGACATATTCCACAGCTGGTTGGCATGTCCCCAAAGCCCCAGACATAGCATGATTAGGCTAATGTTCAATGCGATCTGTGTGTCTGTGCATGTGTATACATACGTCACATGAATGTGAGTGTATGCTTGTGTGTGTGTGTGTGTGTGTGTGTGTGTGTGCATGTGTGTCTGAAAGCCAGACGTCAACCTCCATTGTTGTTCCTCCAACACTCTCCAGCTTATTTTTGGAGACAAGGTCTCTCACTGGCGCCTGAGATTCACCCATTCAGCCAAGCTGGCTGGCCAGCAAGCTCCAGGGATCCTTCCAGCTCAGGACGGATTCCAAGCCCACGCCATCCATGCATGGCTTTTTACTTGGGTGCCAGAGATCATACTTAGCTCCTCATGCTTGCGTGGCAAGCACTTTGCCAACTGTACTGTCTCCCCACCCCCTTGTGGGATTTTGCCGGTCATAGTGAAAAAAAGCCCATGAAGGCCGCAGCAGCCCCCCCCCCATCCTTTCCCTCACCGTGGCTCCTCATGTGAAATCACAGAAGCCCAACGCTCTCTGCCTTCCAAGGCAGTTCAAAAACAGGATGATTTGAAATTTGTTTGCAAGCAAGGATATCTTCTTAAATATTGATATCAGTTCATGAAAGAAATATCATTTTAACAGGAAAAGGTGGGGCGGGGGCAGGGCACGGAGAACAAATAGCTGGAAATATATTAACCAATTTTTGGAAAAGATTGAGCATTAACATTTTTAAGACAGAAAAATGACAGTGCAGGATCTTATCTTAAAGTTAGATGGTGATCTTCCTCTTGATGTAAATGTGTCACCTTGAGGATCTGCATGTAAGACAGATCATCACTAAGGTAAGAAGTGATTGAAGGTTGGTGGGATGCTCAGCAGGTAAAAGTACTTGCTGCCCAAGCCTGAGTTCCATTCCTGGAACCAGTGTTCTCTCTCTCTCTCTCTCTCTCTCTCTCTCTCTCTCTCTCTCTCTCGATATACATGCAATAATAGTAAATAATTTTTAAATTTTAAAGCAATTAAAAGCATTCCACAGGTATTCATGTACTCAATAATTTACCAACCTTTACTTAGGTAGTAACCCTGGGGGATGAGCCATGACTCCCACAATACAGATGGGGACATCAAGGCTCAGGGATGTGGCCTGAAGGTTGTCGAAAGAGGCCCTTCCATTTCACACCTTGAGCGGTGCCCACTGAGGCTAATGTCACCAATCCATAACAGTCAGGAATATAGGGACACCACTGCAGCTCAGCCTTATGAGAGTCCACATTATTTGACAGTCATCTGCCAACAGATCACCAAACACCACTTCTGCAGTTTCACATGAAGAGTAGTGGTGAAAGGAGGCTAGAGAGATGGTTAAGAGCACCTACTGCTTTTACAGAGGACCCAGGTTTGGCTCCCAGCACCTAGGTAACTCCAGTTCTGGAGGATCTGACTCCCTTTTCTGGCCTCTGCATATGCATGGTGCGCATAAGTGCACTCAGCACATACACAAATACGCTCAACATAAAAATAAATATTAATGGGGCTGGGGAGAAGGACTAGCGGTTAAGAGCGCCACCTGCTCTTGCAGAGGACCCAGGTTCGATCCCCAGCACCCACATGGCGGCTGAGAACCATCTTTAACTCCAGTTCCAGGGGAATCCAACACCCTCTTCTGACTTCTGCGGCATTGCACAACACGGGTGCACAAACCTACATGCAGACAGTACATTCATACACATAATAAAAATAAATAAAGAAAAATTTAAAATAAATAAATATTTTTTTAAAAATGCCAGGGAGGGAAAGGGTGGAAGGAAGCAGTGACTGTTGTATGGGAGTGGTGGGCACAGACACTTATGAAGCTCAGAAGTTCACGGTCCCTGTGTCTTGGACACTGGGGACATTCCACCTTGAGAAGAAATGTGTGGAATTACAATGAGAAGAAAGGAAAGCAGCCAGCGTCTCCCCACAAAAGTTCATTGAGATCCTACTATGTGCTTTAAAGCCCTGTCAAAGTAGGCCATCAAAATAGGAAAGCAGACAGAGCTTCACGGACACATGAGCACAGAGTTCACCGAGGCTCCCATCCCTCAAAACATCAAAATA
This sequence comes from Rhizomys pruinosus, assembly GCA_009823505.1. Classification (NCBI taxonomy): domain Eukaryota; kingdom Metazoa; phylum Chordata; class Mammalia; order Rodentia; family Spalacidae; genus Rhizomys; species Rhizomys pruinosus. The sequence continues at coordinate 2,578,921 of VZQC01012080.1, forward strand.
TCCGGAGGTATTTGGAGAAGAAAAAGCTAATATTTATTAGCTGAAAACGGATCTAATCTCTAGAAAAGGTATCACAATAGGCTTATTGATTTTTTTAAAGAAGAGTTACTTTTTGAAAAAGAAAGATAACAATTTCACAAGCATCCTCCAGCTCCACCAGACTCTTGGGATAGCTCACAGCAATCCTGGTTAAAGAGAGAGAGGGGAAGAGAGAAAAATAGTGAAAAGGGGTTTTTTCATACAGACATACAAGAAAGTAAATAAAATCGATGGAAAAGTCTAACAGAGAACCATCTGTTTTGTTGTGTTATAAAAATGCCAAAAATGCATCCTTATCCCTACACATTAGGGCTTGAGATGTTCCCTCCTCCACAAACTGACATCTATAAGGAAGAAAATGAAAATAAGGAGACAAATAATCAATGTCACTGGTCAATGACTCTGAGTCGTGGTAGAAGGGGGCCACCTCAGGTGCTGGGGCACAGGGCTTACAATCTCGTTAGAGAGAATATTCTAGAAGACCCAGTATCTTCCCTGAGACTCATGGTTGAGACTGGTAACTAAGATCCTCCATCAGAAAACAATACCAGGGTGCCATGCTTAAGATGCCAGCAGAAAATAGGTGGCATTTTAAGGAGGGGTGAGGAGAATTTATGAAGTGTCATGAGATGGAGAGGCTTAGAGGCACAGTAGAGGGCATCAGACCAGCAGCGAGGAAGAGAGGGACACATCCTCAACCCAGAGGCAAAAGAGATGTTGTTTTCCCTCAAGCAGGTTAGCCAGAGATCCCACAAGGAAGGAGGTGAGGAAGCAGAACTGGTGCTATTCTGCAGAGTCCAAACACATGTGGAATTAGGAAGACATCTTTGTGATCCACACAGGTCAGCTTCCAGGTTCCGAGGTGTGTGAGATAGGAAGTTTGGGGACAGAGCTTGTCTTTGGTCACTAAGGTTTTGTGATCCATAAGAGTTCAAGGAGTCAAATGTTGACTAGATCTAAAAATGCATTCAGTCCCTCCTCAATGTACAGTGCCATGATATCTGGATAAGCATGCTTGAAATGGAGAACATCTTATGTTGAAGATGCCAGGGTTGGGAAGACAGCTCAGTCAGTAGAGTGCTTGCCACTCAAGCATGAGAACCAATCCTAAGTGTCCATGTGAAAAAGCCCAGCAGGACAGTGTGCACTTGTGATGCCAGTGCTGGGAAGGTGGAGACAGGGGGACCCGTGGAGCTTCCTGGCCAGCAAGCCTAGATGAGTTGGTGAGCTCCAGGTTCAAGGAGAGACCTTGTCTCAAAATATATGGTGGGGATGGAAAGATAGCTCAGGGGTTAACAGCACTTATTGCTGTTCCAGAGGACCAAAGTCCAATTCCCAGCAATCACACCAGGCAGCTCACAACTGCCTATCACCCCAGCTCCTTAGGGATCTGACACTTCTGGCCTCCATGGGCACCTGCAGTCACCTACATGCACACACACACACACACACACACACACACACAGTAACATATTAAAATCTTTAAAAAAATAAAGTGGAAATTGATAATGAAGATCTCCAACATTGACCTCTGACCTATATACTGAGAGAGAGAGAGAAAGAGAGAGAGAGAGAGAAGAGAAGGGGAGGGGAGGGGAGGGGAGGGGAGAAGAGAGAAGAGAAGAGAAGAGAAGAGAAGAGAAGAGAAGAGAAGAGAAGAGAAGAGAAGAGAAGAGAAGAGAAGAGAAGAGAAGGAAGAGGAGAAGAGGGGAGGGGAGGAGAGGAGAAGAGAAAAGAGACAAAGGGGCAGATAGGGATGAAAGAGGGAAGGAGGGAGGGGGGAGAAATCTGACCTAGTGGTGTTGGTCTGTAATCTCAGCTACTTAGGAGGCTGAAGCAGGAAGATGACGACTCTAAGAGCTGCCTGGGGTAGTCAGTAAGTTCAAAGCCAACCTGGGCATCTTAGTGAGACCACCTCAAACTATAAAATAAAAAAAGGCTGGGCACGTAGTTCAGTGGTAGAGTGTTTAGCATGTAAGAGGCCCCAACTTCAATCCCAGGTACTGCAAAGAAAAAAAAAAAGAAAAGAAAATTCGCTGAATAGCCCTCACCTACTGAGTATCCGACCTTAGCAAACAGCTGTAGAGACATGGTCACCTGCATTCATCTGAATGGCCAGAAGCATGGCTCTCTGCTGTTTCCGGCATCATGAGAGACTATAAGACCACATAACAATGGTCCAAGAAAAGATAAAAATTCAAGCAGTTTCTATTGAACGGGTATCACTCACACATCATCAAAACGTTGGAAGATATTGTGAGGCAGAGGACATCTGTATCTCCAAATGAATGCATGACTTGTATTTAAATAGGAAATTTAGCTACCAGGAGGAGGAGGTCAGAGGGCCTGTGGGGTCTGGTGCAACATCACTAAGACTGTCCTATAGCCAGGCCCTAGATGGACTCTCCATCTAGGTAAAGGAAAAGAGCTGACCTGGTCCTACAAGTTCAAGTTCGGCAGAAATGTTGGAGCATAAGGGGCGGTGATGCAAGCTGGGAGTTGGGAAGCACGAGGCCATTCCTCCAGCAGTTACAGATGAGGTGGAGGCTGAGGACCACGTGGGTTAGTCAGCTTTCCACCCCTGTAACCAATTCCTGCAATGTTCAAATTCTTAAGAAAAAAGGGTGATTTGGGCTCACGGTTTTGGAGTTTGGGATCCATGATTGGCCCCATTGCTTTCTGCCTGGGGTGAGGCACTGCATCCTAGTGGGGAAAGTGTGGTTGGAACAAAGCTGTCCATCCCGAGACCTGGGAGTAAAAAAGGCAAAGAATGCACAGCTCAGTGACCTAACATTTCACACCAGGCTCCACCTCTTCAAGGTCCACCAGTTCCCAATAGCACAAAGCTGGGGGTGAAGCCCTTGACAGGGTGGCCTTTGGGGAACATTTAAGATCCAAATGACAACACCATAGCAAGGTGGTGGTACCCATTATCAGTTAACCCCCCAAACTACAGAGGAGCTTACTCCATAACCACTGGACAGAGAGTATGTGGTACAGGGAGCCTGTGAGGGAACAGGAAAGATAAGACAGAAGGTGCAGGGAACCAAACAATCCATTGATGGGAACTTCCAGTGTCTGCAGCACGCAGTTCTCAAGTGGGTTGTTATTCTCACATCTAAGATGTAAAAACTGATGACTGCAGAGATGGCTCAGAGGTTAAGAGCACTGACTGCTCTTCCAGAGGTCCCAGGTTTGGTTCCCAGCACCCACATGTATAACTCCAGTTCCAGTGGATCCAATGTCCTTTCCAGGCCAACATGGGCATTGCACATACATGGTGTGCTTCCATACATGCAGGCAAAACACTTATGCACATCAAATAAAAAAATTAAAAAATAAGATGTGAGAACTGAGGCTTAGATTAAGTAAGCAACCCACTGCCAGTCCAATTCTCTCTTTTATTATTCCACAGCACCAGTTAAAGTCGGAAGAAGACTAACTCCAAGCCCACTGGGCTTTGTCATCCTGAGATTCCAGTAAAATCAGAGAGACAGCTGGCTGTACTCAAAGGACTGAGTGGCAGAGCAATCGTTTTGTGGCCTCATCTTCACACACCTTTTGCCAACCCCCTCAACAGGAGGTAAGCCTGCACTCCTCAGAGACAGCGAGGAGTCAAGACACCATTTCCCTCTCACAGCAGAAAGTTCCCTTCTTCCTTTCAACTCAGGCCCTGAGCGGGCAGTTTCCCAGAAACTGTGCCTCCATCTTTGCACATCCCTAGAAAGCACTCCAAGAAAAGAAGAGGTCACCTCTGATGGATGTAGCCCAAGAGTCCTGATGGGCAGACCCATGAAACACAGAGCCTAGAGCTGGGGGCACAGCTTAGCTGCAGAGTACTTGCTCTGAAAGACCTGAGTTAGAGCCTCAGATCCAGGTTAAAAAAAAAAAAAGATATCCATGATCGTGCATGTTTGTAATCCTGGCAGAGACAGCGGATCCCTGAGGCTCACTGGCCACCCAACTAGCCTACTGCTTCAGTCCTGGGCGAGTGGGAAATGCTGTCAAAATACAAAGTGGACAGTGCCTGAGGAAAAGAGGAAAATACCAGAGGCAAACAGAGAGAGAGAGAGAGAGAGAGAGAGAGAGATAGTAGTTCTGAATTTCCCCAAGATTAGGATTTTGCTACAAATAGTTTATATGAGTTGATTCCATGTCATGGCCAGGGAGGGAGAGAGAGAGAGAGAGAGAGAGAGAGAGAGAGAGAGAGAGAGAGAGAGATTTCTGATATGGGCAATTAAGACTCAGTCCCTCAGAGAATTTCCTGGAGAATGTGTGGAGCATGCTCAGAGCTGTCATAGAAGAGAGCAAGAAGCTAAGTGTTTGTCCTCTCCTCTTTCCCAGTGCTGGGTTAGACTAGTTCCCAGGGTGCTCAGTCTCTGCCAGCTCTAATCTCTGGACAGGCATGGGTTTTTTTTTTGTTTTTGTTTTTGTTTATTTTTAAGGGATTCTACAATATAATGACACAGTTGTTTGCCGATAACATTGATGTTACTCAGTATGTCAATTAGGTACTTGGTGCATTTTGCAAGTATCTATGTCCAAATTTTGATCAACCCAAGGTTCCCATAGTCCAGTTGGAGAAGCTTGTATGCACAGGCATGTTGATCAGTTAGGAGTCCAGACTATATTCCTGTAGTCTCATGATTCACCCCTATCTCTCTGCAGCCCTTACAATCTACCACACCTCCTCTTCCGCAGTTTGTTCCCTGGGCTTTGGGAAAGGAGCACAAGTGGGTGAGAAGAAAACAGTCTAATTCCGTTGGAGTTGTCATTTTGGACTTTAGTCTGTTCAGGTTGTTTCCCTTCATGGGTTGACAGCTTTTCCAGTGATACCCTTTTTAGTCATACTAACAAAGCACAAGCTATTGGATGTACAGGCATTTAAGCAGTACTAATTATTATGTCAAGCTAAGCTGTGAGCATAGACACAGATGCTTGGATGGTATGCTAATCCGCAAACTGTGATTTCTCTATAAAGGGTGACAAGTTCTTATTGTGGCTTATAACATCTCCTAACCACTAGAGGACATAAGCTTGTGGCATCCACTGTGAGTTATTCCTCCAAGGAGAGAGCTAATAGCCAATTAGATTTGGGATATATATAGACACTTGGCTGCCACTGTTGCACAGTATCTCCAGGCTGTTGAGGTGTAGCTGATATTGACGGAGGAGACTTGCTTGTCTCAGGGAGACCAATATTTTGCTGTATTGCTTTAGTGGCCTTTGATAATGCTCTCTGGCATTTCAGAGGCCAGTTGACTAGCAAGTGACGTCTCATAACATATTTCATGCTCACACCAGGTCTTCGACAACAGGGACTTACTGCCTTTCTCCTTGCATATATCCCACTTATAGGCAAAAGGCCTTTATAATTTGGGGGGGCGGGTTTGAATCCCCTAGCCAACATCTCCTAGGCAGAATAATTCATTGCTGATGTCAGAGTTTTCCTGTAGTAATATATTTTGCTTAATTGCACAACTTATAAACACTTTACTATTGAATTTAGCTGCAGACAGAGAATTATCCTTTCACAGTTCCTATGCCTATCGGTCAATTAAAAAAAGGGTAGTTATGCCTGTTTTATAGGAAATTACCACTGTAACAATTGGCTCTAATTTACAGTTAGGGAGTGGTTTCATTACCATCATGTTTTTCTTTTTCCTATAAAGGGGAGAGGTAGGAAGGTTTCTCAGTATCTGGAAGGTAAACTTCATTAGGGCCCATTATAAACAGTTAACCCCAGTATTATTCAGAGAGATGCTCAGTGTCTGTGACTCAGGCAGTCTGAGGTTCCTCTTTCTTTAATGTTCAGATGGGTCAACCTCTCTGCTGGCATTTCCCAGTCCATCCTGCATAGCCATAAGTTGTATGTTTTCAGGCATTTAGATTGGTGATTTTTACCTGTGGGAACATAAAATTCTCCTCCCATTGTTAGTTTCAAGATCAGAAAAATTGAAAATTTATCAATAGGATTGGAACACAGAGTTTTCCATTTGTATCCCAGAAAGGATACTACCCCGCCTCCCACCTCCCTCTTTTTTTTTTTTTTTAGGTTTTTATGTTTTGACCTATAGATGCCTAAGTTGTATTACACATACCCATAAACAGGAGCCAAGGCATAAGCTTTCATTAAATTTACCCAAACTGTTTCTCATTGACTGTATGCTACTTATTTGGGAAGGAAATTTAAGCTTAGTTCCTTTAATTTGTCCTACAATGGGGCTGGAGATATGGCCTAGCAGTTAAGAGCGCCGACCGCTCTTACAGAGGACCCGGGTTCGATCCCCAGCGCCCACATGGCGGCCAAGAACCGTCTGAAACTCCAATTCCAGGAGAACTCCAGTTCCAGGGGAATCCGAGACCCTCTTCTGACCTCTGCGGCATTGCACGACACGGGTGTACAAACTTGCATGCAGACAGTACATTCATACACATACGGAAATAAATAAAATTAATTAATTTGTCCTACAAGTAAAAGAAAGTGTTATAATGTGATGTTGTATAATTCAGAAAAATATAGAGGCCATTTGTGTACCTTAACCCAATACAAATTATAAATAAAACAATTAAGACAGGCATGTTTAAGTAGAGAATGCTTCAGCCAGAGTGGCTGGGCTGGGTGCTTCCTGGAGTGAGCTGTTGGAGGGAGTGGTGAGTATAGAGAGGACTTCATTTAAAAAGGTGGGAGGATGGGAAGGAAGGAGGGAAGGAAGCAGAGAAGGAATCAGGGAGTGAAGAGAAGAAAGGAGGAAAATGAGAAGGAAGAGGAAGAGGAGAAGGAGGAGGATGAGTAGGAAGATGAGGACAAGGAGGATGAGGAGCAAGATGAGGATTAGAAGGAAAAGGAGAAAGAGGAGGAGGAGGGAGGAGGAAAAGGAGGAAGAGGAGGAGGAGGAGGAGGAGGAGGAGGAGGAGGAGGAGGAGGAGGAAGAGAACTACAAGGAGCCTGATGGGTTGGACTGTTAATCTACAGTCACTTTGAAATTGTGTTTGGCCTCACTGCACCTGTTCCTGCCTTTGTTAAAGGAGAAGGCTGACACTGTCCCTTTCCAGGAGGCAGTGTCGGATTGCATGGGTTGCTGTGATGAGGCCTTCACAACAGTGCCAAGTACCTAGTGAAGTGCTCAGTAAATGGCTCTGCTCTGCCTGATCCACCGGATAGGAAGGTCCACTCTCATCCACCATTTGAAGACGGACAGACTGAAATCACTCAAACTTGACATGAAACTGAGGATAGCCTTGAACTTCTGATCCTCCTGCCTTCATCTTCCGAGAGTGTTGGGATTACATATTTGTATCACCACATGGGGTTTATGCAGTACTGAGGACCAAACCCACAGCTTTTTGAGTGCTAGGCAAGCTTTCTATCCTACCAACTGAGATACATCCCCAGGCCTGAACTCACTCTCTGTGTTTTCACCCTAGGGTACGAAAATCCCAGAGGATTTCTGCCTCACTAGACTCGGTGGATTTCAAGCCCTTTGGATTGGCCCTGACCTCCTAGATAACTCCCTTCCCATAATTGCCATCAGCACACCAGTCTCTGCCATGAAATCCTGCCAGCTGCTAATTCCCCCATCAAAGCCAGTGCTTTCTCCTGCCCCCTCCCCTGCTACTATTGGCAGGATCCTGAGCTCTATCACCCCATGTCCTGGGTAGTAGACATTGAACTCCCAGCCCCAGATTGCATGGAGGTCCTGCTTTAAGAAAATAGCTCCCATCTTGTTTCTAGGGTCACTACTGAGTTTGAGATATGTTAGAAACTGAATCTCCAAGGTGATACCTTAATGCTGCTTGGAGATGAGGCCTTGGTAGATAATTAGAATTCAATGAGGTCATAAGGCAGAGTGCCAGTAACTTCACTAGTAGCTTTACTGGAAAAAGACCCAGTGTTTTGCCATGCCCTCCACCATGTTATCATGCATAAGAAGGCCCTCACCATATGCCAGCACCATGCTCCTAGACTTCCCAAGCTCTAGAACCATGAACAAAAGAAACCTCTATTTCTCATACGTTCCCCAATCTGTGGCATTTAGTTATAGCAGAAGGGAAGAGTCTAAAGTAATCAATACCCTGCTCTTGAGCATCGTATCTGTTCAAGACCCCAAAGATCTAGAGCCACAGATGGGCTGAATCCAGTGCAAAAAGCAGTAATAAAAACCCATAAAAGCTCCTACACTTGATCCCTAAACTGAGCATACGCAGGCAGGATTCGAGGGCTGACAGGGATGATCGGAGTCTTAGAGAAGTCAAGGTTGGGCTCCTTGGCCAGGCCAAGGTGAGACAATCCACAGAGAGCCCTGTGTGGCTCTCCCAGAGCCACATTCCAATTATCTCATCCAGGAGAGGGCAGCAGGCTACAGTGGTGTAGACCTTTCCAAACTAGCCTGGCTGGGAATCTGCCCCCAGCTCCAGTTCCATAAAAGGAAATGCCAGGGCTCAATGTCCTGAGGTGACAAGGTCAAGCTGGACCATCCTGATCATTGCACCTGAACACCTCCATCTTAACCTCAATCTCATTGCTAAAGTCCCCAACTATTGCGTAGACAGAGGCCACCAGCAGTTTGTCTGTCTGCTGCCCCAGCTTACATGAGCCTTTTCATGAGACTGGGCTCCTCTATTTCCCTAGAGTCACATCTCACTTGTTCTGTTATACACACATACACACACACACACACACACACACGCACACACACACACACACACACACAGGAGCCACTTCTCTTGTTGCCCCCAAGCCTGGAATTGGGTGACTCAGGGTTAATCACCAACAGTTGTGGTAGAGAGGCAGGAAGGCAGCCTGGGACACTCTCAGAGAATGTCACTTCTGTCTCAGGCTTTACGATAAACACCGAGTGATGCAAGTGTCCTGTGACCCTGTAGCTGCATTTGCTGGGACATGTAAGAGATTGAGGTCAGCTACAAAGACAACTGCCAGGGAATTAAAAGTAAGTGTAAAGGGTGACAGAATCTCTTGGGGCATGTGACCAACAAGAGGCTGTCCCAATTCCCACCGCACTGAACATCTTTATTAATGATCCAGGAGAAAGAACATAAACAGTACACTTCATCCCCTTTATTTTTAATTATTGTTTTTTTACAAATAACAGATATGTATTATAGGAAAAGCAGATAAACCTAAGGAGATTTTCCTTAAAATGATTTTTTTTTTTTTTTGTCTTTTTGAGACGGGGTGTCCCCATATCCCCAGCTGTCCTGGAACTCACTCTGTAGACCAGGCTGACCTTGAACTCAAAGATCCACCTGCCTCTGCCTCCAGAGTGCTAGGATTAAAGGCGTGTGCCACCACGCCTGGCTTAAAGACAGTTCTTAGTTGTCATGTGGGTGCTGGGAATTGAACCAGGGTCCTGTGCAAGAGCAGTCGGTGCTCTTAACTGCTGAGCCATCTCTCCATCCCTTAAAATGACTCTTTACCCTACTACTCAGAAATTGCCACTCTTTTGAATGTGTTGGTACAAACTGTCCATATCTAAATGCCCACATGTGCATAACCATCTAACTAAAGTTCTGGACCTTTACAGTTTGTTTGTTTGTTTGTTTGTTTGTTTGTTTGTTTTAGCTTTGATGGTTTAAGCTTCCAGATAAAACAGTTTTTGTCCTAAAAGGAATAGAGATGCATATGACCTTAGGAGCAGACTATTTATTTGGGGCAAACTCTTTGAATGGGCTCTTTGTTACAAAACATTAAGCAAATGACTCGTTCTCTGTCACAGCCCTGGAGCCATTGTACCAGCCTCCTTAGTCCCCATTAGGCAGGGCCTGGCTGGTTTACTGAAAGAGAACTGAGCACTTACACTCTCTGCCACTGCCCAAAGAGCTCAAGGCAAGGGAAACCTGGGCAGGTGAGGCTAGAGAGAGCACCCCTGGCTTCCTTTCCCAGGTTCCAATCTATTGGGTCTAAACTTGGAAGCCCAGATGTCCCAGGATGCTCTGGAATGCACAGTGCCCTAGCGTACTCAGAAATGACCCGTGAATTTCTGAGGGAAACTGTTCCTGTGTCTGGGAGCCTGGGTAATCTCTAGTGCTGGTAGACTATGTCCACACAGGCTGAAGTCTGGGACCATAGCGGCAGACTTATGACAGAAGTGAAAAAGGGCCTCTTCTGCTGCTTTGAAGTCTGTTCCCTCTCCACCCACTGCCTCTGTGTGTCCCATTTGCATCTTTCCATATCAGTAGCGGTGGGCAGCGTCACTTCAATGCATTAATCATATTCTTCACAACGGTATGATCACAATTTATTTAAACAGGCACCCACTGATCTAAACCATCCCTTCAGCCCCATAGGCAAGCCTTTTAGTCATATATTTGTTGCCTGTTTCATGAATGAACAGCAAAGGATTGTTAGACACTTGGAAACAAGAAGACAAACATAAAACGGAAAGAATAAGATTAATCCAACCGGGCATGGTAGTGCTTGCCTTTAATCCTAGCACTTGGGAAGAAGAGGCAGGCGGATCTTTGTGAGTTCAAGGCCAGCCTGGTATACAGAGTGAGTTCCAGGACAGCTGGGGCTACAGGGAGACCCTGTCTCAAGAGGACCAAAAAAAGAAAAAAAAAAAAAAAAAAAAAAAAAAAAGAATAAGATTAATCAATATATCCATCACCAGTATCCAACCCAGGAAAATGAACTGAAGAAAATAATGTGGAACCAAGAAGAAATCTTAAACCTAATGTCAAAGTCCTAATGTCAGAGCCACAGGAGAAGACATAAAGAAACAAGAGAGTAAGAAAGAGCTACAAGAAAGAGAAGAGTAAAACCATCATCAGTTGAATAAGTGGTTTGGAGGATAAAGATGAATTCTATTATAAAGCAGAAAAAAATTACAGAGATGGAAGATATAGACAAAATTGAAAGGGCTTTAGATAAGTAATCCAGAACTTCAACATCTAATGAACAGGAAATTCAGAGAAAAGAGAGGGAAGAGGAGAGGAAAGCCTTGTGAAAGAACTGATTCAAGGGGGCTGGAGAGATGCTCAGCAGTTAAGAGCACTTGCTGCTTTTTCAGAGGACCAGAGTTTAGTTGGTATAACTCACAATCAAGCAGCTCATAACCACCTATAAATCCAGTTCCAGAGAGCCCAATGCCCTCCTCTGGTCTCTGCACTTACTATACAAACATGCATGCATGCAGAGACACAGACACATGCAGACAGACAGACAGACAACAGACACACACAGGTACATGCGCGTGCACAGAGTCATATAAATAAAAAACAAAGCAAAACCTTAAGTAGAAATATCTTCCTATATTAAACTTCACCTACCCAGGACTCAAGGACCATTGCAGAATAAGGGGCAGAAAGATTATAAGAGCCAGGGGGAAAAGTGTTAGGTCAGGCTGGGGGCAAAGCCAAGATGGTATAGACCAGAAAGACCCTCCTTTCTTTTCCAGTCAGGCCAAATTCCCATGAGACCTCTGGACCTAAGACCCACCTCCAGATCTGAGCCCCTGGCCTGGTTTAATTGGCCAGATTCCAAAAGGTTACCATCTCCCCTGCCCCCTATAAAAGGCCCTCCCCACCTTTCAGAAGCGAGCTTTCCATGGCCCTCAGGATGGGCAGGGGCCGTGGATTTGCCTGAGAGAGACTGCATTTCCTGGAATAAATGCCTACCTTTATATATTTTTTAATTCGGACTGATTCGGTCTTTTCTTAGCGTCAGTTAAGATACTTCTCAAAAAGGTGCATGACCTTAAGGAAACAAAGTCTTACAGGCTCATGGGACCTTGCTCATAAAAACTGGTTACAGCAATGGTTACAGCAAGCACAAGACCCATGCAAACTCAATCAGACAAAAACCCAGCATAAAACTGGGAAGATGGGCAAGAGGTCACAACTTTGACAGGAGCTATTTGTTGGCAGCTGATCACTGCTGGGTGAGGGAGGACAGTTGACCTTCCTTAAGGCTTAACAGGCTCCAGTGGAAGAACTCCTACCAACAGACTTCTGGGTACACAAACTTGACTCGGGAGGCCTTAATGCCTATGACAAAATGACAAAATGCATCAGGTGCTGTGGGTGGGACATAGGAGAGTGAAGATGGGGGGTGCTAACTATGATTAAGATATATTGTCTGAAATCCACAAAAAGTCATTAAAATATATTATAAAAAGAATCTTTACTGAAACTAGAAAATATATTCTTTGGGGCCCATACAAGGTTTCAAATCACCAGGGAGAAAAAAAAAATCATAAAAGCTTTCCAAAAGGAAAATACCATGTGAAAAATAATAATCAGAATGCACTTATTTAGATACCCAAGAACAGAATCAAGATCCTGAAACAATGTTACTGATTTGTGAAATAAAACATGATTTTTTTTCAGCCTTGAATTTTATATGCAGCCAAATTACAAACTCCATAAAGATAAAAATAAAAGTATCCTCAGATGTAAAAAGATTCATAAATTATTTTTAATGTACATTTCCTTAAAAAACTACTGTAGGATGTGCTCCAGCCTAATTAAGGTGCAATCCAAGATAAAGGAAAACAAGAGATTTTTAAAAAATGGTTCATCCTGCCCAAGAAGGAGCAAAGGAATTCTCTGAAATTTGGGTATGCAACGGGCCTGTCCAATTTTTAATACAAATAAGAGGGGAGAGGTTTTTTTTAATGGACCTCTCCAGAAATGACAAAAAAAGGAAAATTATAAAATATGATGTGATAGAATTTTTATAAAAACTAATGCTAAGTAGTCAATAGAGTTCATTGATTTTGAAAACTTTAAAGAGATACACATAGAAAACATTCAAGTGAGATAGCCAGGACGCTTGCTACTCTGAGCAAAATTATAAAAACTCATCAAAGGCTGTGGGCGATGATGGCTCAGTAGTTAAGAGCACTTGACGAGCGTGTTAAAGACCCTGAGTTCAAATCCCCAGAACGCGTATAAAAAGCTGGGCTAACCCCAGGCTTGTGGGGGGCAGAAACAAGAGGAGGCTCGCCAGGGATCGCTGGCTGCCAGCTTAGCACCATAGTTTGTGAGAGAACAGATGGGGTAGTGATAGAGCAGGAGACCTGACATATGCAAGCATACAACACACACACACACACACACACACACACACACACACAATCTCATCGAGAAGAAGAGTGTAATTATAGTAAATCCCAATGACGTATTTAAGTAAAAATAACACTGTTAAGGATGATGAAGCGTGTCACATGATCGCCTGGAAGCCCTGGTCGGGGAGCCCAGGCTGGGGGAGGGGGCGGGGGAGTCGGGAGGCAGAGCGGGCTAGGGAGCCCAGCCTAGCAGTGGGCCAGATCCTGGGACTCTGGAGGGTCTCCGTCCCCCCCGCCCGCTGGCCTTTGACCATGGGAGAATTGAACTGAAGAAAGAGAAAACCCAAGAAGAGGGCTGGTGGTTTAGGCCGAGAGAGCGCTACTTTTCAGAATTTAGCTGTGAAAGTGCTGTGAAGGAAGATGGTCTGGCCTGGGAGAAGGAAAGGCCCACGGAGAGATGACAGACATCCTGAGTCGAAAGATGAAGTGACGTAGCTTGTTCACAGTGGAAACTTTAAGGTCAGCCTAAGCGGGAGGTGGGGAGACCATGGCCCGGCCACGTGTTTTTCAGAGAGGAGCTCTGCTCATCCGCTTCAGCCATCACCACGTGACGCTCACCTTCTTCAGTTACTCGTTGCTCCGAACATCAAGAAAAACATTCAGCAATGTCAAAGTTAGTATCTCCAAGCAGTGGGCCCCGAGTGCTTTTAACACGTCTGCTGACCTGCCTGTAGAGATCTGGAGCAGCAACCATTTGTTCCCAGCACAGAGGAAGCCACTCTTTTCCTTGGAACACTTGATACTGTCTTTTTGTTCTCCTATGCTGTGGGTCTCTTCATCAGTGGCATCGTTGGGGATCGGCTGAATTTATGATGGGTTCTGTCTTTTGGCTTGTGCTCCTCTGCATTAGTGGTGTTTGTCTTTGGTACTCTTACAGAATGGCTACACTTCTACGACAAATGGTTTTACTGCTGCCTGTGGATTGCGAACCGCCTGCCGCAGTCCACTGGCTGGCCCTGTGTAGTTGCTGTGATGAGTAACTGGTTTGGGAAAGCTGGCCAAGGAGCTGTCTTTGGTCTCTGGAGTTCATGTGCTTCAGTAGGCAATATTTTGGGAGCATGCCTGGCTTCATCTGTTCTGCAGTATGGTTATGAGTATGCCTTTCTGCTGACCTCATCTGTGCAGTTTGCTGGTGGGATTGTCATCTTCTTCGGACTGCTAGTGTCACCAGAAGAAATTGGTCTCTTGAGTATTGAGGCAGAAGAAAACTCTGAGGAAGATTCACACAGTCCACTCATCACGGGTACTGAAAATGATGAGTATGAGGCCAGTTACTCTATCCAGGGGGACAGCGCTGTCTCCCAAGTGAAGGCCAGAAGCTTTCACCAGGCTTGCTGCCTTCCTGGAGTCATACCTTCCTCCTTGGCCTATGCCTGCCTGAAGCTGGTGAATTACTCCTTATGGTTTTCCTTTTATCTGAGCAACAACTTCGTGTGGCAGGAGGCTGAGGCTGACCGGGTGTCCATTTGGTGCGATGTTGGAGGATCATAGGTGGGACTCTGCACGGCTTCATCTCCAATGTGCTCCAAAAGAGAGCCAGTGCTGGTCCTCAGCCTGCTCCTGGCGGTAGGATCCCTCGCTGGGTATAGTCGCCCCCTGAACAATAAGTCCGTCAATGCACTTCTGATGACTGTTACAGGGTTTTTGATTGGTGGGCCTTCCAACATGATTAGTTCAGCTATTTCTGCAGACTTGGGTCGCCAAGAGCTGATCCAGGGGAGCAGCAAGGCTCTGGCCACTGTCACAGGAATTGTTGGTGGAACTGGGAGCATTGGTGCTGCTGTGGGCCAGTATCTGGTGTCTTTGATCCAGGACAACCTAGGGCGGATGTGGGTTTTCTAGTTTTTCATTCTCATGACAAGTTGTACAATTCTATTTATCTCACCGTTAATAGTGAGGAAAGTATTCTCCCTTGTGCAAAGGAGACAAGTTTCCATGTTGAGTGAATGACTACTGCACACAAGAAAGAACTACGGGAACTCACGAGGACCTGTAGCGTTCAGTTTACTCTGTGTGGGGTTGGCTAAGCACCAGCGGAACCTTGCTTGCCTGCCAGGCCTCCCACTGCCAGCTACCCAGACACTGGAGAGTCAGAGGGCCTCACTGCTTCTCCGCACTACAGTAATTATTGATGATTTTATTGTTTTATGAATGTACTAAAAGGAATATGAATCTGCCGTTGTCCCTGCTCAGCTTGCCGAAGCGAATCCCTTTAACCTGAAATTTCTTTTTGGCCTCAGACCCTTGTTCTGTGGCCTTAAGAGCTTAACGAACAGAGGCAGAATCATGTGTTTGTATCGATGAGGGGAAGGAAGACTGCTGCTTTGTGCTTTGGTGCTGTGTTTGTAGAGTGGATCAGCCGTAAGGCATTCGATACGAGCTTCAGGTGGATGAAGGCAAAGCCCCTCCTCAGACCAAGAACTTTCACTGAGGCTGGAAGTCATAGCGTGTGCTCATTGCTTAGTCACTGTCTTCATCTGGAAGTCTTTTCCTCTAGAAGCAGACATGTCTTGCTTGGAGTGGTTGTCAGCTTGTTCTCCAACTTCACTCACAATCGATTGACTCCATGGACTTTTAAGTTTTCTAGAACATTCCAGCACGGAACTTTCAATACCAGATTCACACACCAAGAAGCTATGTTATGTAACCCATTTCTTAGAGGAATGATCTCTGTCACAACCAGGTTCCTGGAATTACCTCAGCAGAAGACTAGCATTAGAGAAAAGGCAAAAGCCCTTTGTCCCAGGCCTGTGATGGGTGCTGATTGAATCACATTGATGGATTTCTGGGCTTCAGGCATGTCATGTTTAGAAGACTGTAGAGTGTCTGTCTTTAAGACTGTGCATTCTACATTAACCAATATTTTAGGATCATTCTGGACGTACATATTTTAAATTATGTAAGCAGTCAAGGAGGAAGATCTACAATTTTGAGGGTTTCCTAATCCTCATTGGGTTAAGGAATGTTCTCCACCCCTTGCTTTGTACTCTAAAATATGTGTTGATGAAATTGTTATTTAATCATGCACATTTCTGATCACTTTATTGTTCATGTACTGACATAAAAGGAAAATATAAAACCTATAGGAAGGGAGAGGAAAAACTCAGCTTTTATAATAAATGTCTGTGATTTGGTTATTTACATTATTTATTTTTAGAAAAAGAAAAAAAAAAGGATGGTGAAGCTACAGGTTTTTGTCATCTTCCTGTAAGCCAAGAAACAAAAGCACCTTCTGACAGAAGTGTGGAGAAAAAGCATTAAAGTAAATACCAGCAGGAATGCCTAGAGGGGATGCAGATGATCAAGTCAGGGCTGCTCTTTTCTCATTATAAGAAGCCGTTTGGTATTTGACTTATTTTTATTCATATGCATTCTTTAAAAACAATCTTTGTAGAAGCTGTGTTTTTAAATGGTTTTTATTCTGAGTTGTTGAATGAAAGGTCACCAGCCAGGTCATGATTCTGTGTTCTCTAATGAGCTGAGTGGCCATCAGATTGTGTGTATGTGTGTGTGTGGGGGGGGGGTGTCTGGGTGTCTTTGTGCTCACAGATGCCAGAGGAGGACATCAGGCACCCTGGTCTCTATTACTCTCTGTTTTATTCTCTTGAGTCAGGGTGTCTCACTGAACCTGGAGCTCGGCTGATAGCCAGCAAGGTCCGCTGGCATCACAGGTGTGTGAGAGGCTATGCCTGACTTCTTCTTTTACATGGATGCTGGGATTGGAACTTAAGTCTTCACGATGATGCAGCAGGAAATCTTACCCACTGAGCCGTCTCTCTAGCCCCCTGTTGGATCTTCAAGCTCAAGCTCTTCAGTTCTCTCAGCTTCCATATCTCACAGACCACGGAACTCACAGAGGCCAGACAGGTCTGGATTCTAGACGTGGTCCCAGCTCTGGGTCATCTTGAACAACTTACCATCCATCCTGTCACCCCCTTCTTGTGTAAAATGAGGATACCACCTTCAAGAAGGGCCTCAAGGAGCAGAGGTAGATGCCAAAGTGGGACTGGAGAGATGGCCTAGCGGTTAAGAGAGCCAACCACTCTTGCAGAGGACCCGGGTTCGATCCTCAGCACCCACATGGCGGCCGAGAGCCGTCTGGAACTCCAACTCCAGGAGAACTCCAATTCCAGGGGAATCCGACACCCTCTTCTGACCTCCGCGGCATTGCACGACACGGCTGCACAGATCTGCTTGCAGACAGTACATTGATACACATACAGAAATAAATAAAAATTAAAAAAAAAAAGAGAGGAAGAGGAACATTAGAGCAAGAAGGGTTAAATTGGATGGGGAATGGGAAGAGAGGGCAGAGGAGGAATGGGAGGGGGATGTAACACTAAAGGTCTTTAGAAAAAGCCATATGGAAACTTACCACTATAGAAGCTTCCTAAAGTATCCTCACATACACTATAAAAAGAGATTAAGGTGGTTTTAAATGAGTTATCCTATAACAGTGGGAACATTGCCCTTGCTAGATATCATCCACTAATGGGAAAAAAGGCCTCAAAGCCAGGAATGATCTCCCTCTCTAGACGCTGTTGACCAGGGTCCTATAGAGCTTCAAACAATACCGGACATTGGCTCTTCTCTTGGTTACCCCTGGCAACTTGGCGGTAAGATGCTGTTGATGAAGACGCAACACACATGAGCTGTACAACAGCAAGGAGAAATCCGAGCTGGTGCTCAGAGCCTCCTCTCTACTGGCTGCATTCATAGTGCTGGAAGGTGAGTATGTGGGTTTCCCACCAGAAGGAAAAAATAATCACTGACCTTACCCAGCTGAGAATCCTGTGAACTACAACAGCTGTCCTGGCAAGATATCTGTCACTGATTCAATAGTGCCAGGACTATTGGGAGAGTAATTAACCATATTCTAATTGGATTTAAGGTTCTCTTCATAGGATGGAGCCCATACCCGACATCAATATCAAACTTAGGAATCCGAGGCTAGGCGGGTCACAGGACAGAGGGGAGAACTTAATATTAGTTTTCTACTGAATAGTTATTGTTTTTTATGTGTATGAAGGTACTATCTGCATGTACTATTTGCATGTGCACCCGTGTCATACAAAGCCACGGAGGTCAGAAGAGGACGTTGGATTCCCCTGGAACTAGAGTCGAAGACGGTTCTCAGCTGCCATGTGGGTGCTGGGGATTGAACCTGGGTCCTCTGCAAGAGCAGTTGGCACTCCTAACCACTGGGCCATCTCTCCAGCCCCGTGAATAGTTGTTGTTTTAAACTCAGTCCTAATGACTTATTCTTATTCCCATAGGTTAATGCATCTCTCAGTCACTGGAGAAGCTTCGTTATGCAGCAGATAGTGATTCACACAGAAACACACAACTGGCCCGTGTGCAGAGAAGAAGAGGTTGCAGAGTGCTTACCTCTGAATAGAGCACCTATATCAAGCTTCTGCCTCTCAAGACTCAGCGATTATTGCCCAAGAGGGGGCAGAAAGGTTTTAAGACCCAGCGGGGGTAGATGATCACAAAGAAACTGTTTTCCAGACAGCTGGTCAGTGACTCACATGAACTCCCAGCAATGGCGACAGCATGCACAAGTCCCATGGGAGCTCAAGCCGACAAAATCCCAGCGTAGAAGTGAGGAAGTGGGTGAGGAACCCGAACTCTACCTGAGGAACTGCTGCAACCGGACGGCTGCTGAGAAGGGGGGAGTCAGTGTCCTTTAAAGGTGAGACTCTTGCCAGGCGTGGTGGTGCACACCTTTAATCCTAGCACTTGGGAGGCAGAGAGAGGCAGGCGGATCTTTGTGAGTTCAAGGCCAGCCTGGTCTACAGAATGAGTTCCAGGACAGCTGGGGCTACAGGGAGACCCTGTCTTGAAAAGACCAAAATAAATAAATAAATAAATGAATAAAGGTGAGACTCTTAGTAGGTTAACCAGGCTCCAGCAGATGGACCCACACTGAAGGACATTTGGGGACACAAACTAGGCTCCATAGGACTTATTGTCTATATATTATATAATGTATATAAGTATGTAAATGTATATTTTGATATATAATAGAGTACATTAATTTGGGTGGGAGCAATAAGGAGAGGGGTTGATAGGGGAAGGATCTAAATACCCATCAAATTATATTGTATGAAAATGATGGGCTGGAGAAGCCACCTGGGCGAGTAGCTTGGGAGCTGGGGCCTTGAGGGCGGGACCCGGGCACTGGGCCAGAGGGTCCAGAGAGTCCGGCGGCCAGGGCTGCTGCGCCTTTGAGCAGGATACCCAGAAGCCACCTGGGCGAGTAGCTTGGGAGCTGGGGCCTTGAGGGCGGGACCCGGGCGCTGGGCCAGAGGGTCCGGAGAGTCCGGCGGCCAGGGCTGCTGCGCCTTTGAGCAGGATACCCAGAAGCCACCTGGGTGAGTAGCT
>VZQC01012080.1:2604156-2740500 GCA_009823505.1 Rhizomys pruinosus
CCGTATCACCTTGTAGATTCTTTTTAAATGATTTAATGCAAAAACTAAGTTTGCTTCCCCAAGTTAATCAATATATCGTCACCCAACACAACATGGTGAATTTGATGAAATCTGTGCCTTGATTCCACCCTATAGTTATGTATAATACACTGTCTTCTGGAGACCTCATGGGTTAAAAAAAACGGGGGGGGGATACAGACAGACATGAAACCTTTAGTCAAAAACCTTGCAATTCAAATCTTAAAACTAACTAGGGAAAAGATTTGTTTGTTCCAACAGTGACAAAATGTCCCCACTTAACAGCTGAGAAAGAAAGAAACAGCTTTGCATTGAGTAGGTTCCAAAAGTGGCAACTGAAAGGTTGACCCGCTGAACATTGAAAGGAAGAAAAGCCTCAATTCCCATAACATCGAACCCTTCTGTGGTCCTACATGTAACAACTATTTTAATGAGTCCTAATGAAACTTAAACCTTCAGGTGCCACAAAGTTTGATATGACTTTCTTTGCCTTTCCCCCCATAGAAACAAGGAGAAATATGACGAGATGAGTCGCTTCTCCAACTTTAATTGGAGACAACTATTATAGAGGTAATCTCTTATAAAAAAATCCTAAAAACTGCCTTCTTTAATTTGACTAATAGACATAAGAACTGTGAAAAGGATTATACTCTGTTCAGAACCAAATATATAATACTAAATCCCTAGCTGTGCACTTAAGCAAATAATAAGAAGGGAGCTCTGACATCAGCAATGGATTGTTCTACCAGGGGATGTTGGCCAGGGGATCCAAGGCCCCCCCCACAAAGGTAAGGCTCCTTGCCCCTAAGTTGGGAACCTCAGGAGGAGAGGCGATAGGCCTTGCTGCAAAGACCTAATGTTAACATGGGAGGGATGTATTGAGACACACATGCAAGTGTCAAGATGGCCCTGAATGCCAGAGAGTGCTAACAAAGGTCCACTAAACCAATAAGCAAATACGGGTTCCTGAGTCAAGCAAGACTCCACGTCAAGACCAGCTACAATTCACCTGCCTGGAAATACTGTGCAGCAGAGGCAGCCATGTGCTGTATATCCAAATCCTAATTGGCTATTGGCTCTCTCCTGGAGGAATAACCGTGGCTGATGCACCAAGCCTACATCCTCTACAGGTTAGGAGATGTATAAGCCACAGTAAGACCTGTCATATTTTATCAGCGGGGTAAAAATGTAATTCATGACTTAACATACTCATCCAAACAATGTGTCTAATGCCAAAGTAACCTACCATAACTATTAGTGCTGTTAAATACATATATATCATAATTGCTTGTGCTTCATTAGTAGGATCAAAAGGTTACTCCTGAACAAACTGTCAGCCATGAAAGGAAACAGCCAGATTGACCAGAATCCAAGTCACAGCTCCAGAGAGAGAGGACAGTTTACTTCTCATCCACCTGTGCCCCTTTTTCTAAGCCCAGGAACAATCCGCGGAAGAGGGGGCTTGATAGAATGTAAAGGCTGCGACTTGGGGTGAATGGTGAAACTACAGCATGTAGCTGGACACTCATTGATCAACTTATTGAACAAACAGCCTGTCATCCCCCACTGAATGGTGGGACTGTGGGGGTTGGGCACAACAGTCTGAGATTGGTTTTGCAATGAAGGATGCTTATACTCATGATTATTACTTATACGTAAAAAAGGAAAAAAAAAAAACCTGAAAGATGCAGGACAGTTATGGCAGAATTTGTTTTTGGTGGGGGTGGGGGGAAAGGGAAAGGGAATATATGCCTGAATCGAATTGGAAATATGAATTACGAAAACTGCATAAACCATCCAATAAAAAAATTACTTAAAAAAATAAATACACAATAAATCTAAAACGAAAAATAAAAAAAAAAAAAAGAAAAGAAAATGACGGGCTGGAGAGATGGCTCAGTGGTTAAGAGCACTGACTGCTCTTGCAGAGGACACGGGTTCGATCCCCAGCACCCACGTGGCGGCTAAGAACTCCAGTTCCAGGGGAATCTGACACCCTCTTCACAACACAGGTGTGCCAACCTACATGCAGACAGTACATTCATACACATAAATAAAAAAGAAAAAAGAAAGAAAATGACAAAAATTCAATTAAAATTTTGAATAAAAATGAATTAAAAAAGAAAGGCCTCAAGGGGTCACGTGTTGCAGTGGATACTATAGGTCCTTCTGAAGGCTCGATGGATACCAAGGACCTATACTCCATGGTGTAGAGACTAATCACATCAAAATAGGCAAGAGTGGGCTTGGTTTCAGCCAGCTGGCATGTCACTTACCCAGAGGTACAGGAGGGTCTGATGGCTCCCTTGTGTTGGAGGAGGCCCAGCTAAGACCATCTCAGATGCCGTGTGTGCCTGCAGCCCCCAGACAGGGGAACGAGACCCATCCCCACCCTCGTCTTCATATTCGGCATTTCTTCCTGGTGAGAAGGCTATCAGTTTGGGGAAGTTCAGTCACTGTAATGTGTGGCCCCAGTGGCCTCTGGGATCCCGTTCTGCTCAGACAAGAGTGCTCTTTTCAAGCTGTCAGTAGGGAAAAGATGACAAGACCTTAATGAAGTCAAGTCATCATTTTTTCATGATGTATGAGGCTGTAAGCCAGCTGCGTGGCTGGGGAGGGTAGAAGGAGATGCAGTCTTTCACCTCCCTCTCCTCCCTGATGGCCTGACTGTAGAGTCCCCAGGCCTCAGGAGCTGTTCCAGGCAAACAAGCCCAATGCCACAGGGGTTCCCTGAGGGTACTGGCTGGACACTAAAGAGGGCACGGAGGTCTGATACCATTAATCACCCAGGTGCTGCCTTACTGATTCTCGGCTCTCTGGGAGCTCCCTCCCTCATCTCTGCCCCTGAGAGTGAATCTGTCGATTTTTCTCCCTGTGATTCAACCAGCGTCTAATATTAACATAGTTTCAATCATCTAGACTCCCAGAAGTCAGGGGTTTGCTGGGGATTTTTTTTCTTTTTTACAAATGAGGCACCAAATTTAGCTAGAAATGCTTTTTATTTAAATAAAGACTATGCAGCCATTTGGAAAAAAATATATTTCAAGGTCTAGTTAATATCTGATTTGATTATCTGAGCTCCACTCCTAGTCCTGTAGAACTCAAAAGCTCTAGCGAGGAAAAGGAGATACTCCTGTCTCAAGGGGGAACGCCTGGTTTCTTGCTGAGGATTGCCTTGAGTCCTGCTGTGAACCTCCTAGCCTCCGCCTCCCCAGGGCAGCCCAGTGATCCATCCAAGCAGGTGGACCAGGCCTATGCTCCCTAGACCTCAGCAGGAAGCAGAACCCTGCAGGGCTTCTTAGAACCCTGGTGCCCCACCTCAGAGTTTCTGATATGGTAAGTGAGGGAGGGAGGACTGAAAATCTGCCATTTGTGCCAAATTCCCAATGGTGCTAACATTGCTGGCTTTGAACCATTCTCTTGGAGTTTGGGCTTTGGGTCTTGCGGTGTGAGCACACCTGAGCTCTGCTGCCAACACGTGCACCCTCCCACCTGCCTCCTGCCCACCGATGGCAGCATCTTTGGGCATCTTCAGTCATCCTCTGAGGTGGCGCTGAGCCCAGCTGAGGATGATTCATGAGGAATTCTGGCCTTAGCCCCTCATTTTCAGATGGGTTTGTTGTTTTGCTTAGCCCAGCACCAAGGGCATTCGGGGGCCTGGGAGGAGCTCTGGGCATCCACATAACCTAGGAGCCTCCGGGTTTTCCCAGACACTGCAGGGTGAGTTCAGCCCAAGCAGCTGGAATGTGCGGATTGCTGATATAGCGCCTCATTTTCCTAGAGACTACAATCCTGCCTTCAAGTCTTCTAGCACTCGCTCAAATTCCTAATAGCTCTCCTAGCTTTCGCCAGCTCCACCTTTCATCTTGAGTGGGATGGTTTGACTTCTGCCCCCTCTCAGGCAGGGTCCTGACCACATCCTCTTTGAGTGAGAATCACTGTCCCCCCTCACTGAAGGACCCTCAGTCCCATCCAGGGTGGGAGTTCCCAGGAAGCAGTGTCTCCAACACTGGCTCTGTCACACCAGGCGTGCCCATGGAGAGTCTGATGCTTATCACCCTCTGCAAGGCTGGGAAATTCTTGGTCAGGACTTCTATCTCCACCTCTCTCCTACCTCTCCCATCACTAAGCTAATCTAGAACCCAATTCTCCCCTTTCTGGCCTCTTCTTGCACCATTTGGGTTATGACACTTGTAAACTAATCTTTAGCAAGCCACTTGGCTCTGCTGAGCCAGTTTCCTCATCTATAAACAGGGACCATAAGAGCAGCTGGTTTGCTAGGATTGGATGAGGTGGTAAGCTAAGGTGGGTTAAGTGAAGCATTCATTTCCTTATCCCCCAAACACAGACTTCAGACAACAGAAACTCATCCCTTAGTGTTCTGAGGACCAGAAATCTGGAATGAGTCTTGCAGGGCCCAAATCAGGGCCCAGGGAGGTTGGATTCTCCTAGAAATGCCAGAAGAGAACAAACTCTTTTCCTCCTCCTTGGTGGCTGTGGCATTCCTTGGCTTGTGGCCACATCTCTAATCTCTGCTCCTTTTGTTAGGATTCCTCTCTTCTGTGCCTCTTCTCTCTGGCCTCTGTTTTTAGGACACTTATGATGTGGAGGCCACTCAGATAAGCCAGAATGAAATGTCCTTCTTTCAAGAACACAACTTGATCACACCTGCAAAGTCCCCTTTGTTGTTTAAGGCAACATTCCTACCTTCCAGGGATGAGGACCTAGATATTTTAGGGAGTCATTATTCTGGCCACTGCAGGTGCTTCTAGAAGCTCCATCAATTTCTGTTGCTATCCTTACCTTACCGCTGTTATCATCACAATGTGGAATCCTTAGATCTGCCCAAACATTTATCCTGTGATCGCTACACAGTGAGCACGGTTATGTAAGGCTCGGATAACTAATGCTCAGAAAGGTTAGCCATTTACACCATCTATAAAACCCTTCCTCCCCATATGCAAGCCTAACAAGAGGGAAGAATTCTCCATGGGGTGCAATAAAAGCCCCTCCAGGTGAACTTTTAGCTAACAGCTTATCAGAGTGAGATGGGGCTCTAATGAGTCCTCTGAGCTCCCCGGGTGCAGCCCTGCACATGGCTTCCTCTGGCCATTACCTCTGAGAGTTCTTTCAAGGACAGAGCAGAGCTCTGATGTCCTCCCAGCTGACAAGAGCTAACCAAGCCCCCAGCCCCAGACGCTCTACCCCAGGGGACCTCTATGAATAAACAGTCACTGCCCTCACTTCCGCCCACATCTGTCCACAGAGCACCTCCAGGCACCTCATTGGATTGAACTTTACCTACAACTTATTGTGGTCTCCTGTGGGTACTGAGCCTGAAAACAGTGGGTTCCAATGGTTAGTGCGATTGAGCCAATGAGCTGAATCACCAGAAACGGAGAGTACAGGGTAGAGAGTTGAGGTGGGAAAAGAAGTCACCCCTTGAGAAAGAACAGGACATGGCAGTGAGGTGGGGGAAGGGGCTGTGGTCATGTGACTGATTCTGGATCTTTCTTATCAGAGCTTCTTCTGAAGGGTCTGTTCTTGCCCTTAAGAGTTTAAAGGCCATGGATACTCGACACTCTCAAGGACTCAGTGTCTCACATTATCCAGGACTCTTCCCATTGGGAAGACTACTATGCCCAGGTGCTCTCTAAGACAGATAGCAACCAGATATCAACTATGCCAGGACAAATGCCTCTGGGGTGCCAAACAGAGCTCCCCCCAAAGGACATTCTTGGATGTTGCTCTCCTGTTTATTTCTTTGGAGATTTCTTTATTTACTTATTTATTGGTACTGAAGATTGAACCCAGGACCACTCTCACATCTTCCATGGAAGAACTCTACCCCGGAGCTGCAATTCCTGAATGAACATCCCCTTAAATGTCACAGGGTGTCTTTTCAGCCCCTTTCATCCATCAGATGCTGTCAGGACTAAGGTGAAGTAAATGATGCTCACCAGCTCTCAGCGTCTGAGACCTAGGACCACAGGGCTCCAATGCTGGGCGACCCACTCAAGCTCAGGCCCAGGGATATCATCTCTGCACAACTCTCTGCCGAAGGCTTTGAAAGAAACTTCAGACAGAGACAAAGGAAATCCTATTGGGCCTGTCTTGCTGGCCCCTCTTGCATTGTCCCTTAGCCCTGACATCCTCATAGGATGGGTCCGCCATGTCTCTTCTCCTCTCCAGAAGCCTTGCACCTCCACTCCCACGGCCTGTCTTCCTCTTCCCTCCCATCTCCAGCAGCTTCACCTCTTCTTCTCAGAGAAGCCACTGCCTCACTTCCACCCCCATTATTTTGTTTTGTTTTGTTTTGTTTTTTTCACATAAATTGGGCGTAATGCATATTGGAAACAACAACAACAGAAAAGACTGCATCAAAGAACTGACTGAAACAGTGAACTTCTGCTCAAAACAGTCAACTTCCCCATGGAAAATATTGAGAAAGACTAAGAGATGAAAAGCATGTTTGGCAGAATGCATGAGCTCTGGCGGGGTGGGGGAATGGGCAGGAACACGGGTCTAGATTCCACCCCCATTATTACACCACGTTCTCTTCTTGCAAAGGCTGGGTTAAGTACTGAGTACTGGAATCTACCACCAGCATCCACGGTAAGTTCTGCTTCTCTCCTAGCTGTGTGACTGTGTGGTTTGCGTGAGAAATACCCTGCCCCCTTCCATAGGCTCATGTATTTTGTCCCTGGTTGGTCACTGTTTAGGAAGGTTATGGAACTTTTAGGAAGTGGAGCTTTGATAAAGGAAGTATGTCACTGGGGGTGGGCTTTGAGGGTTTATAGCCTGTTTCCACTTCCTGTTTTTTCACTGCTTCCTGTGTGCAGATTAAATGCCAAATGCGATTGATCTACTTCCTGACTGACAGACCAGCTTCATGCTTCTACCGCCATGCCTTCCCCACTGTGATGGACTCTATCCTTCTGGAGCATAGGTCAAAATAGACCCTTTCTTCCTAACTTTCTTGTCAGAGTATTGTATCACAGCAGCAGAGAAGTATCTAACCATTTAGGTTAGACCTTAAGTGAGGCATGCCATGTGCAAAAATGAATTGTCTTCTCCTTGTAGAGCTGCTGGAGGATACATGAGTTAGCACACGTAAAACAGTGTCTGGTGTGTGAGAGAGAGAGCTGAACAGTGCAAATAGTGGTTGTCCTTTCCCTGTAAGAAGCACAACATACAGGTGGATATGAGCTAGTGGGAACACAAGCTGTAGATTCCTGGCCCAGCTATGTCATGTTTTGGCTCTGAAACCTCAAGGATGTCACTCAGTCTTCATGACCTTCAAGGTCTTCATCTGGAAAATGAGGGCATGACTGTGTCTGTTGGAGCCATGAAAAAACACTGTGAAGTTCCAGGCATGGTGTCTGTGGGTACAGGTGAATATATTAGTCAGGGTTCTCTAGAGAATGGAACTGATAGAACGGATATATATTACAAGATTGGCTTACACGCTGTGGGCTGGGTAATCGAACAGTGACTATCTACAGGTGGGAAAGGCTGAGAATCTGATAGCTGCTCAGTACACAAGGCTGAATGTGTAAGCAGTCCCAAAGGCTGCTGGAGGACTCTCTCCTAGAGACAACTCTCTCCTAGAGAGCCCCCGGTCTTCAGTCCAGGTTGGAAGCAGAAGAAGCTTGGTTCTGATAAGAGTAAAGGATGACAGGGGAAGCATCAGGGTAGATGTGCTCTCCAGCATGGAGCAAAGGCAGGCAGGCTGAAACAGTCTGCTTCCCCACCCCCAGGCCTCTTCATGTCTGGGGCAGCACCTTCTGGTGGGGAAAGGTCTTCCCTCAGTTGATCTTTCCTAGAAATTCCCTGGCAGACCCACTCAGAGGCATGCATCTTGGCTGATTCCAGAGCCAGCCAACTTGGCAACCAAGCTTAGCCATGACGATGGACGATGAGTCCTCACAAATAGTTCTTGGTAGAGTGTCAGCCTTCCTTCCTCTCTTCTGGGCCAACACTAGGGTAATCTCCCTAGGTTCTGTCTTCCATGCTGAAGAAGTTCTCTCTCTCTCTCTCCCTCCCTCCCTCCCTCCCTCCCTTCCTCTCTCCTATCTCCAATATCTCCCTATCAACGGTCCCTGCTTTAAAATCTCTACAGACTCGGCGGGGGAGGGGGGGTGGCTGGAGAGATGGCTCAGTGGTTAAGATCGCCGACTACTCTTGCAGAGGACTCAGGTTTGATTCCCAGCACCCACATGGCGGCAAAGAACCATCTTTAACTCCAGTTTCAAGGGAGTCTGACACCCTCTTCTGACCTCTTCAGCACTGCGTGACATGGGTGCACCAACCTACATGCAGACAGTATATTCATACACATAAAAAATAATAAAAAAAAAAATTGGAGCTGGGCATGGTGGCACATGCCTTTAATCCTAGCACTTGGGAAGGAGAGGCAGGCAGATCTTTGTGAGTTCAAGGCCAGCATGGTCTACAGAGTGAGCTCCAGGCCAGCTGGGACAAAAGGGAGACCCCATCTCAAAAAGACCATCCCCCCAAAAAATCTCTACAGACTCAAGTTTCCACAATATAAAACACACTTTTTTCATCTTTGTAAATCATCACCCTCTTCTCCACTCTCCTGTCCACTAGGGAACTTCTAGAAAGGGTGATCTACTCTAGGCTGCAGGCTTCATTTGCCAACAACAGATCCATCACAGGTTCCTACCATTCCCTACCAGATGCCTGGTATTTCTTAGGGACATCTCAAAATAATGAAGTGTTTGGGAGTTCTTACTGAGAAACTTTCTTGTCTGCTGAGTTCATGTGGGTGGTCCAGCATCCAGCACTTTCTGTGTAAACAGAGAGACATTTTTTCTTTTTACCAAGACAATTTTTCATGGGCAGATATGACTGCTTTACTGGGTGGCTAAATCAGCCCCAAAATAGAATTAATTCCTCAAGCCTCTCTCAAAAGCCCTCTGAAGACAAATCCACCTTGTTAAAGGACTCAAGGGGGAGTGTGGCATGGGAGCCACAGGAGTAGGCTGACTCAAGAAGGCAGTGAGAAAGCAGTGCAGAGAAAGGTAAATGCTGAGAGGCAATCTGACACGAACATGGAGAAGTGGGAAGTAGTTTAAGCTTCTCTACAACATCCTGAGAGAGAAAAATATCCTTTAGCTTGAAGCTTCCACAAAAATGAGTCTCAGACAAAAGAACACCCTTTCCAGGGCTTCGGCTAGGAGGGCGAGGTCAGGATGCACAACGGGGACCAGAACACAGTGATGTCACTTGGGAAAAAAATATCGTAGACCCATCTCACGTACCAGAAGAAGGCCACTGTGCCAAGAGCCCAGCCATGTAGTCCGACTTGGACCACCAACATGAGGTCCCCACTGGGCCCTGCAACTCAGGATGCCCCCCTGTCCTTCCTTGAGGCACAATGACAAGTTGGGGTCATGGGTCCTGGGTCTCTTGGCGAGACGTGCTTCCTAAGCTCACAGTGAAGAGGGGTGTCTCTTTCTACACTGATCTCCAAGACTCGGGACTGCCTTGAGGATAGGGTGCTCCTGAGGACAGGGTGCTCCTGGAGCTTCCCAACACAGCAGACAGCCTTCTTGCCTGTGCCCCCCAAGGTGGGTCTGCTCCATCCTGAGTCTTCCTGTTCCCTGGTCACCTCATTCACACCCCCACCCTTCTTTAGAACGGGTCATGTCTGAGCCTGCTTCCTTCATGACGAAATTCCAGAACATGCTTCATTTTCTTCTTTCACTGCTTCAAAAGCACAGAGTAGGTCTTACATAAATGAATAAATTAAACAGATCCTTGTTTACAATTAATATGTCACTATAATAGATACTGTATAAATTACACTCTCAAGTTTCTTTCTATATACTGATTCATTTTGTTCTCCCAAAAGCCTTAAGATATCCTTATTAGCCAGATTTTTATGGATGGGAAAGTGGGTTCTCAATGAGTTTCAGTACCTTGCCTTAGGGAATACGGCCAGCAAATGGCAGAGCGAGGATTTGAACCCTAGCAGTCTGACACCAGAAGTTGGACAGTTAACTAGCACATTAACTGCTTCTTAAAATATTTAAAGCAAGTTTCCTCCGTGGGATTGCCAAAGGCACCTGTGAGCAGATCAGTTAGAATACATTAGATGCTAGCAAAATTGGATTTTTGTTTGAAATGGCTTTCTGCACTAGCGAGGCCACTGGGGTCTGGTGGGAAACTTTCAGCGGGGAGCAGAGGGAATAGGTGGAAAATGAGCTTACAGTCTTATCCTGATAGAAGGACAAGCATTTGGTTCAGAGTGAGCAGAGGAGGGAATGTCCATCCAACCCTCCTAGGCTCAGAGACTCATTCAAGATGCTAACGACGGGGCTGGAGAGATGGCCTAGTGGTTAAGAGCACTGACTGCTCTTTCAGAGGACCCGAGTTCAATCCTTAGCACCCACATGGCGGCTGAGAACCGTCTTCAACTCCAGTTCCAGGAGTTGAGGCCCTCTTCTAACCTCCGAGGCATTGCACGACATGGGTGCACAAACCTACATGCAGACAGTACATTCGTACACATAATAAAATAAATTAAATTTTAAAAATCTAAAAAAATTTTTTTAAAGATGCTAAAGATGAGAGCTAATGTCACCTCTGTACCCTGAGACCACTGACTGAAGGGTAAAATTTGAACCCATCATGGCTGTATCTTCAGTCTAATGTGGTAAGTTAAGGGAAATCACCAGCTCCAATACCAGCACGGCCTTGAGCTGGGCATGCTAAAGTATAATAGATTCAATGAACACTCCACTCAAGGAAGTGATAAGAGCTTTGGGCATCGTAATAGCAAAGATCCAGTCAGCCAGCAGCTGGACGGACGGGGGGCAGGTTTCAGCCCCTATGGTAGAGAGCTAAAAAGATCCAGGCAGGCCAGGGTCCTAGAAAAGCAGGCAGTGAGAGTCAAAGAAAGGTGTGGTCCATGCATAGGGTTGTGGGCAATTGGGAAGTAAAGGCAGGAAGTACACCATCAGGGCATAGTCAGAGAAGGAGCTTCATTGGCTAGTGAAAGGACAGTGCTCAAGGGTCAAGGCCACTTCCTCCCCTCTAGTGACCCCAAGAAAGGATAATAATGGTGCGACTGGGAGTGCCACACAGCTAGGCTGAGCCACGTGTTAGAGGCTGTGAGCATTTGAGCTAGCTGCTGAGCAGGCCTGGCGGAAGTGTGGACAGTAAAGGGCCAGGCAATGCATATTCATTTATTCATCTACCCAACACTTATTGAAATCCAAGCATCATGCATTCTTCTGGACACTGCAGAAATTAACTTTTTTGAGAAAGATCTATTCAATGCTTTCAGGGATCCCCTGGCTAAGCAGCAGAGTCCTGACACTAAGTAAAGCTGGCAATGCTCAGTGAGCTCAAGGACACATATTGATAAATGATGGCGAGAGTCAGGGTGTGGGTGAGACGCTAGAGTGTGTAACCAACAGCAGACACTTTAGCATGCCACGTGAATGGGGAGTCAATACAATTTGGAGAAAGATTAAGCTATGGCTGCTTGCTAAGGTTAGCAGGTGGCAAGCCCCCTCGCCTGCTCCATAGGCGGTTCCACCTTACCCAGGGAGTATCAGATGATCTCTGCCCACATGGAAGCAGAGTGCCATGACAGGGCTGCAGTGTACCAAGACTCCTTAGGGTGGCAGAGCCTTGTGCTGTGAAGGGTAGAGTTGTATTGGAGGAGGCTGACAACCTTCAGTGAAGGCTTCCCCAGGCCCTCCTGCCCCCGAGAGCCATGGACACCTGCCCCTGAGAGCCATGACACCTGCCCCAGAGAGCCATGGCACATGTGGGCAAGCCACAGCCACACTGGCTGTGCCCCCTTAGGGGCTCTACCTTAAACCCTATGATGTGAGTCAAGTGTCCTCCCCCCCCGCCACCCCCTCCCGCCAGCCCCCCCACCCCTGCCACCCCCCCAACACTTAGGAACCACAGTACAACCATTGATCAACATTCATGTAGACTGAAGAGAAGCTTACTGTACATGTATGAAGGAACCTGAGAGGGTGCTCACTTGTAATTCCAGCCCTTTGGGAGGAAAAGACAGAGGGTCCTCTGGGGTTTGCAGGACAGCCATTCTAGGCAAACTGGTGAGCTCCAGGTTCACAGAGAGATCCTGGCTGGGGGTGGTGGCACAGGCCTTTAATTCCTAGCACTTGGGAGGCCGAGGCAGGCAGATTTCTGTGAGTTCAAGGCCCAGCCTAGGCCAATAAGACTGAGTAGAAGAGGGAGACCCTTTCTCAAAAGACCAAAAAAAAAAAAAAAAAAAAAAAAACCCCCACCAACACACAACAACAAAAA
The DNA here is from genome assembly GCA_009823505.1 of Rhizomys pruinosus. Taxonomy (NCBI): domain Eukaryota; kingdom Metazoa; phylum Chordata; class Mammalia; order Rodentia; family Spalacidae; genus Rhizomys; species Rhizomys pruinosus. The sequence goes on from VZQC01012080.1 coordinate 2,616,493, forward strand.
AAAAGATCCTGTTTCAAAAGGAGTGGCAGTGCTCCTGAACATGACACTTGAGACTGTCTTCTGGCCTCAGATATACTCCCGCACACATGTATGTACAACTGGCCCCCATAAACACATGGAAAAATCCTATGTGTATTTAACTAACCAGTTTTTTTTTTAATTTTATTTATTTCTGTATGTGTATGAGTGTACTGTCTGCATGTAGGTTTGTGCACCCGTGACGTGCAATGCCGCGGAGGTCAGAAGAGGGTGTCGGATTCCCCTGGAACTGGAGTTCTCCTGGAATTGGAGTTTCAGACGGTTCTCAGCCGCCATGTGGGTGCTGGGGATCGAACCCTGGTCCTCTGTAAGAGCGGTTGGCGCTCTTAACCACTAGGCCATCTCTCCAGCCCCCTTAACTAACCAGTTTTATCTCTTTCCTCCCTCTTGAGTTTAAGTTCTGCAAGAGCAACATCCACTTCACCTTGTGCATTGCTGTATCATTAAGATGTAAAACAGGCCAATAATACAGTCCATGGTTAATATTTTCTTAAATGTATTTGTTATGAATGAATATTTCATGACCATGACTGGCTGAGGTTCCCATCCCAGATCAACAGATTATTAACTCTATTATTAGGTTACCTGTGGTTATATACCTTACTCCCAGTTCTCCATCTGTAAAACGAGGAAGACAGCGGTACCTTCCTTACAGAGCAGTTGGGAAGATGCCATAAAATGATGCATGCAGAACTCTCAGTGTGTGGCTCCGCTCATCGAAAGGAGTAAATAAGGAAACGCTTGATCATAATCACATGTCTGAACTCATCTAAATGCTTCCCTCCTGCATCCTGGGACCTCAGATGATGAGAGAACACAGACACATAGACACAGACATGAAGACACAGAGACAGACACCGACAGACAGACAGACAGACAGACACACACACACACACACGCACACACACATACACACAAAGACACAGAGACAGACACAGACAGACACAGACACACAAAGACACAGACACACAGATACAGAGACAGACACAGACAGACAGACGGACAGACAGACACACACACACACACACACACACACACACACAAACAGGCAGGCTCAAGAAAGAAAGAGAGGCAGCAGCTAAGAACCGGGCTTCTCAGAGTGTGGACCAGCAGTGTCCTTCTCAAACCTTCCCCAGCCTTCCTGAATCAGAGACCCAGGAAATCGGGCCCAGAAGTCCGTATTTTAGTAAGCCTTCAAGGTGATTGTGGTACACACAATTAAAGAATTCTATGTTAAGGACAGGGATAGCAGAAGAAGGCCCCATCTCTGGACGGAGAGCCAACGGCCCCCTCCTATGTGGAGAGAAAGGCCGAGAAGGATCTTCGCGTCTTCCGAGTGAGAAGCTCCCTGTTTGGCAGCCATCAGCCGGGTCTTGGCTTCCCTGTTGCTGGCAGAGCCATTTGGCCTCCATCCTTTACAAAGACATTGCCTTCGGCGACAGGAGAGTGATTTGCTGGCTGCTTCTCTGCCTAGTGTCCTGAGCACCTGCACTGCTCCGGGGTGAGCTGGGCTGAGGTGCGGAGGGAGGCAGGGGGAAGAAGACCTACGAGATCAGATAGAGTCACCCCAAGAGCATCAGTGTGTGTTGAGGAACCTAAGGCAGGGCAAGGAAATCTGCTTTTGAAGAGCAGCTAGACAACCCTGTGGCCCATGAGAAGGGTTAGGAAAACCAGAAGAGGAGCCGCGGCCTCAGGCCATAGTAATTGCTGGCTTAGCAAAACTGCCATCAGCTGTGGCCAGAATGCCCAGATGTCTGTGGAAGGGAAGTTCAGAGCTGTACCTGGGAAGCAAGTGACAACAAAGAGACATCCGTGGCTCAAGATCAGCATCAGAAGCATGAGGCTTACTATGGATGCAGAAGTATGAGTGAGCCCTTGAGTGCTGGGGATGGAGCAGACGCCAGACAGCCACAAGCCGTATGTCGCAGTGTAGGTGTCTGTCTTCCTCCCCCATTGCAGAACCACCTAAACTGATAACCATGGCTCCCTCCAGCCCAGGGCTAGCCCTGTGAAGCCTTAAGAGGGCCGCTCTCCTTTCTCTAAAGTTTCCCATTGAAACCCACCCTCCCAACCTTAACATCTACAGCTTCACCTTCCTGGGAGCTGAATCTTCCTGGCAGTGGTGCTTTCAAAGCCTGTGGAGTCAGAAGAAGCAAGGGAAGTACCCAGCTTGGCTGTGGGCTAATTGCATAACTCTGAGCTTCATTTTACTTTCCTCATCCATGAGACAGAAGTACAGTCAACAGGATGCACCATGTTGGTCAGTGATGGACTGCCTGTAGGACAGTGATCCCATACGATTATAATGCGTCAACACAGACGTCATAGCACAACTGTCATGTGTATGTGGTGACGCTGGGATAAACGAACATGTTGAAACATGTAGAAGTATGCCCACTGCACTGCAGTAGAACCGCCGACTGTGTTCCGTGACACACTGACCAGGTATGTAGCCTAGCATTGATAGGCTATATATACCATTTAGCCTGTGTATGTAACAGGCTATAGAAGCCAGGTTAGTGTAATTCTGTTCTTGACACTTGCACAATGATGAAATTGCCTAGCACTGCATTTCCTAGTGCATATCTTTCAGTGATGCATGACTCTATTAATAATAAACATGGTCAATATCTATTGAGGATTTACTATGCACTAGGTAGTGGTTTCAAGATGCACGTGCATTAGTAATTCCTTGCTAACAAATTACCCTAAAATTTAGTGGCCTGAAACCGCAAGCATTTATTAGCTCAAAGTTTCTCCGGATCAGGAATTTGGACAAGATGAGCTATAGCTTCTGCTTGGTCTCATAGTGCATGATCTGGGCATCAGGTAGGCTGTGGCCCTTTCAAGGATCTGCCAGAGGAAGTTGTGTCTCCAAGCTCACTCATGTGGGTGGCTTCTCGTGGGCTGTTGGATTTGGATGACAGCCTTGTTCCTAACTGGCTACTGGTCAAAGGCCACCCTTCATTCCTTCCCAGGTAGGCTACGCCATCAGGCAGCTCAAATGCACAGCTGGCTTCCATAAGAGCAAGAATGAGGGCTAGGTGAAGCCACACTCCCTAGTGACTGAATCTCAAAAGTGGCACCCCATCATTGTTCACTAGCTCCGGGGTACACTCATCAGGAGCTTCCACAAGCACAAGGTAAGGAGCATGGGCTGCCCAGCAGCGTGGTCAGGTCACTTTATCCTCTCAGCAATGCTATATGGTAGGGGCAGAGATAGTCTTTTCTTATCACCATGCTACAGACAAAGAAACCGAGGCCCCGAGACTTATCTAGCTTACACAACCAGTAGGTGAAGAAGCCTGGGAGCTTCAAAGTCTGTGTTCTTTACCACTAAGCTTTACTGCGTGTGGATGGAGCTATTAGGAGGGTTAGATATAACACTGGAAATACACAATAGCCTCTCAGCAAGTTCAAGGTCCTTTCCCCAGGTCCAGCTCTGCCTGTGAGGCTCTTGAGGTATAGCCTCTGCTAACTCGACAGTGTTTCCTACCCATGCCACCTCTGGTTGGTTGCCACACTTGTCTGGCTGCAGAACAGAGAGGTAAAGAAGACCAGATTCCACACAATGAACTGAAAACCTCTGAACATTCAGGCTCCTCCCCCGATGAGAGGTAAGGATGTCCAGAGGCACCCACCACCACACCCCAGTAGCCTTGTTCAATTGGAAATGTGTCTAGACAGGAGTTAGGGTTTGGGGTAAAGAGGGGTACAGACTTATAATGGTCTCCATCTGGACTTGGCAGCCTGAAGGAGATGCTTTAAGTCATGCTAGAAATTATCTGATGGCCTATCTGTCATAAATGGCCTAGAGAGGCCTGTATCCCTGACTCAACGATGGTCCCTTTCAGGTAATATCAGTTCTGGGAGGCCAGAAGAACTTGACTCACAACTCTCACAAATTCAAACACTGAGAGGCACTAACAGCTTGCCACAGACAACTTTCTAGTCACCATAGAGCTAGCACTTGTGGGCATGTTAGCCAGGCTGCCCACATTTTACTTTACTTTATGACATTTCATTACTCTCCTTCCTCAGCACTGCTGTGGTGAATGTAAAGTATCACAGAGGTGTCCAGGGAAATGGTCTTCAAGGCCCATCTCCAATCTCTCTCTCTCTCTCTCTCTCTCTCTCTCTCTCTCTCTCTCTCTCTCTCTCTCTCTCTCTCCCTCCCTGTACTGGCTGACTGTTGTCAACTGGTCACAAACCAGAGTTACCTGGGAAGAAGGAACCTCAACTGAGGAATTTCCCCACTGGAATTCCCCATGGCCATGTCTCTGAGGCGTTTTCTTAATTGCTGCTTGATGGGGGCCCTGTCTACTATGAATGATGTCATCCCTGACCAGGTGAGCCTGGTCTATAAGAAAGAGCTGAGCAGGCCATGGGGAAGTAAGTCAGTAGCACCATGGTCTCTGCTTCAGTTCCTGGCTCCAGGTCCTTAATCTTGGCTTCCTGAAGTGATGGACCGTCACTTGGAATTTGTACGATGAAATAAACCTTTCCTTCCCAAATTGTTTTTGGTCAGTATTTCATCTCAGCAACAGAGAGGCAAACTCAAACACCACCTCTGACACATACAGAGATACAGCTCCTAAGAGCAGAGGGATATTTACCAGGAGCCTAAATTAGGGACTGTCACCCCTCCGTGGATATCACACACTATTCATCGGGGACTTATTTCCTTCTCTTTTATCATCTATGGGAGAAATATATTCTCTGCCCCACAGGTCTTCGGCTTGATTGTGAAGCTTGCTTTAGCCAATGGGGATATGGATAGGATGAACAGTACAGAATTCACAGCACACTAGTCTAACAAACTTGCCCAAAGAAGTCTCCTGGCACCAGAAGAGTGAGAGGCACTTGATGGAGAACTGAATCAAATCCCAGGCCTAAAACAAACCCTAGCCTAGATCAGTTCAACTGACATCAAAGTAAGAAAGCAAAGACGTAAGTGCTTGTTGTTTACTATTGAGTTTTCGTTGAAGGGCAGGATTGTTAGGCAACATGATTGTGGTGGTAGCTGACAGATACACTGCCCACCAGGATCATAGAAGAAAAAATTTAATGGTGCTTAGGTGACCCAGGAAAACTTCAGAAAGAAAAGGCTGCAGAGGGTCCCAAAGTGTGAGCTGAGTCCAGAGGTGAGGGGTGTTAAATGTGAACTTTTCTTGGCCACACTTGTCAGTGTATCCCAGAGGCAGAGCCCAGGCTCATGCACACACGTGAAGCACATTCTGCAAATATGCACAGGTCAGCACTGAGGACGAGCACGCCATGGAGGAGATCCCCCTCTACAAGTGTTAAGTGTTGACGTCTCTTTAAGCCAAGGCTATTTTTTCTCTCTATTTTCCCCCACAAATTAATCTTTTTGTGTTATGATGTTAGGTTTATCTTGACTGAAGCGTGGATGTGAATTTTATCTCTGGCTTAAGACATAATTGGGAGATGGAAAATTCAAACACCAAAGAAAACCGGCAGCGCTATCAGAATTTTGCTGGTGGGAGGTGAAGTGGGACCCGGGCAACCACGCTCTTTCAGCATCGGCCCCTACTGCCAGTGTATTGCTACAGCCATTTGAATGAGGTTATTTGCCCTATTTAAGAAACCATTACAGCCAGGCATGGTGGCGCATGCCTTTAATTCTAGCACTTGGGAGGCAGAGGCAGAGGCAGGCAGATCTTTGTGAGTTCAAGGCCAGCCTGGTCTACAGAGTGAGTTCCAGGACAGCTGGGGCTACAGGGAGACCCTGTCTCAAAAAAAAGACCAAAAAAAAAAAAAGAAAAGAAACCATTACAAATGGGCTAAGAGAGGGAGTTTACTGTCACTGGGCTCTGTGGAATCCTCATTCAGCCACAGGGCAGGAAAGAACCCAGCAGGCATCTTTCAGGCTGCCCTGCTGCTTTGACTCCTGATTCCCTGGGTATCCTGTGGGATCATATGTATTTTCTTGGGATGTTGAAAAGAAAATGCCATTTGAAAAGACCGTTTGCCAGTCAAAGAAATGTGAAGCACACTAGAGTCAAACACAGGCCAAGGGTGGTGGTGCATGCCTGTAATCCCAGCACTCAGGAGGCAGAGGGAGGTGGATCTCTGTGAGATCAAGCCTAGCCTGGTCTACATGGTTAGTTCCAGGCCAGCTGAAGCTACAGGGAGACCCTATCTCAAAAGAAAGAAAGAAAAAGAAAGAAAGAAAGAAAGAAAGAAGGAAGGAAGGAAGGAAGGAAGGAAGGAAGGAAGGAAGGAAGGAAGGAAGGAAGGAAATCAAACATGTGTTCCTTTCCCCAAACTTCTCTGAAGGGGAGTATGGACTACCCTGAAGGCTTGGTAGACTTTCGGGGGGAGACTAACGCAGTGTTCCAAACTATTCAATATCAAAATTCCCTGTCTCCCTCTGGGGATATGACAGATCTCACAGATGTGTCAAACTTGTGGTCCATAGCCTGCATATACCCCATGATAGCTATGGATGTGGTCCAGCACAAAGCCATATAGTTACTTAAAACATTTTAAGATTTTTGTGTAAATTTGGTAACTCAGTTGGGCAGTTCTCAAGCATGCCTTCTAGAGGACAATAGCGTGTCATACTGTCAGAAGGCGAGACACCCCTGAAGGCTTTCTAGAACATTTTAAGATTTATTTTATTATATTTAATTGTGTGTGAGTGTGTGTGTGTGTGTGTGTGTGTGTGTGTGTGCCACTTCCAGAGAAGTCCAGAAGAGGATATCAGATTCCCTGGAGATGGAGTTATAGGTGGTTGTGAGCCATACGATATGGATGCTGAGCCCAGGTCCTCTACAAGAACACCCCATACTTGCACTCTTAACCACTGAGCCAACTCGTCAGTCCTTGCTAGGAATGTTTTATAATTAAAACTTATTCAAGGGAGCTGATGAGATGGCTCACTGGGTAAGGGGGCTTGCTGCCAAATCTGATGACCTGGAGCCTACAAGTTAGAAGAAAACAGCTTCCTACAAGTTGTCCTCTGACCCCCATGTGCACATGGTTACATGCACAAAGACACAGACAGACAGACGACAGACATATGCACACACAGTAAATGAATGAATAAATAAACATATATGAAAAAACTGTCATCCGACACCCCCCCTTGCTCCCACATGGACCTACTCTCATTACTGGGAAGTTCTTACAGTGAGTTTCTGTCCCTTGGCCGTTGGTCCATTTTACTGGAGCTCTACAACAATTCTGCTTCTAAAACCTATGACTGACTTTTACGCATTCAAATGCAGAGGTTCTGCCCTCTCGCTTCAGGCTTCCGCAATGCAATGTTAATTTCTGTTAGAATACCGAAGAGCAAAAGAAAAGGGGTGCATTCATCTGAGAGGTGACGCTACCTATCTGGCCTGTGGTTTCGTCATCTGTAAAGTGGGAACAAGAAGCCGTGCACCCTAGGGGTCTAACTTAGACTCCTGCGAGTGCACACTCAGGAAACAGCACAGTTACCAGCACTCTGTTACCCCTACCTTCTGGGTTCTTCTCCACAATTTAGGCCACAGTCATAACCAAGAAGTGCACCTGCCTCTGGGCTGCAGGTCCCTTGCAAACTCCTTTCACATTGTTTTAGCACCTGATATGTCAGGCCTTCACACTGATACTGATAGCACAGTTATCCTTCCAGCTCTCAAAGCCCAGCTAGGGAACACAGCAGAGAATCTTCACTTCTTGGTAAAGCCAGTGTCTCAGATTAAGGACAGAAGGGTCCGAGCTGGCCTTGATGAGTGGCACACAGTCCCCTGGGAATACTCTTTCCCCACCATAAACCCGTTTCCTTATCCATCCACAGCCAGCACTTCTTTGTGGAAGCCTGTGCCACCAACGGCCCCTGCTATTTCTAACACACCGAAACACGTCCCTAGGGCTGAGCTGCCTGGGAAACACTGAATCAAAAAATCTACATTGCTTTCACGTCAAGAAGAGCAAGAGGGCTTAGAAGCCAACAACTGGATGGGGATATCCTCACATTCTTCCTCCAGCCACTGATACTGGGCAGAAAAGGACAAAGCACTGATACCACACTGCTTTGTCAAGAACAAGAGGTTGCTTTCCAGCTGGGTCAGAATTTTGCTCTGTTCTTTCTCCTTAAATATAAGTGAGCTACATTTGTTTTTCCCAGATCACGCTTCCTTGCTCTGAAGCTCTGCCTCCCCAAACCATAATCACCATATTTTTTTTTTTTTGCAGACATGTTCTTTTCTACCTGGCCCTGAAGACAGAGGCCAGAATGGTCTCCCCTAAGTTGCCAGGTTATTTTTTTTCAGAGGACAGTGAGAGTCAGCTTCCAATCCTTCATCTTCCCCCAGGGAGTTCAAGTCACAAAACAGAAGCAGAGTTCAACATACAATATGTGCAAGAGCTTTGTCAATGTCAAGGGTGTGAAAACATTAATGTGTACCCAGCTGTGCCCATCCATTCATTCAATCAATGTTTAACAAGTGTCTACCAGGTGCCTGGCATGGAGCTGGGTCATAGAGACACAATGAAGACAACTATAACAACAAAAGCAGCAGCAATAGAAGGAATTAACTGTTACTGAATGTTTCCCCCCAAGCCTGGCACTCATTCAGTCCTTTAATCTTCACGAGAACCCTATAAGACAGATACTGCTATTTCTCATTTTTTATGCATGGAAAAAAAATGATGCACTAGCAAAATCAACACAGCTGTAAAGTGGCAGAGCTGGGATAGATGTTGGCAGCATGAGTCCAAAGGGGGTGAACTTGATGCCACACTGGACCATCTCTCTAAAGTGGCCAGGGCAGTGTCTGCCATCAGGCTGCCTATAGGCTTAAAGAGGACACAGAGATTGGGGCTGAAGAGATGGCTCAGTGGATAAGAGCACTAGCTGCCCTTGCAAAGGACCTGGGTTCAAATCTCAGCACCCACATGGTGGCTAAGAACTGTCCATAACTCCAGTTCCAGGGGATCCAACACCCTCTTCTGACCTCTGTGGGCACTGCACAACATGGGTACATTCACTTACATGCAGGCAATACACTCATAAACATGAAATAAAAATAACAAAGATTTTTAAAAGGATACAGAAAGGTAAATGGGTGGTAACAATAGAGTGGGGTCCATTCTGCCTATGGGGGTGCGCCACATTTCGTGAGTGTTACAACTTCCATCCAAGGCACTCTACCTCAGTGCCTCTCTAGAGTTGATGTCCACACCATCTCCCAGGAATCTGGCTAAAATGCAGGTTCTGATTGAGAATATCTGGAGTGGACCCCAGGAGCCTGTACTTCTAGTGGTCAGCATGTAAGACTCTAAGGAAGGGGTTAATGGACATAGAATCAGAGCCTGTACCCCAATAAGCGAGGTTCAGCCACCCGTCCTCCAGTGAAAACAGCCAAATTTGTAGTGAAAATAATAAGAAGGAATCCATTCAGTGTGGTCACACTGGAAAGAGGAACTAAGAGATGCAGCGAGTGACCTCCCCAAGTCCATGTTTAGGTTCTTAAAATGAGGTGAATATTTAAGTAGAAGGTCAAAATTATCCCTATGTGATAAGTCCTGGCCAGGGTCGTGTCCGGCCCACCACTGACCCATCATTCTCTCCTGGGTGAGGTGGTCTGACAAGTCGATAATCTCTTTCCCAGAGAAGTTCCCTTCTGCTTGGCCCAGGTTTTAGGCCTTTATTTCTCCTAAAGGAATCTTTTAAAATTTCCAGTTTTATTTCAATGATCTAATAGCCAAAGGAAGAAACACAAGTATCTTTTAAATGATCTCCATCCCTGTCAGGTCATTCATAAGAGCATGGCCAAGGTTTGTGCTATTCACACCTTACGACTATGACACTCAGCCACTGCCAGCGCTGAGCTAGGTGGCATCGTGTTGGTTCATGACAGCCAAGCCCTGGTCCCTGCAGCTTCACCAGTGCGACAGTTTGATCAGCTATTTGAACACTCAGTCCCCAGTTGATAGCACTGTGGAGAGTTTCAGGAAGTGTGGTCTTGCTGGAGGAAAGATGTCACTGAGGGCAAGCTTTTAGAACTTACAGCCTTGCCCTACTTCCAAGGCTTTCTTGGCTTTGTGTTTATGGTTAAAGATGTGAGTTCTCAGCTTCCTGCCCCATTTGCCTGCCAGCACCATCATTCCAGACTCTCCATCTGGAGCCATAGACGAAGCAAACTCTTGCTTCCATAAGTCACTTTGGTCATTGAAGCAGGAGGTACTACGGTTGTCATCCCCATTTACTGATGAGGAATCAGAGGCCTAAAGACGAAGTGGCTCTGTGACTTGCCCAAGGTCACACCACCACTTCGGGGGCCGAGTGAGGATCTGACCTTTGCCAGGCTTTACAGTACGAACACACAGGGCCCTTCTCCACCTTGTCTCCTGGATCGAACTCACCTCATAATTTCCCAAGAGGGTCAGGATCAGAGTCAAATCCCAGCTAGCAAGAGCAATGCCAGCATTCTGAGCAGCTGGGCCAGCATCCCACCTCATTATTCTGTTCAGCTCTGCTCCGCTCTGCTCTGCCCTGCCCTGCCTCTGCCCTGCCCTGCCCTGCCCTGCCCTGCCCTGCCCTGCCCTGCCCTGTTCTGTTCTGTTCTGTCCTGTCCTGTCCTGTCCTGTCCTGTCCTGTCCTGTCCTGCTCTGCCCTGCTCTGCTCTGTTCCGTTTTCTGTTTTCTGTTTTCTGTTTTCTGTTCTGTCACAGACTCTTCCTACATAGCCCAAGATGGTTTCAGGTTCTTAGGTGACCCTCCTGCTCTAGCCTTCTGAATGCTGGAATTACAGGAATATATCACCAATCCCTGCCCCAGCTCATTTCTTAAACCACTTCTTCCTGAAAGACATTGGTTTGTGGACTGTCCCCAAGTTAGGCTCTTTTTTTTTTTGTCTTTTCGAGACAGGGTCTCCCTGTAGCCTCAGCTGTCCTGGAACTCACTCTGTAGACCAGGCTGGCCTTGAACTCACAAAGATCCACCTGCTTCTGCCTCCTGAGCGCTAGGATAAGTTAGGCTCTTTTTATGGACACAAAAATCTTGAACCCACTGAGGCTGTAGGCTACTCTCTAGACCCCACACTCCTAGCAAGGATTATATCTCCTCTTTGCCCATTCCAATCAAATACATTGACAGGATTTTGTTGTCTCTGGTCAAAATGTGCTTATTTTCTGTTATCCTTTCCATAAAAAAAAAAAAAGAAAGAAAAAGGAATTGCTTTAGAAACACCACCTGGTTTGGGGAAAACTGAGTCTCCATTGAGGCAAAGCTGGACTGAGATCTAGGGAGATGGGAAACGCTAGATGACCTCTCTAGTCTCCCTCGCCAATGCTCCTGTTAATGTCTCCAACCTAGAGCCCCTCAGGCCTCTGCACCCCTAGCCCTGCCTCCTTCCCCTCCTCCTCCTCCTCTTCCTCTTCCTCCTCCTCCTCCTCTTCCTCCTCCTCCTCCCCTTCCTTCTCCTCCTCTCTCCACAACTCTTTCTCTTTTCCTCTCCTCCTCCTCTTCCTCCTACCCAGAGCCAACCCCTAGGTCTCTTGCCATCAGCCCTCCTGTCAGAGTGTTGATTGCTAACAAAAGCAGTACGATTGTTGATTGGGAATAAGAAATAAAAATAAAGTACTCCAGCTGACCAGCCACTGTGCTGGGCCATGTTTCAAGATTGTCATCTCAAAGCCAGGGAAACAGGAAAAATTGCTGCCAATTCAGGCCAACTCCCACGTCAGCACCCCACGCCTCAAACTGGCATATATCACCCTTTCTAAGCAACTTTACTTCCTATACCAGACCCTGTACTCAATCAAAGATACCATAAGCCATGCCCATCTAGGCAGTCCTAGGCAGGTCGTACCTGTCACTAACTCCCACCACCAAGAAGCATGTTTGTTTATCCAGAGTGAGACGCGGCAAGGCAGGGGTGGTGGAAGTCAGGAACTTTAAGTGTTAGTGATGTGGAATGGCTGACAGGCAGAGATCCAGAGATGGGAGAAGGATGAAACATAACAGAGCTTTGTGGTATCCAGTGAAGCCTCAGGGATGTCCCGAGAATGCCTGAAGATATGCTTGTTGTAGGGTTGTGGTGGAGAGAGCACTTACAGGACCATGTGGAGTTAAAAGGATGGTTTATTACTTCCGGCCGGACCCCACTTAGCTCAGGAGGAGTGAGGCCCCGGCTGGCACCCAGCATGAGCAAGGAGGTCAGTCCACATACAGCAAGCACACGAAATAACTCAGGGCAATGTCTTAGGCAAGACCAGGCCTCCGTTCTCTTAGGGTCTGAGAGCTGCGAAAGTCCCCATGACCTTACTTCAGGAGTGCTTGGAGGCAAAGCATTGATGATACACATTTCAGTGGTGATGGGTAGGAGTGACACTATTAGCATGGCCTGTGTCACTATAGCATTTTCCTCCAGACCTCCGGAGGAAAGCCCCTGTGACTATGGTGAGATTTCAAGGGCTCCCAGTCCCTTGAGTCACAGCAGAAGCCAGCCTGAGCATGATAAGAGGCCTCTTCTTCTCCACCCCAATCACTTACCCTCCTGGATCCTTGGAAGAGATGAGCACTGCATGTTTAGTTGAGGGATCAGTGGGCTTGGCCATAAGGAGAGCCAGAGGGCAGAGGTGATGGCAGAGAGGGATGAGGGATCCTACGTGTTGAGTATAGCATGCCCCCGACAGGCTCAAGTGTTTGAACACTTGGTCCTAGCTGGTAGCAATGTTTTGGGCAATCATGAGACCTTTAGAGGTTCTGGTTTCATTGGAGAAAGTGAGCCACTGGGATGGCACAGCCTTCTGGGTTACAGCTCCGCCAGTTCAGGCCAGGCGCTCTGCTTCCTGGTGGCACTACTGCCACATGCTTCCACTCCACGGAGCCTCCCCCAGTTCAGGCCAGGCGCTCTGCTTCCTGGTGGCGCTACTGCCACGTGCTTCCACTCCACGGAGCCTCCCCCAGTTCAGACCAGGCGCTCTGCTTCCTGGTGGCGCTACTGCCACGTGCTTCCACTCCACAGAGCCTCCCCCAGTTCAGACCAGGCGCTCTGCTTCCTGGTGGCGCTACTGCCACGTGCTTCCACTCCACGGAGTCTCCCCCAGTTCAGGCCAGGCTTTCTGCTTCCTGGTGGCACTACTGCCACGTGCTTTCACTCCACAGAGCCTCTGATGCCCATTCCTTCCCCACCGTGCTTGCTCTGTGGTTCTTCCAACTGTGAGCCAAAAAGAAACCTTTCTCCCTTAGGTTGTCTCTGTCAGGCATTCTGTCACAGAGACTAGAAAAGTAACAAGTGAAATGGGCAGTTTGCAGTTGCCTCCCATTTGGGTTAAAATGGTATCAACAATGTTTTCCAGATTTTTTGTTTTGTTTTTATTTTTGAGACAGGGTCTCCCTATAGCCCCAGCTGGCCTGGAACTCACCCTGTAGACCAGGCTGGCCTTGAACTCACAGAGACCTGCCTGCCTCTGCCTCCTGAGTGGTAGGATTAAAGGCCTGTGCCACCACATCTGGCACTAAAGATGGTTCTTTGCTGCCATGTGGGTGCTGGGAATTGAACCCAGGTCCTCTACAAGAGCAGTCAGTGTTCTTACCCCCTGAGCCATTTCTCCAGCCCCCCCCCCCCGCCCCTTGATTTTTCCTGTAGAGGGCTTAATTCTTCTCTGGTGATATAAAACACTCATTTATACTACAAATATAGGATTATGAACAAAATGCTGAGATTTCTCTCTAATTGGACATACTTGGATGACATGGCCGTCCCTCAGCAAAACTGTGGCTGGAAGAATTGGCTATGCAGATGGAAATAAGTTCCCAGTAATGTCAACCAACAAACTCACTCCTAAAGCTAGGATTGTGTTAAATTCTGCCCACATGAACAGATAAGAATCTGGAGGGGGGGGTGTTCAATGATGAGATGGCTCAGTGGGTGTGCTGGATAGCTTTAGTGTCAACTTGACACACCTGGGTTGAGGGAGCCTCAGTTGGGGAATTGGCTCCATTGGACTGGCCCGTGGGCACATCTGTGGGGTATTGTCTTGATTGTTGAGCAATGTAGGAGCTCCCAGCCCATTATGGGTGGTGCCACCCTGGGCAGGTTGTTGTGTACTGTATAAGAGGGCAGGCTGGGCATGGGCCAGGGGAGCAAGCCAGTAAGCAATGTTCCTCCATGGCCTGTGCTTCAACTCCTGCCTCCAGGCTCCTGCCCTGTGTTCCTGCCTTAGGCTCCCTGAGTGATGAACTGTGACCCAGGAGATGTGAGCTGAATAAACCCTTTCCTCCCCAAGTTGGTGTCGGTCAGAGTGTTTTGTCACAGCAATGGAAGAGAAACTAGAAGAGTGTGCAAAGGCACTTGCAGTAAAGTGCGATGACTTGTTGAGTCCCTGAGACCTACATGGTGGAAACAGAGCAACAACTTCCACAACTTATCTTCTGACCTCCACACATGCACCATGGGACTCATGCAACACACACACACACACACACACACAAACACACACACACACACACACACACAAATAATACTTGGGGACTTGGGGTCCTTTTATAAGAAAGGAAGGGGAGATAAATGCTGGAAACATCGCCAGCAATGGCTACCAAAGCAACCAGAGAGACTGAGAAGCATGTGCCTTGTGAGAACTCACTCATTGGACTATTATATTAACAAGGACCTTAGAAGGGCTGAGGCTGTAGCTCAATAGGTAGACTGTTTGCCTCACATGTAGAGGGCACTGGGTTCTCTCATAAAACCGAGCATGCTGGCATCTTCCTGTAACTCTAACACTCGGAAGGTAGCGGCAGGAGGATCAGGAGTTCAGGGTTGCCTTTGGCTCCACAGAGAGTTGGAAGCCAACCTGTTCTATGTAAGACCATGTCTTAAAAAAGAAATAGTTCTTAGAGACATTGTGGCCTGTGATTCCCATCACATCAGCACTCCACTTTAGGGGCCCATGTCAGAATCTGTAGGGCTAGAGTAAGCCATTCACATCTTTATGAAGGGCAGTCACTTGTAAAAGATTGGGAAATGCCATCCAATTACATACTGACCTTCAAAAATGCTGGTGCAGCAGCCTGTCGTCGTCGTGTCCAAGGTTGGAGCCTCTTAGGCCAGACAGACCAGACTTGGAAGCCTATTTCTGGTGCTTGCTGGCTTTCTTAATTTAGGCTACTTAACTTACCATTCTCAGCCCCCTCACTAGTAATATAAACTGGTAATGCAATCCTAATTCTCCTCAGAGAACCCAACATCATGTCTGCTGCACACCAGAGCCATTACTCTTTCTGGGAAGCTGAATAGTTAGAAGCAGAAAGTGGAACTCAAGATACACCAAAGAACTTTCCAGGAAAAGAACTTCAGAGACTTCAGGATCAACATCGGACCACCTTCTGCCCAGGCTCCTCAGCCAGGTTGCCGGCTATCAGTATTGATTTGGGTGGGAGGAAGCCTGCTATAAAGCATCACTCAGCTTCTTAAACCTGCTACCCCTGCAGCAGCAGAAAACAGAACTGCTCTTCCCTGCTGTGGTTTGAATGAGAATGTCCCCCATAGGCTCAAAGTATTTGAACTTTGTGTTCCCAGCTGGTGACGCTGTTTTGGGAAGTCTTCAGAGGTGTGGCCACGCTGGAGGAAGCAATCTCTGGGGATGGGCTTAGACAGTTCTTAAGGCTTGCTGGATTTCCAGGCACTCTCTGCTTCCTGTGCCTGCTTGAAGATGCAAACCTCTCATTTCTCCTCCTGCTCCGCCACCTCTTGCCACCACGCCTCCGCACTATGGGGAACTTTAATTCCCCTACAACCATGGGCTGCAATAAACTCTTCCTTCTATAAGTTCCATTGATAAGTCCTATATCAGTCTGTATGGTTCTGATTGGCCTTATGAGGCAAGTGTATATTTGAAAGCCTTGTCTTCTCCTTTCGCCTCTTTACCACAAGCACATATGCACATGTAATGTGTACACACACACACACACACACACACACACACACACACACAGCTCCCTTGCATGTTTCAATCCATGATTCATACACTCTAGTAGGCAACAACGGTACCAAAGCTTCACCAATCTTAGGCCCAGGCCTCAGTGAAGGTCTGATCTGCCGAGCTGACTACATGGACCGCTCTGTGCTCTATGTCACATCATCCTGGCCTCCCATTTTATCTTTTAATGCTGTGGCCAGTTAGGCACAGGCTTTAGCTAGATTTATGCATGCAGAAGTGGATGGTGCCTTGCTCTGCCCGCACTGCCTCCAACTTCAGCTCCTCTGTTAAACTTCTCTAGGACACCTCGGCCTGGAAACTTGAGAGCACTGCATACAGGTACGAGCTGGAAGTGCAGAGGAATCAGTAGCCCTTGACGAGATCTGTGGTGAATGGGTGACAGTAGTCAGTGGGCAGATATCCCTCTTTCTCCCCTAGATGTGCTTAAGATGGTCTTATGGTATTGAATTGCTCATGGCTGAGCCTAAGTTAGTGCATCTTTGCCTTGGCTTCCACTGCTGCCCAGCTTCACTCCCCGTTCACTTCTGCCCCCTGGAATCATGGTCCCCACAAAGAATTTGTCCACAGGTGAGCCTGTGTCATAATCTGTTTTGGGGGGTCCTGGACTAAGTTGATTGCCTGGCCTTGATCACAGCCCCTCAGAAGAGGATTCCAGTGCTCTGGTAGCTAGTGATGACCCTAGTGTTCAGCATCCCCCCATATCAGAGTAACTAGACTTCTGATGGAGAAGAGAAACCAGTTGGAAGGTGAGGTATAATTTATGCTGGCCTGCCATTTAAGTATATAGGGACAATAGGAACTCTACAGATCTGAGAGCAATCTGGCCTTTTGTCAGTGTGTGGAGAATGAAATGGAGATCTCCAACTATAGGTTAAAGACATGATATAAACACCAGAATACTTCTATGGAGACTGCAGCATGGCCTTTATTTATTATAGCCATGGGGCAAGCTGGCTCAAAAATATAGCCAGGATCTAATTGAAAAGCCGACAGCGTTGCAAAGAAACAAAGCACATAGACTTCATAAGTCTCCTGTGTCAAACTCAAGGCCTTGATGGGCAAGGAATGGAAACCTGAGATGTGAGATGAGGAGATCTGAGTGATCGAGCCCGAGACCTTGTCAGAAGGCACAAGGAGGTGAGAATGAGGTGTGAGGGTGCTCCACTTGATGGTGTCCCAGCGTAAGCCATGGTGTACCCCCTCTAGCAAGGTGGTAAAGGACACAGGGCGTGAGTGTAGCACTGGCATCTTGGAGATGCTATACTGGCTTTCTTTGTTAGACCAGAGTGGACAGTGAGACACAGTGCCCCGGAACTCAGACCTGAGTGCTCAGGTCTCAATATTTCAGAGGCCAGATTCCAACATTTGCCCTTCGGTAGAATGGATGTCAAGGTTTTTAAAATCTTATCATTTTTATTTTATGGGTGTAAGTGTATTACCTGCATGGATGTAAGTGCACCCATGTCATGCAGTACCCACAGAGATCAAAAGAAGGACTCAGTTCACTTGGGTCTAGAGTTACGGGTGGTTGTTAGATACCATGTAGGTACTGGGAATCAAACTTTTTTCCTCTGCAAGAGCAGCCACTGCTCTTAACCACTGAGCCATCTCTTCAGTCCTGGAAAAAAATTGAGCCTTTTAATTAAGTTTCTGGCTATACTTAGTACATGGATTCAGGCCTAGACATTGAAGAAAAGTTCCCCTCGAAAAAAGATAGGGTGACACTTTTGCTTATAAATATGAAAAGAAACCTGTGATGCTTTCTCAAAGAACTCATGGTTAAATGTCAGGGTAATCGTTCACTGAGGACCAGAGGAATAGCCAGATCTGTAGGTGACTATCTGAAATGGAGAGTGATGTGGTAATCACACACTACCTGACTATAGCTAACCCGTAGACCATTAGAAGTCATGTGGTCTACTCCAAGTCTCTCTCATAGATAGTCCAATAGTCTTGGGTCCTGGACTCACTCCATAATATGATTGTTAATTTGCCAAATAAATTGCTCTCCACAGTTATCAGTGAAGGATAACAATACACCTTCACCTTCATGTATGATGGGACAATGTTGGCTTCCCGCTTCTCTGTTTACAGAGGAGATCCTATTTATCTTGATTTTCTACCCAACCCTACTTAGCTTGACCAGGCAACGTAAGAAGGATCGACCTCAGACCTATGCCATGATCTTTTTCACCTCCCATTTGAGAGTCTTTATTGGCACTGCAGTGCGGGCTCCTATGGGAATGTGCCCAGCACAAGCATGAACTCAGAAGGGTGGCAGCGCCAATGTCTTATGAGGCTAATTCTTGACCATTGGGCAGCAAAAATATGATTACAGGGCTAGTGAGTTGGCTCAGCAGTTAAGGGCACAGACTGCTCTTGAAGGGGACCGGAGTTTGAACCCGGCACCCACATGGCAGCTAACAACCATCCATAACTCCAGTCCCAGGACATCCAACACCCTCTTCTGTCCTCCATGGGAACTGCACAATATGGGTGCATTTACATACATGCAGGCATAACACTCAAACACATTATTTAAAAAAATGATATATAAGCACTCCTCTCTTTCTCTCCCTGAATAGATGGGCTAAATGCATCTCATGTGGCTTATTGATGATCTTCCAGGATTGACCATCTAGTCAGCCCTAGCAATAGTCACCTTAATAACATGCCTCTCTAGTAACTCTCTCCTCTGCTTCCCCACCCCCAGCCCTCACTTCTTCTCTCTGGGATCACATTCCTCAGTGTAGTGCCCACAAGCTATAACTTAAGTTCTGCTTTCTGGAAAAGTCAAGCTGGGACTCTGACCTCCCTGGAAAACACATTGAGGGAGGGGGTATCAGTTCCCAGATTCCTTCTCTTACTTTAGGATGGAATCAAGGGAAAATGGAACTAGGAGCTATAGGATGATTTGATGAGCAACCAGCTTACTTTGTTAGAGAGAAATAATTTAGGTATAGGCATCTTCCTTTAGAACAAAAGAAGTATTTTTTAACTTTGGGGAACTCCATGAAAGGCAAGGCTGGTTACAAATGAAAAGGAATATGTTTCTTTGGGAGGCTGATAGCAGCTTTATCTGAGCCATAAGAGATTGTCTATTTTTTTAAAAAGATGGTTAGGAATCAAGTTTCTCCTTTCCATTCATTCTCTTGGTGCCTAAATTTAAAACCAAAATAATTTGATTATTAGAATCCCTCTTTGGTGTTTTCCTCCTTTGGAAACTGTTGACCTTTTTATTTTATATATTTTTTATTTTTATTTATTTTATTTTTGTATGTGTATAAATGTACTGCCTACATGTGGGTTTGTGCACCCGTGTCGTGCAATGCTGCGGAGGTCAGAAGAGGATGTCGGATTCCCCTGGAACTGGAGTTAAAGATGGTTCTCAGCCGCCATGTGGGTGCTGGGGATAGAACCTGGGTCCTCTGTAAGAGCAGTTGGCGCTCTTAACCGCTAGGCCATCTCTCCAGCCCCCAACTGTTGACCTTTTTAAACACTCAGCTCTATGAAGCAGACTCCACCAACTAAGATGTGTGACTGATGGTGCCACACAAGGAGTTCAAATGAATGAAGGGTGCCCTGTTGCCCTCAAGCACCTGTGACCCAGCCACTGGGGAAGCAGCTTGTCAGTCCCCACTGCCACCACTGACAACCATGGGCTTTCAGTCACCTGTTCTGACTTTTCAAAAGGAGCTGGATATCCAGACATTAATTCAAAATCTTCAACTTTTCAAAGTTTGGAGTCTATTTGAAAAATTTGAGAGCATCTCAAAGACAAAGTGTCCAGGGGCCACTACTTCATCTCTGATTTGAAGAATTTGATCTCAGGAATTTACTTCCTCAATATCTAATCTTGTCAAATTCCACACTGTTTATTCAGGAGTACTGATGGACCAGCACAGTGGGATGAGAACAATTAACTGGATATTTCAAAATAGCTAATAAAGAGAATTTTAAATGTACCTGACAAAATAAAATGATGCTTGCCTGGAGTTATAGATATGCCAATTACCATGATTTGATCAATACACATCATATACATTACTGAAATGCCATGCTGTGCCCCCAGATACATACAATTACTTGTACCAATTAAAATATACATTAAGTTATGTTTTTATTTAAAGACATACTGGCTCAGTTAGATGTGGCTCCCTGGCAGGTAGGAAGTTCTCCATTTGGTCTCCTGTATCAAATACACTAGGCATGGTAACATACACCTGTAATTCCAAGGCCAGAAACTCATCTTCAGCTATATGACAAGTGCAAGGCTACCCTGGGCTACATGAAACCCTGTCCCAAATGACAACAACAATAATAACAAAAGCATACTGATGGGGTAGCTCTTATGAGTCATAAATACAAGCCAGGCACTAGCACTCTGCCATCTGCCATCTTGTCACATAAAAATAAAAATGTTAACTATTTATTTACTTTTGATTTGGGGGCTGGGCGGGGTGGGGGGGCACACATGTGCCACAGCCCACATATGGAGGTCTGAGTAGGGTCTCTCCTTCCACCTTTATATGGGTTCCAGCGATTCAACTCAGATCATCACACTTGCTTAGCCAGCACCTATACTTGGTGAGTCATCGCACCAGCCCAAGTTTGTTTATTTTTTTTTTTATTTAAAAAGGAAGATCATTACAAAGCAATGTAATAAGAACTACCCTGTGAAAAGGCAAGTCTAGGACAGCACAGAGGGAAGAGCCAGAGGCAGCCCAAGGGAGTGGGAAGGCTTCAGGTTATGATTGATAGAAACTGAGGTTCGACAAGGAAAAGAATGGACCTTGGGCAGGCAGTAGAGATGGAGAAGGCTGTCCCTAATTTAAACCTGCTTCCTTTCTGCCACTTCAGCTTCCATTCAAACTTTCATCCCATGGCTCTAGAGCTATTAAAGCAGCTTTCTCCTTGGTCCTTTTGCTGTGAGACTCGCCTGTTTATGACACGCACATGTCTGGTTACTCCTATACATTCCTGTTCCTTAGGCTGTCCCATTTGCCTAATAGAAGTTTCCCAGTTTCGGGCTGGAGAGATGGCCTAGCAGTTAAGAGCGCCGACTGCTCTTACAGAGGACCCAGGTTCGATCCCCAGCACCCACGTGGCAGCTGAGAACCATCTGTAACTCCAGTTCCAGGGGAATCCGACGCCCTTTTCTGACCTCCACGGCATTGCACGACACGGGTGCATAAACCTACATGCAGTCAGTACATTCATGCACATAAAACATAAATAAAATTTTAAAAAATACTTAAAAAAAAGAAGTTTCCCAGTTTCATGTTGGACACCCCATCAGTAAAACCTTTTTAAGAAAGCAAACACGTTTAACTTATTTTGCTTAGAAATGGCACACGCAATGTGCACCCTAGTGTCGAATGCACTGGTGGATTGTGGGAAATCTGCAAAAGTATAAACTTTTAAAGGAGAAAAGGCAAAGTTGAAAATTACAAAACATATTTTATATGTGTAATTTTTCAGCCATTAACTTAAAGAATGGGAGCGATGCAATCATTCGGTGTAAATGCTTCATTACTTTGAAAAATCTTACGTTAGCACTTTTTGGTATAATCATTTGAAGGTCAGGTTGAAAGTGTATTTGTTTTGCTCATGGTTTTTGAGAATTGACAGGCTGTGAAGCATCCCAGAGACCTGGAGATAGAAAAACAGACATGCATTCTTGGCTGTACTTTCCATATGTTAAACTCATTTTTCACCCACATCCACCAATTATATGAAGGATGTTATAGGTATTTGCCAGGTGGATTTCCATATTCCACACATCAATGCTTTGTCTCTGCAAACAAATCAGAAGGTATGGTGTTTTTATATTTTGAACAAATGTGTTCAGAATCCTCTGTAATGCCTATTTAAAATGTGTATGTGTGTGAACATGCATGCCTAACATGGTCATGCAGAGGCCAGAAGTTGAAGTCACGTGCCTTCCTCCATCCTCTCCACCTTAATTTTTTTGAGACAGTCTCACTGAACCCGGAGCTCACGCATCTGCTGAACTGGCCGACCAGTGAGCTCCAGGAGATATTCCTGCCTCGATTCCCAACACTGGGGTTTCAGGAGTGTCTGCCATGCCCACATTTCCTTCAAATGGGCACTGAGGATCTACACAGAGGTCTCATATCTGTACAGTGAGCACGTTACCCTCTGCTTGAGTTATCTCCCAAACCTTAGGATTCTTTGTTTAGAAGAATTGGGTTTTGTTTTGGTTTGGTTTGTTTTTTGAGACAGGGTCTCCCTGTAGCCCCAGCTGGCCCTGAACTCACTGTGTAGACCAGGCTTGCCTTGAGCTCACAGAGATCCACCTGGCTCTGCCTCCTAAGTGCCAAGATTAAAGGTGTATGTCATCATGCCCAGCTCTGTTTAGAAGAATATTCTTTTGTCTTTATTTATGTTTTCCCCACAGGAAAATAGAAACAATACAACATGGACAAATCAAAGCAACAAGGACAGAAAAAGGTGGGGGGAGGATTTCCATTTCTTATTCTGGTGAAATAAAGACTCAATCTGCAGGTCTTGGTATGTACTTCTCTTTTTTTCCCCTTCGCTGTTTCTTTTCTTTCTTCTTCTCTTGCTCTTTTGGGGCTACCAGAAGGAGACGTGTTTGCTGACTGGTCCAGGAAGCCTTGAGTTCTCAGCTGAGAAAGAGTCTGGTTAATTTGGGGGAGTCTCATCCATAAACTGCCTAACCAATTTCTAGCTCCTGTTTAGTTATGCTACCCTCTGAAAAGGGTCACACCAATCCCCAGAAGGGAATGGGGCTGTCGACCACTCTAACTTCTTCCATGCTGAGAAGGGATATTGGATGTGGCAACTGGGGTATCCCCCATTCAGAGGGTCAGTCTAAAAGACCCCAAAGCATAGCCATAGAGGGAAAACAATCCTTGACTGGTGCCTGTAAAAGTGAAGTGAAGGCAGGAGTGGTTGGGTGCATGATCTAGGCAGGGGACCGGGAGAAGCAGGAACAGGGGTAACGCCAATGTCCAACTTAAAAGTCTACTAGAATTTCTTGACCAGGGGTTTCAAAGCGTCCATTTATTAGGTTTCTCCTGTTCATTTGGCCATAATGTCTGGACTCAGGATCTGCTTTTCCAGCTTTTTAATAGTCAGTATATGAGTTTCCACTTAGATAGTTGCTAGAAAGAAAGAAAGAAAGAAAGAAAGAAAGAAAGAAAGAAAGAAAGAAAGAAAGAAGAAATTTTATTATTGAGCATTAATTAACAATAGTGGACTTGTCCTTTGGCTGCAGGTGACCCTACTCTGTTAATCAAGGCCAAGATCTAAGGTTTTTATGTCTGTTTAACATTATTTCATATAACTTTATGCCCTATATGTGGAGGCACAATTTTTCAGGCTTTAAAAGAAATATACTGACTATCTTTTGTTATACTTTCTTTTGGGGTGCTTAAGCCCAGCTTAACCAAACTTTGTTTTCTCAAGGTCATTTGAGGTTATGGTCTTCAGGGGGCACTTGGGTTTTGGGGGGAGGAG
Source organism: Rhizomys pruinosus (assembly GCA_009823505.1). Taxonomy (NCBI): domain Eukaryota; kingdom Metazoa; phylum Chordata; class Mammalia; order Rodentia; family Spalacidae; genus Rhizomys; species Rhizomys pruinosus. The sequence goes on from VZQC01012080.1 coordinate 2,639,997, forward strand.
GGGAAGCACCTGGTTCCTTCTGGCCATTCTTAACCAGATCCACCTACTGAGGACGAGGTCAGGTCTTGCTAGACTGGGCTTCCCTTTGGAGCACAAGGTGACTTTCCTCTATATTGAGCTTCTTCTTTAAAGACTGGACACTGGCTAGGGTTCCGTTGGTAGATCTCCAAGACTTCCCTGCACAGGAAGCCTGGTGACTCACAATTGCAGAACAAAATTCCCTGGGACCAACTGACCTCAGAGAGCAAGGAACAAAATTGGCCCTTAAATCCCTTGGCCAAATTAGTATGGGCCTCAGGTAAGGGCATTAATCATCCAAAAAGTTAAGTTATACTAATCTGGTACTTTTAATTACTGTATCATATTTAGATAAAGCTTGAAGAAAAGCCTAAGAAGCCTTGCATAAGCATTGACTGGAAGAAATTTAACACTATAGGATAAGCAGGCAAAGTCAATACGAGAAATTTAAACAATTTTAGGTTTTTTTTTTTTTTGGTCTTTTCAAGACAGGGTCTTTCTGTAGCCCCAGATGGCCTGGAACTCGATCTGTAGACCAGGCTGGCCTTGAACTCACAGAGATCCGCCTGCTTCTGCCTCCCAAGTGGTAGGATTAAAGGCGTGTGCCACCACGCCCGGCAAGTCATATCTTAAATATAAATGATTTACTACAAACAGAAGTAGTCTCTTTACTTTCCCAAACCCCATATCCTCGTTTATAGTTTTCCAATAACAGGGTACATACCTATTGACCAGAATTAAGCTGAAAAATTTTACCAAGTCCATCCAAACTGTCTCCTTCTGGGGTCCATGCCAATAGTTCAGGGAAGTAAAGCTAGCTTTTCTTGAGTCAAGTTATCTTGAAATGGGAAGAACAGATATCAAAAGTAACACTTGCATAATAGACAGGGATCAGAAAATATCTTTCAGTAGTCAAAGGTACTCTATTACTTGTCTATGCCCCTTTAATCCAAAGCTATAATCCTATTCAGACCATTAATAAACTGGTTTTAATGTTTATACCATTCCACTCTAGAAACATTTAACTACTTCAATCCAGTATAAGTATCTTACTTTCTACTAAACTTTGCAATATTTATGCCCATCCAGCTGAACGGGCCAGTTCCCCCAAACATATCACCGCAAAATAAAAACCTTAAAGTGACCCTACAAGTCTCAGGGCTGGCTCCAGACAACCAAATCTTTCCAGATATTCAGAAATGTACCACATAGGCCTGGCAAAAAGCCTGTCTATCCGCCCCAAAGATGTTCCACCTAGTGATCAAATATCCCACACAAAAACACAACCAAAGTCCTTGAATTCTATTCTATCTAGTATTAACATAGCAACTCCTCCTTCTTTCTTAGTACCATTCACTTGTATTATTTTTACCTCCTTTCACCTTGGGATAATATCTATCTTTAAAGGTGAGGTAAATTTCTTAGAGACAAGAACAAAAAAATATGGTTTCTTAATCCATTCTACTAGTCTCTGTCTCTTAATTGGAGGATTAATTCCATTGATATTTAAAAATGTTGACGGAATTAAATTGCTTCCAATCATTTTGATTTCTAGTGCATTCTTACCCTAGGTTTTTATTTCCATAGTGGTTGCATCATTTGTTTTCTAGTGTTGATTGGTTATAGTCATCCCTGCCCTCTGCTCTTGGTGTTGCTTGAAGTATTCTCTGCAGGCATGGCTTATTGGAGAGAAATTCTTTCAACTTATTTATATCATGGAACATTTTCCTTTCTCCTTCAATTATAATAGACATTTTTGCTGGATAAAGTACTCTGGGTTGGCATCTATAGTCTTAGAACCAGGAATATTTTAGACCAGGCTCTTCTGGCTTTCATCGTCAGCATTGAGAAATCAGCTGCAATTCTGATAGGTTTTCCTCTGTAGGTAACTTGTGGCTTTTCTTTTGCAGCCCTCAGGATTTTTTCTTTGCTTTGAACATGTAGTTTTTTTACTATAATATGGTATGGAGAATTTCTTTTCTGGTTCTGTCTGTGTGGAGTCTATATGCTTCTAATACTTGTATAGGTACCTCTTGCTTTATTTTGGGAAATTTTTTCTCTAAAATTTTGTTGAAGACCTGGGCCATATCACCGTTCTGTGAGTCTTCTTCCTCTTCTATCCCTATAATTCATAGATTTGGTCTTTTCATAGTACTCCATAGTTCCTGGTTATTCCATTCTTGTTTTTTTTTAATTTTTCATAATCTTTACTTGATTTATCCAATTCTTCCATATTGTCTTCCAATCTTGATATTCTATTTTCTACTTCATCCGTTCTATTATTCAGCTTCTCCCATCCTTTCCAAGTTGTTTGTGGAATGTTGCATTTCTTTTTTTTCGTTTTTAACTTGAATTTTCTTTAATGATTCTATATCTTTTGTAATTTCATTCTGCAATTTATCATTGTCCTCTTTCAATTTATTCCTGTCTTCTTTTAGATCCTGGACTTCCTTATTTATAAGTTCCTTAAATTCCCTCAATTCCTTAAATTCTCTAATCATATTAATAATTGTTCTTTTGAGATCTGTGTCATGAGTTATATCCAAGGGGTCTTCATTGGAGGGTACTTGAATAGGGGTAGTGTTTGGTGGAGATCCACCTGAGTCTTTCATTGTGCTTTAGGCATTTGGGTAGCCTCTGTTGGGAGTGGTTCCAATTTGAAGCCTAGGTGCTCACTGAGCTGACACTGAGGTTGGTTATACTCTTCAGGTGTTTGTTGACTTACTAATTGATGCACAAGTGTGGGTAGTCTAGGCTCCAAAATCTCCGCCCTATTCTGACACTGTACAGATCAACCAGCAGTTTGCCCAATGGACTAAGCTATGAGACACCCAAACTGGCCCAAACCGTGCCCCCCACCCCACCCCAGGCCTTCGAAACCCATATCCCGGGGACCCCAGGCATTCCTGGAAGGTTACAATGCTTCCCCTGCAACGCAGCTGGAGTCCCCCACATCCAAGTGGGATGAACCCCACTCACCTACCTGGTGAGATATACTCACAGGACCACTGTACACCACCTTTAATCTACCTGCTGATGCTCCAGGGCCAGGCACCAAGGTCTGTACCTGGGTTCAGTAGGAGAAAGGCTCCGTGGACACCCAGGCTATCCTTGTTGTCTCCTGACGTCCTCAGGTGATGTCTAGAATGCCACATTGTAGTCCCTAAGGATCCAAATGCCCTCAGGCCACCTCCAATGCTTCCTGACACTCTTGGGGGCCCCTAAGTCCCCCTCCCCAACTTTGCCCTTAGCTGTTCAGAATGCACCCTCCACCTCCAGAGCTGCCGTCTTGGGAAAGCCCTAGAAGAATATTTAACACTTAAAAAAAATTCTCTTTCCAAGTCTTTATACAATACACACACGATAGCTTTATAAGTGGCACAATGACAGTATTTTAGGCAATAAGATCGCAACAGTGGGAACATTTCCACTATTTTGATGCTCTTTCCTTTATGTAAATCTCTTTAAAAAGCAGTTCCTTCTTCACTGTTTTTTTTTAAAGTCACCTTTACCTTCAAAGGGCAAAATACAGGTGTTTACTTTTTTAAGATTTTTATTTATTATTTTTTATGTGTATGAGTGTACTATCTGCATGTAGCTTGGTGCACCCGTGTCATGCAATGCTGCAGAAGTCAGAAGAGGGCATCAGATTCCCCTGGAACGGGAGTTAAAGACGGTTCTTAGGCACCATGTGGGTGCTGGGAATCGAACCTGGGTCCTCTGCAAGAGCAGTCGGCGATCTTAACTGCTGAGCTGTCTCTCCAGCCCCAGATGTTTACTTTTTAAAACTATCTAATAGCAACCACTACCTGTCATCAAGGGAAAGGTCAGCAAATTTAGAAACCTTGTCATTTTGTAACAAAAAATTATGCCTCTTAGCACACCTTTAATTTCAGCACTTGGGAGGCAGAGGCAGTTGGATCTCTCAGTGAGTTCAAGGCCAGCCTGGTCTACATAGTGAGCTCCAGGCCAACTGGGACTAAAGGGAGACCCTGTCTCAAAAAGACCAAAAAGCTGGGCATGGTAGCACACACCTTTAATCCTAGCACTCAGGAGGCAGAGGCAGGTGGATCTTTGTGAGTTTAAGGCCAGCCTGGTCTACAGAGAGTTCTAGGACAGCTGGGGGCTACAGGGAGACCTTGTCTCCAAAAGACAAAAATAAAAAAGACCAAAAAAAAATTATGCCTCTTATTGCTAAGTCCAGCAAGCTTGCCAGACACCCTCTGGGTAGCACAAGATCCCTGCTCTGCTTGCCACAAAGTACCCACAGATGCTACCGCTTAAAATGTTATCCTCTGTGATAAGGCTCATGGGACTGAAAGGGAAGGAGGAGTATGGAGTATGGGGGTAAAGGACTCCCCTTCTAGCCTCCAGAGAACTCACACACCTTAGGAGACAAAGGATTGCCTAACCAGTCAGTAGCTAAGGGTAATACTACCTCTACCTCCCTAGTATTTATCAAACACCAGTAAAGCTTCATTTCTTTGCTACTGTCAGCATAAGAACTAAAAGTAAATGTGGTACTTCAGAGACCCCTCAACTGCAAGGATATTTCCTCCTCATACACTCCTCCATTCCCACTCAGTGCTCCATCCAATATTAACTACCACTTATTGAAGGTGTACTATGTATCAGCTCTGATCTATCTCCTTTGTGTGGATCAATTTGTTCACTCTCAATAAATACCCTGTAAAATGAATGCTATTTTCACTCCATTTTTACAGTGGAGAGCTAAAAGACCAGGCACTAAGTGAACTCATTCAATTTGGAAGGCTACTAAGTGGTGAAGGCAGGATTTGAACCTATAGAGTCTGAGTTTAGCATACACTCTGAAGCTTTCTCCTGTGTTTGTTCCTCTTAATAGAGAACAATGTGTAGAATTCTACACATATGCCACGCCCTTTAATATCTTGGATGTTAGGGTTCAAATCCAAAATGTCTCCCATGAATTCACATTCTTAATTCTTGGTCCCCAATCGGTAGTGCTATTTTGAAGGCTGTAGAGCCTCAAAGATGTGGGGCCTGGTTGGCAAAAGTAGATTGCTGGGAGTGGGTCTCTGAAGGTTCTAGCCACCCTTGATTGTGGTCTAGGCTGCTCTACTTTCTGGCCTACCACAACTTGAGCAGCTGTAGCCTGACACGTCCGATACCACGGACAGAGCTACTATAATCACTGTGCTTACCTACCCTGATGGACTATAATCTCTCTGAAATCCTGAAGAAAAATAAACCTTCTCTCTCTTAAGTTGTTTCCATCAGGTGTTTTGGCAGAGCAGAACAAAAGTAATTAATACACAAGGCTTTGCCAATAAACATCCTTTTTCCTGAACCTGTCCTTCAATGTTTAACATTGCTAATGGAGTCTCCAGAAGCCTTCTTTTTTATTATTTTATTTTTTTTCTTTTTTCTTCTTTTTAAATTTATTGTTATATATATATATATATATATATATATATATATATATGTACAAGATTATGTTACAAATCGAATCTAGACCCATGTCCCCCCTAAACACCATCACCCCACCAGATTCACTGTTTTAGTCAGTTCTTTGATGCAGTCTTTTCTGTTGTTGCTGTCGTTCTTTCCAATATGCATCACTCCCAACAAGAAATATTTACAACTAGGTTATTGGCGCTAGCATCCACAGATGAGGGATACCATTCATCGTTTGTTTTTCTGGGACTGTGTTACTTCACTTAACATAGTATCTTCTAGTTCCATCCATTTTCCTGCAAAACTCATGATGTCATCTTTCTTTACTGCTGCATAGAACTCCATTGTGTAGATGTACCACATTTTCTCTATCCACTTGTCAGTTGAGGGGCATTTGGGTGGATTCCAGCTTTTTGCTATTGTGAACAGAGCTACAATAAACATAGCTGTGCATGTATCTCTGTGGTAAGATGAGTCTTGTGGGTATATAACCCAGGAGTAGTATGACTTGGTCAGGTGGTAAGCTCATTTTGAATCTTCCAAGGAGAAGCCTTCTTTAAAAAAATTTTTATTTTTTATGTGTATGAGTGTACTGTCTGCATGTAAGTTGATGCACCTGTATTGTGCAATACCACAGAGGCCAGAAGAGGGTGTCGGATTCCCCTGGAACTGGAGTTGAAGACGGTTCTTAGTCACCATGTGGGTGCCAGGAATCGAACCCAGGTCCTCTGCAAGAGCAGTCGGTGTTCTTAACCGCTTACCCATTTCTCCAGCCCCCAGAAGCCTTCTTTCCTCCTGTTAGAGGGCTAACTGCCACTGTCTCCTCCTGTGCTAGATCAAACCTAGGATTTGGAGTTTAACTGAGTAGCACGGGGTACTGGGTGGATGGATCTGGGCATAAGAAAGGGGGTATAATTGCAAAAGAATCAATAAATTACTGCTTTCCCTGGAGTTTTTGAAAACCCCAGAGCCATTCTTCCTTGTAAACTTGGGGATCAAGATTTTATTGGACTGCCTAGAGAAATCACAGCATCTTTCCTTGGGTCTATGCTGAATCCATTTCATTTGCTTAAAAGAACAGAGCAAACTCAGCTGGGTTGTGGGGCTCTTGGGGTGTTTTCCCACCCTCTCAGTGCATGATCATCAGGAACTGGGGTCTGCTTTGTTCACAGGCTGCAGGAACTTCGCCTGTCCTCCCTGGTTTAGATCTAGAGTTCGTATGGGCCAGTGGCCTGGAGCAGGTGGCAGCAAACTCTTCGTTAGCTCTGTGGGCATGTTACTGCAAGAGGAGGCTCACATAAGGGCCCGGAAAATTCTATCTCTGAAAAGAAAATCCAGGTTGGAATCATTAAACGCATTAAAAAGTGACCTTTACCTGCTAAAAGCATAACCCATTAATAATGTACCTTGTACTGGAGAGATAATGGGGGCCTCCCACTGGGGAGTTAAAGAACTATGGGAATTTAGGGGCTCGAGTTCTTCAAAATTACTCTATCTCCCCAAGGTTCAGACAGCAGGGTGCACACCACCCCTTCTGGGGCTGCAGAAGAGTGAGTGTCGTAAGAAGGGATTTGAGTCAGGGAAGAGGTACCATTCAGGCAGGTCTACCTATATCTCTTCCTAAAGACAGCCCAGCAGCTGGCTCCAGCCCATCCCTCTTCACTCTGACTAAAAGTTGGGACTTTTCTGGTCTCTAACCATAGTCTGTGTGGTCGATGGCAAAAGTAGAGGGCTGGGAAGTGTGACAAGGGAGCTCCTACCTGAGCTGGGCACTGTGGCTATGTAGCCAACCGTCCAGGAGACTGCCCAGTCCCCAACCCTCTCCTGATGACCATAGGGGGCTGTGTCACTTCTGATTCATAGAGTCACTGAGTCCCCAGATTGAAAAGACCTTAAAGGTCATTTTTGTTCCTGACAGGAGATTTACTGCCTCCCAAGGCTGGCCACTCCATCTCAGAGAGCTCTGACAAGTAGAGTACTCTTGTGTGGAGCCCAGCCAGATCTCTACTCTTCAGCGGGGTTGTCTCTCCAATCGGAGCAGATCCTGGGGTTAGGAAAGGCAGTTGGCCTCAGGTAAGGACAATAAGAGGAAACCTTGTCTAAGGGAAATGCAGAAATAACAATAAAACAAATGTTTTTTCTGGTTTGCTTTTTATTTTTTAATTATTTTTTTTACTTAAAAACAACTATGTATATATGAGTGGGTGGTATGTGCACTTGAGTTCAGGTGCTGGAGGGGGGGAGGATGTTGTATCCTCTGGAGCTGGAGTTACAGACAGTTGTGAAGAGCCAGATGTGGGTACTGGGAATGTAACTTGAGTCTTTTGTAAAAGCAGCAAGTACTTTTAACCGTGGAACCATCTCTCCAGCCCCCCTAGTCTCTTTTTTATCACTACCATTCACCAGCAACTCCCAAGAGCATCCGTGTTAAGAGATTCCTCTTTGACAAAAGCTTTTGTTGATCAAACAAAATAGCCGACTACTATCAGATTTTAATATTATTGGTGAATACGGAATACACTTTCATTGAGCACATTTTTATTACTTATCCTCGGTGACACTGTGTTTCAGCTCAGCACAAATTTACAGAAGTCACAATTACACAGTGGCCCCCAATACATGCAAACTCACCTACGCATGATCATTAGAGATAGAAATTATTTTTTATTTATTATTTTTTATGTGTATGAGTGTATTGTCTGCATGTAGGTTGGTGCACCCTTGTCATGCAATGCTGCAGAGGTCAGAAGAGGGCATCGGATTCCCCTGGAACTGGAGTTAAAGATGGTTCTTAGCCTCCATGTTGATGCTGGGAATTGAACCCGGGTCCTCTGCAAGAGCAGTCAGCTCTTAACCACTGAGCCATCTGTCCAGCCCGGAGAGAGAAATTATTAAGCTTAGGCTCCATTCTGTCTACTGTGAGTACACATTGTATGTCTAATTCCTGTGAGTGTGAATATCTCAATTTCAATGGGAAATAAGTAAGCACTATAAAGGTAAAGACCAAAAAGAAAAAAAAAAAGAAAGAAAATGGGTTTACTTCAATTATGTGTAAACACTTGAAGTTTTTAAATTTTTTTTAAAAAGCACAATAGCAAGAACTGAACCATAGTAGTTTTTGTTTGTTAAGTGCAATTTATAGTCCATCTACAGTGTATGTGAAGGCTAGCTTTAAAGTTGAAGCAGTCTTCTTTTTAAATCGATAATTCTGTTTGAATTGAAGAATTATTCAGGAAAATTAAGTTGTGCTGTTAAACTTATACCACAATATACTTCAGGTAAGTTTTCCCCTTTTCAAAAGCTATGCTAACATGCAATAAAAAATATTAATCCATAAACCAGGCATGGTAGCACATGCCATTTATCCCAGCATTTGGGAGGCAGAGGCAGGTTGATTTCTGTGAGACTGAAGCCAATCTGGTCTCCATAGTAAGTTCCAGGCCAGCTGGAGCTACAGGGAGACCCTGTCTCAAAAAAACCAAACATATATATATATTTTTTTTGAGACAGAGTCTCTCTCTAGCTGAGGCCACCATAGTCTCTCTCTAGTTGAGGCCGCCATAGTCTCTCTCTAGCTGAGGCCACCATAGTCTCTCTCTAGCTGAGGCCACCATAGTCTCTCTCTAGCTGAGGCTGCCATCAACACCCTACATAGCCGAAGATGACCTTGAACACCTGATCCTCCTGCCACCACTCCCAGCACATTGGGATTACTGTCGTGTGCCACTACATTTGCTGGGAATCAAACCCAGGACCTTGTGCATCCAAGGCAGGTCCTCTACAAATTGAGTCAGAAGGCCGGCTGGCACGGTTATATATGTTAAGTTTAATAAAAGAAAATTTTCACTGTCTGCTTTTCCAATATTTTTTCATGTACTGATTACAGAAAGTGATCTCACTCTATGGAAATAGGAGGGATCATTGAGAAATCATCATTGTCAAACGTCAAGTCTATCAGGGGCCTCGTGGACTCTGGACCCTTTTCAGAGTACAGCCTTAGTGTCTGCAAATTCCCATCAGGTTCCCCTTCGACTTTTCCCTAATTATCCAGCTCTCCCAAATATCCCCAGGAAAATCCCGCTTTGAGTCTTTCTGTTATCCTCACCACAATGACTGTTACTTATCAAGCCCTAACCAAGTACAAGATAATCCCCACCTCTCATTTCACCCTCCCTGTAACCCTGTGGAGAATTCATTCTTCCCATTTTATGGCTGAGAACACTGAGACCCCAATCCGTGCAGAAAGGGTGCAGCAGAGTGAGGGATCCGAGACAGCAACTCAGTTCTTAACACTGTGGCTCTGTCCCACCCTCCATTGTCACCATCCCTTCCGTGTCTGGTCCAGTATGTCTGTATTGCTCTCCATTTGACAGCCTTCACGTGGAATTCCATTTGACTTCCACGCGTGGGACGCAAAGGTTCAGCATGAAGAACACCACTTCATCCCAGTGTTAGGCTCCAGCTAACGCTGCCTCTCAGTGCATTGGATTATGGGTAACTACAGTAGACAGAATCCCAGGAGAAGATCAACATGATCCCCAGAGGTCCAATATGGAGTAGCTAAGACACATGAGATGGGAGAATAAGGAAAGGAGAAACCAAAGGCTGAGGCTGAACAGGGGCTCCAGGTGCTACTTCAGCGGAGACATGAAATTCTCAAGCTCCAAAAGAGGATCATGCATTCATGTCCAGAGAGCTGAGTGTCTGAAGAGACCCAGAGAACAGAACCTTGGTAGAAAGGTGACCAGCAAACAGCAGGCACAGCTTTCCTTAGGGGGTAATTTGGGCAAATCAGCCTGGGGAAATCTGGACAATCTTGGAAGAACAGACATAGCCTACTGGGCTGGGAACACTTGGTCTTCTACCAAAGGGGTAAAAGGACTAGGCTGGAGTCTCGGGTGCCCATATCAGTCCTACTCTTCCCAGCTACTTTTGAAAAGGCTCAGGAAGATGTCTGGCTTATTACACCCCATGGCTTTCCTTAATACCTTGCTTTTATATGAAAACAGCTACAGTCATCTTCAAGAGGCCACAATAGGACAGAGACCTTTGGAGCACTGACTAGCCGCCTGCTCCCCTTCTCCTGGATGTGAGGTGGGTGGAGTAGCCCTGGATGACTCAGTCTGAGCCGGTGGGAGGACTCGGGTCTGAATCAGTTGTACTCTCATCCTATGTGCGGCATGATGCCCAGTCCCACCTCCGCTTCTTGCCCCTGAGCTGCCCTATTCTATTCAGAGATTTTGGTCTCCTCAGCAAAACAGCTGGCAGAAATCCTTGCTGGAGGTTGTCTCATGCAGCCAGCCATGGGCTCAGGATGTTGAGATTTTTAGTCTCAAGTAAGTGTTGTTCCTGACATCCATGGCACAACAGCACCTGGCTGGATCTCTAGGTTCAACCAAAAAGTATGGACAGATGGTGTCTGAGTAACATGGAACTCCATCCCATGGCCAGGAGTGGAGGACTGGGTCCATCCCTCAATGAATAGAACCAGAACTAGATCCCTAGATTGGTAGGGTCCCCAACAGCTAGCCAGAACTAAGGCATTCAGAAGCTCTGGACCTTAATGAGTGTGGGAAAGGTGGCTGAGTCTCCAGACAGAAGCCAGTCCTGTTATCTGCTCCATCATGATGATGAGGTGCCTTCATCCATTTTGTGCTGCTGTCAGGGAATGACTGAGATAGAGGTAAGTTATAAAGAACTCTGGGGGCTGGAGAGATAGCCTAGTGATTAAGAGCACCGACTGCTCTTGCAGAGGACTGGGGTTCGATCCCCAGCACCCACATGGTGGCTAAGAACCATCTGTAACTCCAATTCCAGGAGAACTCCAGTTCCAGGGGAATCCGAGACACTCTTCTGACCTCCGTGGCATTGCACGACATGGGTGCACAAATCTACATGCAGACAATAAACTCATACACATACAAAAATAAATAAAATTAAAAAAATAAAAATAAATAAAAGAAAAAAAAAGGGGAAAAAAAAGAACTCTGACTTATTTCTTACTGCTCTAGAAGTTTCCAAGATTAAGGGGCCCAAACATGACAAAGGACTCTTTTTTTTCTATTTATTTACTTTCGTATGTGTATGAGTGTACTGTCTGCATGCAGGTTTGTGCACCTGTGCCATGCAATGCCGCGGAGGTCAGAAGAGGGTGTCGGATTCCCCCGGAACTGGATTTACAGACGGTTCTCAGCCACCATGTGGGAGCTGGGGATCGAACCCAGGTCCTCTGCAAGAGCAGTCGGCGCTCTTAACCGCTAGGCCATCTCTCCAGCCCCGACAAAGGACTCTTGACTGAATTATGCTAGGGCAGAAAACAGAAAGGCTAGAAAGAGAATTGGTACGAAAGAAAAGGAAGGGAGGGAAACTCATTCTTTCCTCAGGACCACAGTCCTCTGGTAACTAACCTGCTCCTAACATAATGGCATTAATTCCGCCATGAGGGCACAGCCCCCAGGGCCTAAGCACTTCTCCAAATTCACTTGTCTCAGAAATCTTGGTTTAGGATTAACTCTGTAACATATGAAATGTTGGGCATGCATTCAAACCCCAGCAGCAGGGCTGTTCACAGACAGGCAGTAACGATTCACAGACAATCAGCCCCTTGCTCCCAAATCATGGCCTAGAGCCATGAGACTAGACTAGACTTAGATTATTGGATATGGGCTTGTAGCATGCAGAACTGGATAGGGTCCAGAGGGACTGACAAAGGGGTGAATGACTTTGGGAACTCTTGAAGGATCATGATCACGCCCCAAATACCATTTGGCTCAAGAAATTGCCAAGTCATCCATAGAGTCTGCCATTAACGCACTGGCCAAGCTCGGACCTTCCAAGCCTGACGTCGCATCTTGCTACTGATGTTCTTCTCATTTTCTTAACTATGAGGAAATGAGGCCATGGTGACAAATACTGATTAGCCATAACCACAGCAGGGGGGAGACGTTTCTTTCCTATCTCTCTCCCCCCCTTCCTTTTCTCTGAGAAAGCTCTGCTCTTTGTCCTAACCTATGCAACGGTGGGTTAATTGTCTTATAGAGCTGCTGAATATGGAACAGAGCCCTAATGGAGATTTAATCAAAGGAGACAGTTATGTCGAGTGAGGTGTAAAAGCCATTGAAGATGAATGGAGATAGATACAGTTTTTCCCCCAGAGTTATTCAGAGCAATTTTAATAAAGTGCAAGTTTAACTATGGGACGGATTGTGTGACCAAGTGTCATTTGCCTGTAGGGCACAGCAGAGCGGGCAAAAGAAGAAGAACTTGGAAGGGCCCTCAGAGAAGCCAGAGCCTCTAGCTAGCTGCCTCACACAATACGCCCAGGGCTGAAGTTCAATGCTCCAGGCCAAGTCTTCTTTCTGCCCAATGGCTCATTTATGTGACTCATTTCAATGATGCCTTCTATGTCCTCAGAAGCTTTTTGGCCAATGAACCCAGTGGTTAGAGCAGAAGGCTCATGAGATTTAGTTCTTAGCTATAGTTGAAGATCGATGAACTTAACCATTTACCAGAAACCTCCACTTGAATCTCTACATCACTCCCTGTCAGTGCCTCCAGCCATCCTTTGGGCCCACCCGGCGTGGCCGCTCTGGGAACTTCTGGAAACATTTCTCTCTGCTTTTTGCTACTGATCTGAATACGATGTAATATCATAATTGTCTTTGGGGTTGATGTTGTGGTTTGAAAATGAAATGTCCCCATAGGCTCATGTGCTCTATTGTTTGATCCCCAGATGGTGGCGCTGTTTGGGGAGGTTATGAAGCCTAAAGGAGGGGGAAGCTTGTTGGAGGTAGTATGTCACTGCAGGTGGGCTTTAAAGTTTCTGGCCTGGCCTTACTTCCTGTTCCTTTCTCTGCTTCCTGTGTGTGGATAAAATGTAATTGCTCTACTTCCTGACTGCCAAGTTGAACTTATGCTTACTTTTGGTCAGGTTATTTTATCAAAGTCACAGAAAAAGAACTAATACAGGAGACGTGTGCCATCATGTTAAAGTTAAACTATGACCTTTCTGAAGCATGCGTGCACACATATGTGTTCATACAGAGAGAGAGAGAGAGAGAGAGAGAGAGACTCTTCTTACTGAACTTATCCTAGACAAGCTACTGTATATATTATTCCTTTACTCAGCAATGCTGCATAGACATCTTTTTCTTATTGCTTCCTCCTGCCCTTTATCAAACTCTCTCCCAGCTACACTGAATGATATAACACATGTTATTAAGCAAACTCCTGTCTTTTTCTTCTACCAAAAACATCATTGAAAAGAATATTCTCCTGGGGCTGGAGAGATGGCCTAGAGGTTAAGAGTGCTGACTGCTCTTGCAGAGGACCCGGGTTTGATCCCCAACACCCACATGGCAGCTGAGAATCATCTTTAACTCCAGTTCCAGGGGAATCCGACATCCTCTTCTGACCTCCGTGGCATTGCTGGTGCCACGGGTGGTAAACATGGGTGCACAAACCTACTTGCAGACAGTACATTCATACACATAAAAAATAAATAAAATTTTTAAAAATTAAAAAAGAATATTCTCCTATGTATGCATTTTTGAAATTTAGTCCAGTTAACTCCCTGGTACAGTCCTAGAAAGAAAATTGTTGAGGTCAAAGTTTTGACATGTATTTTGAAACTGTGCTCCAAAAAAGTAAAGACGTATGTTCAGGTACACACCTACAGGTACTCTCTGGGAGTACCTGCTTTCCTACAACCTTTCAAGACATTGTCAATCATGTTTATTTTTGTCAATATGATGGGTAAAACGACATCTCACTCTTGTTAAATTTGACAATTTAATAGTTCAAGAAAGCCTCCATCTAGGAAGATACATGGTTATGTGTCATTGTAAGCCTTAAAACTCTGAGAGCCCACGCTACGGAGAGAAAAGCTTGCGGAGACCTTTTCTGGAAAAATCCTTCAGACTAGGAGGGGCTGGCAATCTTCAAGAAGAGGCTTGGAGCTCAAACCATTGGCCCAGGAGGAACAATCACATATAGCTTGGTTAACAACATTACTCCCACAGCGTTTCTACATGGCCATATTTCGTGGCACCTGGTGATTATCTTAATCCACAGTTGAGAGGAAATCAGAGCAAGTCTGAAGGTCCACAGAAGTGATGCCATGAAAGTAGTACAGCCTTTGAACAAGACACAAGTCATGTAAGACAGAGAGACACCGAGCCCTGAACATCTGGTTTGGCTGAACTCAAAACCCAGGGAACTGGGCAGGGAACACGTGAGACAATGGATATGAAGCTGCAGCCTGGCGTCTGCTTGGGAACTGGAGTTTGATGTCCCTGTACCCGAGGAATTCCAGACAGAAGGGCAACTGATGAAATGCACGGACGCTGTGAACGGGGAACAAGGACTCCTGATAGCTTTCCACGCTCACCCTTTGCTGGAGGTGGCAGAGCAGGAGGGATGTGTTTCATTCTTTGCAACTGGGTCTACTGAGTGAAGAGTCATTTTCTGTCACAAAGCATGCGTGATTCCTTTCAGCCAGGTCCCTTCTGGTCTGGGACATAGGAGTCCCTGGGACTCACGCCCAAAGGAAAGATTTGAGCTGATGCTTTTCCCACATCAGTTGGCATCAAGGCTTGCTCCCATGGTCCAGGTTGTCAATGAACCCACGAGGTTTTGGTGATTTCCAGAGATGATGCCTGATTTTGAGTGTTGTATTTGGTTCTCAAGGAGCCAAGACAATGCCAAGTGACTCTGGCTGGAAAGTCAGTGCTTGGGTCTAGTTCTCGAACCAATCCATGAACTAAATCAAATGACACTTGAGCCATCTTTGCATTTAAGAGGTGACTACAGGTTGAGGAGTCAAGGTCAACAGACCAGGGAAAAGTCCTGAGGCAGCAGAGGGCATCATAGAGCAAGGGTCAGGAGTGTGTGTGTGTGTGTGTGTGTGTGTGTGTGTGTGTGTGTGAGAGAGAGAGAGAGAGAGAGAGAGAGAGAGAGAGAGAGCTCGTGCTCTGCTCTCTCTCTCTACTTTCTAATGTCACTAGTCTTGGGTCATGGGGTTCTGTCCTGAAGGTCTTAGCTAATTAATCCTACTCAACTTTCACAGGCCCAGCTCTAAGCACCATAGTCAGATTTAGTTTCCACTTGCTTGAAACTTCACATGGGATTAAACTTGAGCACGCCAACCCTTGAAGCACATGCTCTACTCGCATCCAAACCATAGCAGTGAGCTGGCCTCGCTGGCGGCTCAGACTTAGGTAGGCAGGCACCATCTCCTTCAGAGTGTCCGGGCTACTCAGCCTAAGAGGACAGCACTGGCCTTTCCTTTGGCTGCAGTCATCTGTAGTGTTACCAGCTCCCCCTTTCTACAGACATTGACACCACCAGGATGCTACCGGGTTGGGGGTGTCCTCACCTGCTGTGTGAAAGGATAAGGAGGATACTTCCTAAAGAAGTGCCCATCCTCCCACCGTTGTGTGTAGAAACGGACAGAGTCACAGTTTCTACACACAAATACTGGTATCCCAAAAACCTGCTTACCAAAGGGCAGATGACCTGATTTCACAGAAAGGCCCTGGGGCTGTGGAATAGAAGAGTCAGTCACTCTCCACTCCAGAAATCCCCTCGTCCTCCTACCTGGAGGCACGACCCATCCACCCTTCAGGACTCTCAACATTCTGATCTTACTTCCAGTTGCTCCTTTATTTTATATCCAAATAGACAATCCAAATCATTCTTCAGATTTTCTTTCCTTTAAAAAAAGAATACTTATTTTTAAATTTTATTTTTTAGAGACAAGGACTCACTATGTAGCCCAGGCTAGACTTGAACTTGTGACCCTGCTCCAGATGCTCTTTCAGGATAAGAACCCAGGTTACAGTATCATATTCACAGCCATGGGGCTTTTCACCTTCGCAGCCTACCATTGCCTGCCTAAGCAAAGGGTTAGAGAACATAGACGGTTAAGAGCACGGGCTTTCAGCTCAACTGCCTGGGTTCAAGTCCTGCCTCTGCTACTGAGATACTGTGTGGCCTTGAACAAGCCAAGACCTTTAACCTCCTTTTCTGAGCTCATCATCATCCCCAAAGTGCAGAGAATAATCATCCTTCAAACAGTAGCAATAAAGAAGTCTCTCAATATCAGTGGGCCAGATGCTCAAGTCCTAAGTCCCTCATACGGAACGATGCCTCATCTGCCTGTCACCCATGCACATCTTCCTGTATGCTCTCAATCATCTGGAGGTGACAAATCACTACAACTGCTGCTTAAGTTGTTGTTTAGGGAATAGCAAGGGGGTAAGCATCTGTGCCTGTTTGGTATAGACATAACATTCTTATAAATATTTTTTTTATCTACTTCTGGTTGAATCTGTCGCCACAACACCCGCAGATGTGGAGGCATGGCCATATTCACGGAAGTGTGCAGATAAAATGAGTTAGTAGTGCATGCACAGTCACTGTTAGCATTTGCTACTGTTAACCGTTCCCTCACATCACATGGGAAGGTGTTATGAGCCAGCTGGGTAAATAGGAAAAAAGCAACAGGCAGCTGGCAAAAAAAAAACCCAGACAGCTGTTTATTTGGATAAACAATATCTTCCTTCATATACAATAATAGTGTTTATCATTTTAAATATTTATTGTTATTATTTATTTTTATTATATATATATATATGAGTATTTTGCCTATCTGTATGTAAATGTAGCTATCAGGTGCATGCAATACCCTTGGAGGCCAGAAGAGGGCATCACATCCCTGAGAACTAGAATCACAGTTGTTCACTGCCATGTGGGTGCTGGGAGCTGAACCTGAGTCCTTGACAAGAGTAGCCACTGTTCTTAACTGCTGAGCCATCTTTCTAGCTCCTGGTTATCATTTTTTTCCTTATCATTCACGTATTCAGATAAATATGACATTAACTTTTACATACCAATGATGCCGTGATTTTCTGAGAGCCTACTACGTGCCTGGCACTATGTGATCCTACTAGATTGCCCTAACAACTACTCCCTGGCCTGAAGTCACATAGCTTGTAAGCTGAAAAACTCAGATTTCAATCCATGCCTCGCTGACTTCAAGCTTGCACACACTTTTGTTATTTCAAGTAATCACTCAAGAATAAATGAGAACAGTCTTAGATAAAGGTTCACTCTAGTCTAGGGCTATTTAGACTTCCTAGAAATATCTGTCATTTGTTCATAATCCTCCCTGCCTGCCTGGGAAACAGCCCTACTTCCTCTAACGTCCTGCTGAGCCGTTGCTTTGCTCCCAGATTCCCTCCAGTAGACAGGACTCCATCCAGTGTGTTTTCTCACTTAGCTCTTCCTCCCCTGAGCTTCAGCCACTGTCCCAAGGACAGCACACTGCACAGGACTGTTTTCCTCTTCAGCCAGGGTCCCAGAATAATAGAAGTCAGTGGAGCTGAGCCAAACCCAGCCGAACCCCAAGAGCCAAGGACAGCTACTGCTCACCAACCAGCAACGTTCACATCAGAGGAGCAGGAAGCAAACGCTGCTGTAAGGCACTGGGATTTGGCAGGAGCGACTGGAAGTTGTTGCCACAGGAAATGCTGGCTGTGACAGACATGTTCTCAGGGGCCGGGCAAGCCAGGTAACCTCGACTGTGATACACTCACAGGGGAGAGGATAACCCAAGCTTGCTGCTTTGTAAGACAGCAATGCATGTGGTTGTGAAGGTGGGCTGGAGAATTTTTGTATATAATTAGTGATCTAACTATATTCTCTATATTGAAATCGACATGATGCCCTGAAGGGGTCTGGGGTGAGAGGAAGGAAAAGGTGGCTCTGGTGTTTTGAGGGTTTTGTCCCTGGGAGGTGGGGCTTCAAAGGATACAACAAGCAAGCCCGGTGGAAAGCCCAGAGAAGAATGAGTCTGTGGACTGAGCTTTCCTACAGGAGACACACACACACACACAGCCCTGTGAATTGGGTTCCCCTGGTATCCAGCACCCCTCTACACAACACATTCAGGGTGAAGCATCCCTCCTTTTGCAGGGATAACCATAGATCTTGGATTCTAGCTGGGACCCTTTTTACCAAGGCAAAGTGTCCCACAAAGGAAGCATCAGGCCACAGAGCTGATAGCTAGCTAGCTGGGATGGGGCCCGGCTGTGCACCAGGCACCGGGGGAGGCTCTTTATAGACAGCATTGTGCATAAAAGTGAAAGGGAGGTCCTTTGTTAGGTGGCATCGATCGTGCCAGGGAAGGTGACTGTGCCCAGGTCCCATGCCCGGTGAGCTTCCGGATGACCTTCCCTGTCCCTGGACTCCACCCTGTTAGTGACACAAGGCTCAGGCCTTTGCGCCGGGCTCCTGAGGTCTCTGTGAGACTGAAAGAGGAAGGGAAGGCTGGGGCCACTTCATTGCACTTCTCCTATTGGTCTTTGGCCAGCTGAGATCCAGGAAAAGGCTGTAACTGGCTGAGGAGTTTCCATGGCAACAGCAGGCAGCAGGACTCCGGAGATAAGCCGTGTGTGTGTGGGCGGGGGAGAGGCCAAGAACAAGAAGGAGGAGAAAGGGGAGTGGTTGGAAAGTCAAGAGATGGCGGGGGGGGGGGGGGGGGGGGGGGGGGGGGGGGGGGGGGGGGGGGGGGGCTTGAGGAAAAGGGAAGAAAGAAGTCTGAGGAAAGGCAGGGGAGGAAGAGGAAGTCAGGGAGAAAGTGAAGATGAGAGAAAAAGACAAGGGGGAGGCTGGAAAAAGGTACGGAGAGAAGAAAGGACAGGAAGGAGCAAGAGGAGAGTGGGAGACAGGCTCCCCCACCCAGCCTCACACCCAGGTGCACGGGGCCCACCCACACTCACGAGCTGACTTGAAATGCCCTGAGAAACTAGAAGCCGCCTGGGAAAGGCCAGCTCCCGGGCTCTGCCTGGTCGGTCTCTGTGCCTGGACAGAGGAAGCTTCCACAGCAGGATTTGGCATCTGACAGATTCGCTCTGCTTCTGTCGCATGAGCGTGGGCAATAGATTTCTTTTGGTAGTAAGAAGTGACTAGAGTTTGTCAGGTGAGCAGTCCACCACTGTGGAACACCTCCCGTCCGCTTTTGGTTTTGTGTTTTGAAACAGGGTCTGGACTTAAACTCCCTCAATAGCTCAGGCTAGCCTTGGTCTCACCCTCCTGAGTAAACTGGGATTACTGGCCTCAGGGAGTGATTGCTTTTTCTTTTCCCTCTTTCTTTTTCTCTTTTTCATTTGTGTGTGTGTGTGTGTGTGTATAGGCAGCAGGAGTGCTTGCCATATGTGTGTGTGCGCATGAGCGTGCACGTGTGCGTGTGTGTGTGTGTGTGTGTGTGTGTGTGTACTGGAGCAGAGGCCTGAGTGCAGCCTCCAGTGTCATTTTTCACTGGTGATGTTCACCTTGTTTTTTTTTTTAATTTTTTTAATTTTTATTTATTCTCGTATGTGTATTGTCTGCATGTAGGTTTGTGCACCTGTGTCGTGCAATGCCTTGGAGGTCAGAAGAGGGCATCAGATTCCCCTGGAACTGGAGTTAAAGATGGTTCTCAGCCGCCATGTGGGTGCTGGGGATCGAACCCGGGTCCTCTGCAAGAGCAGTCGGCAGTCTTAACCTCTAGGCCATCTCTCCAGCCCTCACCCTTGTTACCCTAAAACTCACAAGCAGGACTGGTCTAGGCTGGCTGGCCAGTGGGCCTAGGGATCACCTGTCTCCAGCTCCCTGGTACTGATGAAGCTCGAGTCCTCACACTCACAAGATAAACGTTTGCTAACTAAGCTGTCTTCCCAGCCCACTCATAGCAATTTCTTAACTTAAAACAAATATCATTTTCTCATCTAAAAACAAACAAGTAAAAAACCATCTACTAGTCATATCATGCAACTGTGAAATTAAAATAATACATGAAAGAGCCTTAGTACAGTGTCTGGAACATGGTTCATAGATAAATGTGGGGCTTTTTTCATTTACTTATTTTTATTTTGTGTGTCTGTTTTGCCTGCATGTATGTTATCACATAATACATTATATTATATCATATAATACAGTGGCCAGAAGAAGGTGTCAGATCCCCTGGAACTGGAGTTAAGGCCTGTTGTTAGCACCATATGGGTGCTGGGAACTGAACCTGGGTCCTCTGCAAGAACAGCCAGTGCTCTTAACCACTGAGCCATCTCTCCAGCCCCTTGCTCATTTGTTTTTAATATGTGGCTTGATCACCATTTACCCTGTCTGAAACTCCATTTTTCCATCTATAAAAGGAGAAAAACCCCTGCCTCAGGCAGCTTTTAAAGTGCATTATTGTAAGTGCTTACTAACTGTTAGCTGCTAATATTATGTTTTTAATAATAATACTTTATGGGATCCCTGGTACTTTTAAAAACACACTCTGCAGTGCCAGTTCATTTAAACCTTGGGACGGTTGTCTGCAGAGGCACGGCTATCACTTTCCCTGCCGTACCTACGGGGGGGCTCTAAGCACTGCACCCATGACCTCATCAAATTCAAGACACTCCCTTCAACACAGGTATCACCCCCATATTACAGCTGGGAAATCGCAATTATCAGGGGGTAAAAGAATTTGCCTGCTGCTCACTGGTGGGTGCTAGAACTTGGATGTGAAGGCCAGAAGACATGCGCAGATAAAGATGCAACTTGAAGCACTTCATTACACTGGCATTTTTACACAAACTAACACTTTATTTTTGAGACAGTGTTTCCCCATGGCTCCAGATGGCCTGGAACTCACAGAGAACTTCCTGGCTCTGCATCCTAGGTACTGGGATTAAAGGTGTGCACCAGCACACTTGGCTTTCTCTTTTTTGTTTGTTTTTTGGTTTTGGTCTTTTCGAGACAGGGTCTCCCTGTAACCCCAGCTGTCCTGGAACTCACTCAGTAGACCAGGCTGGCCTTGAACTCACAAAGATCCCGCCTGCCTCTGCCTCCCAAGTGCACCACAACGCCCGGCTCTCCTTTTTTTCTTACGTATAAAATAAATTCTTTCACAGATACATAAAGCATTTTTAAAGCACATCTTAATGACTACCATGTCCAACACCTACCTGACTTCCGCGCTGTGAGTCACCTGGTGCATTTTTCGTTTTTTTCTTTTTTTGTTATTCTTTTTTTTTTTTTTTCATTTTTTTTTATTTTTTCAAGCCACCAACTCACTAGACAGGCTTCATGGGGCTGGTGCTAGAAGTTGGAACCATGTGTGCATGCTTTAAAAAAAAAATCACAGTGACTGAGTGGACCAGTCAGAGCCAGGCAGGGAGCTTGATCTATAGGAGGAAGCAGGTGATGTGCTTATCCTCTTTTGTGTTTTAATAGGAAGGCACAATGGATATAGCATCTTCCATGTGTGTGTGTGTGTGTGTGTGTGTGTGTGTGTGTGTGTGTACACATGCATTTATGTACATGTACATATGGAGGTCAGAAGTCCATGTCAGATGATTTTGGCTATCACGCCACCTTTTCTGGGGTCAGATTCTCTTGCTGAATCTGACACTCACAAATGCAGCTAGAGTGGTAGACCAGTAAGCCCCAGAGAGCCTCCTGTCAGTGCCTCCCAGCTGTGGGATCAGAAGTGCGTGTGCTGCCTCGCCAGCTTCTACCCAGGTGCTGGGATCTGAACTCCAGTCCTCGTGTTTGTGCAGGAAGCACTCCACCCACTAAGACATTTCCCCAGACCCTGCATCCCCCCCCCCTTTTTTTGTCTTTTTGAAACAGGGTATCCCTTTAGTCCCAGCTGGCCTGGAGCTCTCTATGTAGACCTGACGGGCCTTGAACTCACAGAGATCTGCCTGCCTCTGCCTCCTGAGTGCTGGGATTAAAGGCACGCACCACCATGCCCGGCTTAAGCATTCCTCCTTTTTTGAGAAAATGTAAAACATTTTTGTATTTAAGCATTATGCATCTCTCTCTCTCTCTCTCTCTCTCTCTCTCTCTCTCTCTCTCTCTCTTTCTCCTATGTGTGTGTGTGTGTGTGTGTGTGTGTGTGTGTGTGTGTGTGTGTGTGTGTTAAGGGAGAGAGGGAAAAGAAAAATCAGGGGAAGAAAAAGGGGAAGAAAAAAGAGGCTGTAGAACAGGAGTCTGTGGAAACATGAGCCGCAGAAAGAAGATGCCAAGACGAGAGAAGAAACAGGAAGCGGAAGAGGACAGCAGGCAGAAAACCAGCCTGTGACGGGAGAGAGGTATGGGCAAGGAGAGGGACACACAGAACCCAGAAGGCGGCAGAGGAAGAGAACAAACAGCAAGGGCAGCAAACGTGCTTCTGTTGTTAGTCATGAAAATGCAGCCTCTGTGCTGGCAAAGCTAGAAAGAACCGGCCTGGGGATATGGCTCAGCAGTTAGGAGCACTGGCTGCTCTTGCAGAGAACCCACATTCAATTCCCAGCACCCACATGGCAGCTAACAAACGTCAATAACTTCAGTTCCAGAAGAATCTGATGCCCTCTCTGACCTCCGTGGGCATCGCAGGACATGGGTGCACTTACATATATGCAGCCAATACACTCAAATACATAATTAAAAAAAAACTAGGAGGAGCCAGTCTCTCTCTGTCTCTCTGTCTCTCTCTGTCTCTGTCTCTCTCTCTTTCTCTCTCTCTCTCTCTCTGTCTCTCTCTCCCGTCCCTTTTTTATAAAGGAGGGCTGAATCATCTCTCCACAACCTATGAAGGTTATGACCAGCCAACACTATTTATAATACAAAGTGTTTTAAATCAGAGCTAAAATTTGGCACACACATATTCTGGAAATCTCACTGGGAAAAAATAAGGAAACTTTAATTTATATTTGGGAAAGTAAAACCATCCCATCTCATCTCTCAAAGAAATAGGCATTTATTTTTAATTTTTTTGGCTTTTTATTTTTTATATATATTTTGTACAAGATTATCAAATCTAGACCCGTGTCCCCCACCCTATCCCCCTACCCCACCAGAGCTCATGCATTCTGCCAAACATGCTTTTCATCTCTTTCTCAGTCTTTCTCAAAATTCTCCATGTGGAAGTTGACTGTTTTGAGCAGAAGTTCACTGTTTCAGTCAGTTCTTTGATGCAGTCCTTTCTATTGTTGTTGTTATTATTGTTGTTGTTGTTGTTTCCAATATGCATCAACTGCTTGGACAAAAGCTCAAGGGACCATGCACAAGAAATAGGCATTTATGGCATCACAGATCGCTTCTATGGCCACTAACCTTTTAAAATGTTGGTATGATTTTTACATGATGGTCCCAGTTCTGCTGTGGCCTCAGTTGGAGTGGATTCACATTTATTCAAAGAGCATTTATTACGCACCTACTAAGTACATGATCTGGATTTGACTGGGCCAGAAGCTCTAGGTAAACAGGAGGAATTGTGTTGGCTATTAATCATATCTAGTATGAAGGTTGGATCAATACCTAACTTTCTCCAGAAAATTCATATGAAGGTCACCTTGCTGGTATTCACTCGATGTCACCAAGTCAGGCTGAAGGGTAAGCTTCCTCAGTACAGAATGAAGGGCTCAGACTCAGGCTAAGCCTGTCCACCTGCCCTCATCCTTCTGGGAAATATTAAAAGCAAACATGTTCTGAGGCCCTGGAATGAGCTTTGTAACTGTGCCCAGTTCTGCAGGTCAGAATAGAGCTGTGGGAAATGGATGGGCAGGGCCAACGGGCACAGGTTAATGGGAGTTTCTCTCTGTGGCAGTCAAGTAAGGTGCCTCTACCGCCCTGGAGCCCTCTGCATAAAGTCCCTGTACACAGCTGACTCTGTACGTCTCTCTGCCTAAAGATGCTCTCCAGACACTGGAGGACGAGCAGATGCCATCCCCAGGAGAAAATTCAAACACTGAAACCCAGCTGTGGAGTAAGAAAGAGCCCAGCATCATCACCTCTCCTTCTGGAACATTCCAAGTAGGCTGTGCGGTTTCTCAGACCCTTGCAGGACAGAGCTCTAGCTATCCCACACCAGCTGTCTTGGCGGTCCCCACCTGCTCACCTTTGCTCGCTCACTCCCCCATCTCTTCACCATCCTCCTTGGGATTTACAACCAAATAATCTTTTGCACTTGAGTCTTCATTTCAAAGAAGCCCAGATGGATGCTTCCTCACATTGCTATTTTTTTTTTTTTTGGTCTTTTCGAGACAGGGTCTCCCTGTAGCCCCAGCTGGCCTGGAACTCGCTCTGTAGACCAGGCTGGCTTTGAACTCACAGAGATCCCCCTGCCTCTGCCTCCCAAGTGCTAGCATTAAAGGCGTGCGCCACCAAGCCTGGCCTCACGTTGCTGTTTTAGCTACTGTAACTGCCCCACAGAGGTGGGCTTCCGCATTTGGGATGAGAATTCGTCAAACACCTAATCTATTCCAAGGAGTGGCCACCGGGAACATAACTATTATGTCCGAGTTCTTCACGTGATTCTCAGCATCTGGAGTGGAGATGAGTAGAGGAGTGGGAGACGACTCGTTAATCTCATTATTTATATTATGAAGAGATTAACTACAATCTCTCTTTAATAGAAAACCCCCATAAGGTATTTAACAAGTAGCTCAGTCACAAAACAAGGAATCATGAATTTATGTAAATGTGTCTGTTGGGTGTAGAGGGAAAGTAATGGGAAGTCTGCAAGTGGGCTACTCTGACATCACTGGGAGGCCGAACACCTTCCCACACCGGTTGCACTGCATCTAGCATGAACGGAGCATCAATGTTTGTGAGAATACCGTGGAGAATAAGGTTTCCTACAGCAACTGATAGATAGCAAGGGCCATGGGCCTTCCTTCAACTTCAGAGCGCAGATCCCAACAGTGTGCTGTCAAAGGAAGGCAACCTTCCAGAATGGAGGAAAAGGCGGCTTGTTTCCTTCTGTTTAGTCTATAACCCACACTACTATAATAACAAGGACAAAACAAACAACAGCAGTCAAAGAGCAATACAGCAAGGAAGTCCTGGTCAATGTCATTCCAAAGAGGACTGGCTAAGCAGAAGGTAACGGAGGCTTTTGTGCATGAAGACAAGGCCTTAGTCCTGATAAAAGGGGTGAGTGGCCACTCACATCCAGTCTGTCATAGACACAGAACATTTCAGCGACAGGAGGACCCCGAGAAGCTTCAAATAGTGTGGCAAGACAAGAAATACTGGGATGGTAAGTCACATGGTCAGTTCAGGAAGTTTCCTGAAGAAATACAGCCACTGAATAGACAGGTTTGTGTGGCCTTGTGGGTCTTGAATTTTGAGAGCCTCCTGAAGTTTAGTTTAAATGTGATCAAATCTATCTGAAGTTGCAGCCGGCTGGCTCCCAGATCAAATCCTAAAATGGAGAAAGCAGTCAATTGGGAGGTCGTAGATTCAGAGCAAAAGGCAAACAGATATATCTTCACTCGTCTTTGAGACCGGGAGTGAATGTAACCTGATTACAACTATGCCCACCCCAGCTCAAGTCAAGTCTTCATGAAATCTGAATTTCATTTGACTGAGACAATGATTTGTGCTCTCTGCAAAATTCCAAAATAAATAGAACATCAACATTAGTGTTTTCGTGTCTACTGTTTTTAATATGCAGTCTCTGGGATAATGTTTTAAGATTTGAAGGAAAATGTTTAAGGAAAATGTTTTAAGATATGAAGACAGGCGTGAAAATATGACCCACAATCAAGAGAAAAGACAGAGACACAGAGTGATAGGAGGCCAGTTATTGGTGTTGGGAATCAAGGACTTCAAAATAAGCCCTACAAACATGTTAGGGACTTCAGAATAAAGGAGCAGAATGCATGACGAGGAGCAGATTATCAAGAAATTAAAATTCTAAGAGAATTAAGAACCCAACTGACATTAAAGATCTGAAATTTTATTCATTTAAAATTAAAATTGTTAATTTTATGACCTTACCCATAGAGTTAACACATGGAAGAAAAAATAAGAAAGCTAAAAATCAAGTCTCCAGGAATTCCCTAAAGCACAAAGAGACAGGGACAGAAGAGAAGATCTTTTTATTGTGGACTGATATAAAATGTTCTAACCTGCTTTCCAGGGGACCAGAAGGAGAAGAGGAAGAAAAAATATTTTTAAACTATTAAGAGACATGTAGCTAATTATTTTCAAATTTGAATTTTTAAAAAAATCTACCCAGAAGATACATGATACTCGGCTAAGCTTAAATGGAATAAATATAATAAAAACTATATCTAAGTAGATCAAGGTGAGTATCAAGAAAAAGAACAGGAAATGATGGGAGGAGGAAGAGGGTGAAGAAGAGGAAGAAAAGAAGGAGGAAGAGGAGGAGGAACAGAAAGAGGAAAAGGAAGAGGAGGAAAAGGAGGATGAAGAGAAAGAGGAGGAAGAAGAGAGAAAGAAAATTTCTACCAATTCATTTTTAAGTGAAAAACAGAAAAAAGTAAATTAAGCTCTATATTTGGATACAATGTCCTTCCAAAATAAAAGTAAAATAAAGACATTTCATATACAAAAAACCCAAGAAAATTAATCACTGGAAACTTCTGTTAAAAGAAGGATTAAGCCAGGCATGGTGGCACACGCCTTTAATCCTAGCACTTGGGAGGCAGAAGCAAGCAGATCTCTATGAGTTCAAGACCAGCCTAGTCTACATAGCGAGTTCCAGGCCAGCTGAGACTAAAGAGAGAACCTGTCTCAAAAAGCCAAAAAAAAATGTATTAAAGGAAATTCTTCAGATAGAAGAAAAAATAGACCAGATATAAATTAAAAACAAAGGACTGGGGGAGGAGCTCAGTTGGTAAAGCATGTGCCACATGAACCACAGAAAGCTAGACAGCACAGCGCAGTGTGTAACCACAGATCTCCTATGGCAAGATGAGAGGTGGAGAGAAGAAAATCCCCAGAAACCAGCAAGCCAACTAGCGTGGCACACACAGCAGTGCATGCGTAACAGACCCCATCTCAACCAGGTGGAAGGCTAGGCTTGACACATGAAGTTGTCCTCTGCCACACACACATTCCATGGCATGTGCTTGCCTGGACATACACACACAAACACACATGTACACATACATATCATGGTAAGAACCTTAACCCTAAACCCTAATCCTAACCCTAACTAACTCTAACCCTAACCCTAACCCATCAAACATACAATTTTTAAAAGAGAAATTCAAATGAAGAATAAATGTAGAATATGTGGGTAAATACAGAAGCTTAATTTTATTTTCTGATTTCATAGAAGAGCTCTCTCTTCTGTTGGTCCCTCACAGATCTGAGCTCCCCGATATGCACTGATATCA
Source organism: Rhizomys pruinosus (assembly GCA_009823505.1). Classification (NCBI taxonomy): domain Eukaryota; kingdom Metazoa; phylum Chordata; class Mammalia; order Rodentia; family Spalacidae; genus Rhizomys; species Rhizomys pruinosus. The sequence continues at coordinate 2,667,617 of VZQC01012080.1, forward strand.
TTTTCTTGTTTTGAACTCTTCCATGCTTCACCACGGACAAAATGAAGTCTGAAAGTCCTAAATATTTACCACGAAATCACAGTTTTTATTCAAAATCTCAAGTTGTTTCACAGATTCATCTCTGGCCATCACTTCTGGAACACACAGAGGCACACACACACACACACAGGTGCACACACAGGCACACACCACACACACACACACATGCATGCCTCCTCGTGCACATACTTACACACATTTTACAATACATGCCTTTTGCCCTAATCAGAATAAATTTTCTTCAGCACTGTTAGGAATCAAACCCTGGGCCTTGCACACGGAGGCAAGTTGTCTATCACTGAACTTCATCTCCTGCCCCAGGTGGAAATATTTGAAATTACTTAATACACTCTAGGTTCCTCAGTCTACAAAGCTTTTAGATTTACTATCTCCTACATTTATCATGATTTGAGAGCCTGACATACTTCTGAACTTTCTGAAAATTTCAGGAGAAAAGGTCCATAGTACAATGACATTGTGTTCATGTTTAAGCTGTTTAGATTTTTTTTGAATTTTTTTAAAATTTTATTTATTTTTGTATGTGTATGAATGTACTGTCTGCATGTAGGTTTGTGCACCTGTGTCATGCACTGCCGCGGTCAGAAGAGGGTCTTGGATTCCCCTGGAACTGGAGTTCTCCTGGAATTGGAGTTACAGAAGGTTCTTAGCCGCCATGTGGGTGCTGGAGATTGAATGTGGGTCCTCTGCAACAGCAGTCAGTGCTCTTAACCGCTAGGCTATCTCTCCAGCCCCAAGCTGTTTAGATTTTGAACATCATTCTATGTCTTGAGAATTACTCATATTCTAAATCTCTTAATAGAGGCCAAATATTTACCAGCTTCTCTTGCAGGTAGGACATAGGAATATGGCTTTGGCTTTACCTCAGAAACATCTCCACTAGGCTTTGAAGAAGAAGCTTGCAGTTTGTAGAATGTAGCACTCTGTGGAATCCAGTTGTAGCAATTGCATCCAGTTTCCAAATATATCAGATGCACAGTCTATAGAAGATGCTTTGTGACAGCAGAGCTGGTCATGGGCTGCAATGTCCAGGCCCATTAGGGCTTGACAATATTGCTAAACAAGTTCTACAGTAGACTTTGGAGTGTTGCTCTGAAATGCACAGTCTCTAGGTGCCCACAGAAATCCCTTTCTCTGTTTAACTAGCCAACCGGCTTATGTTACTTGCAATTAAAACCTCTGACTAGTAAACTCTCCCTGCCCTGAAATCTTCCCAGATCTTCTTCCTGCCATCTCCCATCAACAATCCTTTCTATGCACAAGGATTTTCATTCCGAGTTCTTGGACTCCATGGTACCCCGAATTGCCATCTCCCTTGCAGACATTATAGTTTTCTGCAGTTGTTTATTTGTGTATGTCTCCTCAGTTTGATAATTAAGTTCTTGAGGCAGAAATCATAGCCCCCCTTACTTCCCTTCACCCAGTGCTTAGCACAGTGCCTGAGCAAGCACACAGGATGCTCAGGACACGCTCCCTGGTTACACAAAGTGTAGTAAAGGCAGTGACTCCTGATGCCTGCAGTAGATAAGATGCAATTTTCTCAAAATCCACAATAAAAAATAGGTCCAATCTCTTTTTTTATGACAAAGTCTTGAGGATAATACAAAAAGTTAGTATGTAGAGAGCTGACTCAACAAAGCCGGTACTAACATCACTGGTACAAGGACAGAGCATCAGCAAGTAACCATGACTGCCAGTATCACAATGGATAGTCCTGCTTTGCCCAGCACATTTGGGCAGGCACAGAAGGCATCAAGAATCCATATATGCAAGGGAAAAGTTATGATAATGGAAAGTTGAGCTGGAGAGATGGCCTAGTGGTTAAGAGGGCCAACTGCACTTGCAGAGGACCCAGGTTCGATCCCCAGCACCCACATGGTGGCTGAGAACCGCCTTTAACTCCAGTTCCAGGGGAATCCAACGCCCTCTTCTGACCTCCATGGCATTGCAGGACATAGGTGCACAAACCTACACGCAGACAGTACATTCATACACATAAAAAATAAATAAATAAAATTTAAAAAAGGATAATGGAAAGTTAGCTGTACAACTAACTCCTCAGAAAGAAAGAAAAAAAGCCCATGGTTTTAGTGTTTGCCTATTTCTATAGTGTAAACATTCCTTCCATAATTCATTTCAAGGTACCAGAGTAGCTGCTCTGCATGTGCAGTTGTGAAGAGACCCATGGAAATATACCACTATGTAGGATTTCCACCAGACAAACACAGCAACTGCAAGAAGAGCAGGCATGAAATCTACAAGAACGTAGACCTAAAATATTCACAAACTGATGAGCTTCACATACTTATTACCAATGTTTATACATATAACTAATTTAAATTTTATCAAACTTGATTTGTTTAAATGGCTATATTTAATAACTGGCTTACGGAACCCCTGAGTTTTAGTAACAGGCTTAGGAGCTGGTAGGGGCTGGCGTGTCACAAACTTCACCAGCTCTAATGACCTCATCAGATCTTTACCACGTGGCTTCAATTCATTAGCAAACCCCAGGCTTGCAAGTCAGAGACTTGTCTGAGATTCTGTGGCTAATTTCTGACCATGCTACAAAACAATAGTGAGAAACTGGGGCTCCTTACCACATGGTAGACACTGGGATAAGCACAGTGTGAAACTCATTTGAGTCTCGATACAAGCCTATGAAATAGGCTCTATAACTCTTGGCCGTTTTATGTCAAAATAATAAATGTGTACCCATTCACATACTCAAGAGAAGGAAAGTGATTTGACCAATGACATCCAAGAGCCAAACTCAGTCTATCTCCAAAGTCAATATTTAAGGGCAAGCAAAGTTATATTGAGTAGGAGAGAGGCAGCTCCACGAAGCAGGGAGGGGTCTTAAAAATGAAGTTCCCCAAACTCAATGTTCTTAACCAGTGTCTCTGTGCCTCAATGTCCTGGTTCACTCTCTGTTGCTATCATTAAACACTGACCAAAAAGAACTCAGGTAGAAAAGGGTTTATTTTGTAATATACTTCCATTCCCAGCACCCACAGGGTGGGTGGCTAAGAGCTATTCTTAATATACTTCCAAAGCATAGTCCATCTTTGAGGGAAGTCAAGTAGGAACTTAAGGCAGAAACCCAGGGGCAAGAACAGGAGCCGAGACAGATCAAGGAGCTGCTTACTAGCCTGTTCCCCCTGGCTTGCTTAGTGACCCTGCTTATACAACCCAGGCCCACATGCCCAGGAGTGGTGCCTTCCACTGTGGGCTGAGATCTCCTACATCAGCTAGTAATAAAAATGCTCCAGAGCAACACGCATGGGCCTGTGTGTGGAGTAAATTCCTCAGTTGAGGTTCCCTATTTCCAGATGACTTTAGTTGTGTCGAATTGACAAGAATTAACCATCTCTGTCAGGTTTTATAACTTTACAACACCACGCCTTTTTATCAACATGCTTATTCCCCCGTTTGGGATTTTGTTTTGTTCTTTTCTGACAGGCTTCCGTGTGTCCCAGGCTGGCCTTGAGCTGTCTACGGAAGGGTAAACTTGAGCTTCTGTGATCCTCCTGCCTCCACTATCCAGCCCTGGGACTCCTGGCCTGCATCAGCTCACCCAGTTTTATGTGCTACTGAGGTACTTATATGGTACTCTGCAAGTGCCAGGCAAGCACTCCACCAACTGAACGACATCTCCAGCACCTCACCCCATCCCCATTTACTTTTGAGCCAAAGCAAAAGCACCTGCTCACTTCGTGCATGCTTAACTCCATTCTGACCTCTGGGATTACTGTATATCTTTTGCTTAACAGACTTTGGGAGTTCATTTGTCAATTGAGAGATCTTTGCCCAAGCCAACATAATCCTTAGCAATGAAAACCTTTGCTACCTAGGGTGGGTTCCAGAATGGAATTCAGAGCCATGAAACTTCCTTCCTTCATGCAACTAGACTTCATAAAACATAATATTTATTACCGTATGTCCTTAATTAATTTATTCACTCATCAAATACTTGAATGAGGAGCATACTGAATGCCAAGCTCTGTGTGAAGTTTTCAGGGCCAAGTAATCTATTAGGCAACATCAAAGTAGTTTCAGAAACTCGTGAGCTTTTCAAGGGTTCATGAAAATATCTGAGACCTGAAGATAATTAATATCACCTCTGAAATACAAAGACTGAAAACTTAAACCAACAAACATCCACTTGAAAGTCTATAAAGTATAACCTTATGTGCACCTGTCAGCTACCTCACAGCACAGCTCTCACACAGCTGTGTATAAATTCTATCTGCTGGCAGTGGCATCCTAATATTTTGGATTTTAAATAATGATGGCCTCTACATCTAGCACCCAAGCTCTGTGCAGGTCATGAAGCAACCAAGATGTGCTACCAAAACAAAGATGAGTAAGACATCATCTCTGGCTTCCAAAGAACCCAATCTTATGTACAGTTTGTTTATTTGTCTATTTTGATGTTCTAATTATGAGTTCCCCTGGGACAGAGATTTTGTTCTGTACTTTTTGTAAAATTTTATATTCTTTGTTCCTTCAGAATTGAATCCAATATGGCTGCCAGACAAACACAATCCAACTAGTGCTGTGGTGTAGACTCCAAATTCTGAGCAATCCACAAAGGCTAAAACTTGGGAGTCATTTTTTTGTATTCTCTTCCATACATGCATGTTTGCGACACACACACACACACACACACACACACACATACACACACACACACGTATATTACTTTCTATTCTCCAGCCCCTAAATCTCACATTGGATGAAAGGAAATGATAACATTAACATCAGTGAATAGTCACAAAATCCCAGGTACTAAACTCACAACATACTAAGTGCCTAATGCATGCTCAATTAAAAAATGACACAACTAACCTTCAAGTACAGGAAGGAACAACCTTTAATAGTCCATCCAAGTTACCATGCACACATTTCCCAGACCTCTGCATTGCAGTGGGCATTGTAGATAAATAAGTATCTGCAGTCACTCTTTCCCAAACTGTCTATGCTTCCCTTAACACTGCTCTGTGATCCCTTTGGCATATGTTCTTTGTTGTCAAGAGCCTGATGCATGATCGTAAAGGGGAGGGGCAATATCAGACCGCCTATAAAACAAGCAGAAAGCAGTCACCAGAGGACAGGCCACATTTCTTCCTGTGTAAGTCCATCCTGTGCCTCGCTTCCTTGAAATGTATAGATAGCTCTTGCATGCTTATCAGTTCATTCGGATTCCTGGGCCAAACCTGTCTTGTCAGACGTCTTTAATGGCTTTCATTTATGCCAGCTCAGCACTGTGACTTCTGAACCACTTGTCCACCACAGGGCACCTTTAGCCTTCCACATCCACACAAAGCAGAAGCATTTCCATGGTTCGGGGCAATTGCACCACTGGAAGCTGGATTACTCCCATGTCAGCATTCCATGGGCTGAAATGATTATTTCCAAGGGATGAGCTTAGAAAAGCTGCTGAAGGGCTCAGAAGAAGATAAAGCAAAGTAGGAATGTGTCTGGAGCATGGAAAATGGTCTAAGGCCCAGCGTCCATTTGGACCTTCCCACACAACATGACAGGATTATTCTGAGTCATACGATTTAAGGAGCTGTGAGCTGGGGTGATTATTAAAGTTTCCTCCCTCGACTTAAAGCTTTACTGTCATTTTTTTTTTCCTTTGGGGGTTTTAGTTTAGCATCCACTGGGTACTTACGCTGTTGCCAGGGTCTGTCCTGAAAGTTCTGTTCCTCATCCCTCAAACCTATAAAATAGGTGTGAATATTCCCATTTACAAAGTAGGAACCAAGGCTCAAGAATATGAAGTAGCTTGCCCAAGGTTACGTGTCTTATAAATAGCTCATGTTGAATGAGACTTCAGTTTGTTTTCCTTCAAAGACTCGTTTTTAACATTTAAAAAAAAATATCACTGAGCCTCCTTCCTGCGGCCAGAGAGAAAGACAGACATGTACAGTGCTCCCTGATCCATGTGTCATGCTAAGTCACTCCTAGAGAGGAAGGAGGGTCCAAAGGAGAATAGGGCTGAGGGCGGGGTGCAGTGACAGCTCCTCCCAGAGTGTAGAGACAGGGAGGCTACACGAGGTGCTGACAGGTGAGCTGGGCTTTATTTTTATTTATAGTTTTATGTTTATTGTGTTTTGCTGTTTTGCCTGCATATGTGTAAGTGCACCACATATATGCAGCACCTGAAGAGGATGGAAGAGGGCATCCAGATCTTAGAACCGGAATTACAAATGGTTGTCAGCCACCATATGAGTGCGGGGAACCCACCCTGGGTCCTCTGCAAGAGTTTTCAGCTCTTTTAACCCCTGAGCCATCTCTCTAGCTAATTAGGCTTCAATAAATGAGGCAGAAGCAAGAACATATTCAGAAAAGTTTAGGAAAGGACCTGGGATGTTTGGGGCATGGATGGGCAAGGGACACATTCGGAATGACTGAATCTTGAGTGAGTAAGGAGGTCCTGTTGGTGGGAGGCTGGGTTGATAAGCCAGAGTCAGAATTGGGATTAGAATGATTAGTCCCGGTAGAGATCGGGAACCTGCAGGGGGGAAAGCAGCCAGGAGGCCTCTATCAGAGCCCCCCCCAGGGGGGGGGCAGTCAGCAATGCACCCAGAACTAAGGCGATGAGTGGACAACTGGAAGGGTGGAATGGCTTTGGAAAATGATTCTTTAATATTGGCGCACATTTTTAAAACATCGCCCAGGAAATGACCAAAAATTGCAGATTCTGAGACCGCTGCAAGATAATGGGATTCTCTACAACTGGAGAGGACCCTAACGCCTGCATTTTAACAAGCATTGGGGCTGATTCCAGCACTGCACACACAACTGCAGCGGAGATGTAGAGGCCTGATGATGAACTGGGTCTGAGGATGAAGAAGAGGAAGAGTCACGTTCACAGCGCCTCCCCTGGCACCGAGCCCCACTTCTGCTAACAGCCCAATTATCTCCCTGGAAATGCCTCGTGCCCACTCCCAGGTAAGCTGCCTATGGCATCCTGTTGGCTCAGATAGAGCCAGGTGATTCCATCAGAGCTAAAGCTGGGGTGACTGGGAAGGGAAGAAAGGAATCTTCCTTGTTGACCTTGAACCTGGAGTGTACGATGCTGCATCCGAGCTCAAAGACAAGAAAGAAAAAGATGATATCTGAGATGAAAAAAATAAAAAATCCAAATCCTTCACCATGGCTTGAAACTGGAATGTAGCGATGTCCTAACCAATGCAGCTGGGTACTTTACCTTGCACAAATCTCTGCTGTGATGTGTTGGTAAAGTTCCTTGAGTCACAGTATCCTGGGTTGGGTTTTCTCTCACTGACAAAGAGACTTGCTCACTTTAAGAAAATCTGCATCTAAAATATCTTACCTTACAAATCAGATAAATGAAGAGCTGATTACTTCTATTAAAAAAGGATTCGCTCACAGTTTCCTTTGAAGTGAGAGCCTCCCTAAGGTATGGAGTGTAGAATTTGATTTATTAAATTTGATTTACACATGACCTTTTCAGGAGGACAATCTTAAATGCAAAGTAAGAACTGCTCCGTCAAGATAATTGCTCTCAAAGCCACTGCAGTGTGACTTTTGGGGAGGGGTCGGCTAGGGTGGCTCCCATAAGTACGAGCCACGCTGCCCTGCCTAGAAAGGTCTAAATCTGATTTCACAGCCCCTTGGTTCCCACGGCTATAAAATTCTATCTCCCTACAGCAGATCCTGTTGTACAGGTGTAACCTGACATATACGTTGTCTTCAAGTAGGCGACGTTTGTGTTGCTCTTTCTCACACTTTTAATAGGCAGCGAGCTCCAGACATGATTGTTTAATATATTAATTAATGTATTCATTATTCTTTATCAGTAGCAGGGATGAAAAGGCTTCCTGCTGAGACATGTGTTTCTCTGGATTGATAGGAAATGCATCCCTGGGATTTCTACTCCACAGGTAGATGACTCCCTGCTGTTGGGGACACGGGAAACTCTGCACAGGCCTAGCTTGCTGCTCAGAGCAAAAGGGAAGAAGTCTCAACTCCTACATCTGCCCTGTGTGAAGCTAGGTACAAGTTTGAGTCATCTTTGTGTACCCATGGTAGAAGTTTGTTGGAGGGACCTTGGTTAGATAGTTTTAAGTTAATGCATGAAAGAATCTGAAGAGGAGCCTGGGGTTGTTCAGCTTCATTGTCAACTGGACTGGATTTAGAAACACCTAGGTGATGCACCTCTTGCCTTGCCTGTGAAGGTGTCTCCAAAGTTTTTGTTTATTTGTTTGTTTTCAGATTTATTTATTTTTATTTAATGTATATGAGTGTTTATCTACACAATGTATATGACTTGGCTTTAACAAAGACTAGTTTTAGGGTTAGGGTTAGGGCTATGGTTAAGTTTTCAGTTAAGTTTAGGGTTAGGGCTAGGATTAAGGTTGGGTTTGGGTTATGGTTAGGGTAAGGTTTATGATTAGGATTAGGGTTGGGCTTAGGGTTAGGGTTAGAGTTATTGTTAAAATTAGGGTTAGGTCTAGGTTTGGGTTTAGGTTTAGGATTGGGGATAGAGTTAGGTTTAAGTTTAGGGTTAGGGTTAGGTTTATTGTTAGGGTAGGGTTAGCATTGCAGATAGCATTTAATGTTAGCATAAAGATTAGTGTTAGGGTTACTGTTAAGGTTAGGGTTAGGGTTAGGGTTAGGGTTAATTTTAGGTTTAGGGTTAGATTTTGGGTTAGTGTTAGGATTAAGATTAGGGTTGGGAATAGGGTTAGGGTTAGGGTCATTGTTAGGTTTTTGGTTAAGGTTAGAATTTGGGTCATGGTTCGGATTAGGCTTATGGTTAAGGCTTAGGTTTGGGTTAGAGATAGGGTTAGGTTCAGATCTAGTCAGTCTCTCTCTCTCTCTCTCTCTCTCTCTCTCTCCTCTTCCTCTCCTTCCTGGCTGTGGATTCCATGTGACCAGCTTTCTCAAGGTCCTGCCTCTATGCATCTCCCACCGTCACAGTCTGCACTCTCAAATATGAACCAAAATAAATCCTTCCTTCCTTCAGGCATTTTTCTCATGTATTTTTTTTATCTCTGAAACAAGGAAAGTAAGTATCGCAGAGAACATAGGCATGGATCAGTCTATCATTGCTGTGATAGTACTATGACTCCAGAAACTTCTTTATTCTGAAGCTTGTTATGCCAGAGCAATAGGAGGAGGGAAGTCCAGCTCCCATCTGGGACAGCAGCAACATGCCTGAGTCACCACAGAAAATCCCTTCCCGGCTACAAATGCCGTTTCTCAGCTCTAGAATGGAAATTGCTCCACTTCTGTCTTGAGATTTGGGTAATGACTTTTATCGCCAACGTGGAAAGCCTTTTTCATTTCCTCTTTCAATCCATAATAAGGAACAATAAAGCTAGACTTTCTTTCCAGCCCAGGGCAAGTTTGTGGCTCTCCGTTCTGGTACCCGAAGTCTCATTTCCTCCCAGACTCTCCAGTCCCTACTTCACACCGACGTCAGCTCCCTCTCGCCCTTCTCCTGCTCCTTTTCTCCTTGTGCAGAGAGCTGGGCTTGTGCATCTTGGATCACAGCACATCCGTGCCATCTGCACCTGCCTGTTAAGGTGCTGCTCTCTCCACGTTCTCTTTCATTGTTTTCTCCCCCCCCCCAGTCCCATTTCCCACAAGCACTTAAACTGCTCTTGGTAAACACCCCTGGATGCATATATTCATGGAGAATCTGTAATGTTGTTTTGTGAGTAGATTGGCTTTATATGTACACAAGTGACGGAGATGGCAGACTCTGCGATATTGGTTTTTCTCTTCCAGCACTCTCTGTCACAGTTCCAGGCATATCGCTGTAGATAAGAGCATTTTCTGGTTGTAACTTCTACACAACAGACCATGAAAACATCTTCTACATTATCCTTATCCTTGTGTGGATATATGTGTTCGTATGTATGCGGAGGCCAGAGGACAACCTCAAACATTGTTACTTAGGAACCATCCACATTATGTGTTTTGAAACATGGTCTCTCACTGGCCTGAAGTGCATCGAGCAGGCTAGGTGCCACCCAGCCACCCACCTTGCTCTCTCTCCAGCAATGAGTTTATAAGTGTGCACCATCCTTCTTGGCCTTTGTTGTTTGTTTGTTGTTGTTCTTGTTGTTTTGGGACAAAGTTTTCCAGTAGCCCCAGCTGGCTTGAAACTCACTCTGTAGATAGACTAGGCTGGCTTCAATCTCACAGAGATCCACCTGTGTCTGCCCCCTGACTGCTGGGCTTAAAGTCCTATACCACCAGGGCTGGCTCTCTCAGCTGTTTTAATGTGGATTCTGGGGGCATTGAGCTCAGCTCCTCCTATTGTAGGGCGAGCCTTTTACTAACTGAGCTGGGTCCCCATTCCATTTTGCTTATCTATTTTTAGTGCCAAGTATCTTAGTTGCCTGAAAGTCCTTGCCATCGCCAAAATCCTATGAATCCTATCCTAGTTGATGCTCCAAGAAGAACCTGTGCCCAAAGCTTCCCACAGCACATAAGTAAAAGTAAGATTGCCAGGTCATACACACAGGAAGTCACTAAATGACCCCCAGGATAGGGGGTCCCAGATACCGGAACCCCATTCCCCTCTTTTGCTACCTTAGACTCTTCTAGACCATGTGAATGCTAATTCCCTTCAATTGTAACTTCCACATTCATTCTGTTCTTTAATTCCCACAACAAGCTCTTTGAGATAAATAGGGCAGGTTTTTAAGACAAATATATCTCCAGTCTAAATTAGAGGAAGATGAGGTTGCAATGCTGAAAATCAATAAGAGGAAATTGAGTTCCGCCTCTATCTTCACAGAAAGATCAGTAAGAACTTGAGATAAACTGAGGAGAAATTAAAGCATAAGAAAGGGGTCTGTTTCCTGGCCAGTGGTTCCCAGCCCTAGTTTACATTGGAATTAAAAGGAGAGCAATTAAGAATTACAGATGTGTTTGCCAATTAATCTAACTCCAGGGGGTGGGGCCTCACAAAGAAGACATTTTAAGCTTTCTTGAGGAGATTTTAATATGCAGCTAAGGGCTGTGGACTGGGCTTCAATGGAGAAGCACAAGGCGTTTGCTGTTGGGCACATGAGGATGATGGTTTAAACCTAATGGCAAAGAAGTCCCATTCAAGGTAAAACCATGGCTTCTCATCACTGCTCACTGGAAGGAAGGATAACCCTGGGATGCAGCACCATGAGTTCAAGGCCCCGAGGGAACTGAGTTACAGAGGATATTTTAATTCATGCCTAATAATTTAAAAGTCAAAATTTCCAAATGATTGAATAATTACAGAAATATATGAAACCCTCAGGCCGTGAACAAGACTGCCATGGATCATTACCCAGGCCTAGCGAAAACCCTGCTGACAGAACGCAAAGCTCTGGATACCCGTCCAGGTGCCGGATTCCCCGAGCTGGCTGCTGCTGACTGCACAGGACCACCCAGCGCAGAGTGAGCTGGCCTCCTGCAGAGTCAATTTCTCTCTGTGGTCTGTAGGTAAATCCATTGCCAAGCTTAAGCCACCAAGAAAGTTTAATCTCCAAATTGGCAGTGATGATGGTGCAGACTCTGAAAATAACTGTCTCCTTCCAAATCTGGTTCTATTTTCCTTCTTAATACTTCTCAAAATAGTCACAAGATTCAATGGTAAAAATGGCTTTTATTACAGGAAGACAAAGATATTAGAAGGGAGATTATTAACATTAGTTGACTATCTACTATAGGCCAAAGATTAAGCACTTTATTTTATTCTTATTTTTATTTATTTATTTATTTTTTTTTTTGGTCTTTTCGAGACAGGGTCTCCCTGTAGCCCCAGCTGTCCTGGAACTCACTCTGTAGACCAGGCTGGCCTTGAACTCACAAAGATTCCCCTGCCTCTGCCTCCCGAGTGCTAGGATTAAAGGCATGCGCCACCACGTCCGGCTTATTCTTACTTTTATATATATGCATGTATTATTAGTCAGGGTTCTCTAAAGAAACAGAAGCAAAAGGACAAATATATAGCTATATACAAATTTATTGATTTGCTCACGTGACAGAGCTCAAGGAGTCCAACAATAACTGCACCACACTGGAGAGCCTGAGAATCCAGGGAACTGCTCAGTCTGCAAGGCTGGATGTCTCAGTAGTCCCAATCTGGTGCTGAAGGCCCAATGGATTCCAGAAGATCTGCCAGTCTCAGTAAAAGCTGGGATCCGAAGGGTTGATCACAGCAGCAAGATGAGCTCACCAGTGAGAGAGAGGCAAGCTGCAGGAAAAAGGGACCAGATCCCTCTGCCATGGCCTTTTATACTGCCTGCTGGCAGAAGGTAACGCCCACATTTGGGGTGGGCCATCTGGGTTGAGGTGGTCCAATCCGAAGATCCTTTTTCTCTTATTTGTTCCTTAGTCCAGTCAAGTTGACATCCAGGATTAACCATCACAATGCATGTATGTGTGTGTGTGTGTGTGTGTGTGTGTGTGTGACATGTGGGGGACCCCATAGAGGCCAGAAGTGGATGTCAGACCCCATAGAACTAGACTTACAGGTGGTTGTGAGCTGCCTCCTGTAAGTGCTGGGAACTGAACTTGAATCCCCTAGAAAAGCAGCAAGTGCTCTTAACCATTGAACCATCCCTCCATCTCCAGGGCTAAGCATTTTACATAATTTATCTTGCTTAAACTTTACAGAAGTTTAATATGTATGTATGTATATACATATATATATATATATATGTATGTATTAGGAGAGGTTTAGGCAGGTTAGGTGATTCATACAAAGCATATTAACCTAAAAAAGAAGCAGAGGGAGCTGAAGAGATAGCTCAGCAATTAAGAGCACTGGGTGCTTTTGCAAAGGACCAGGTTCGATTTCTAACACCCACATGATGGCTAACAACCATCCATAACTCCAGTTCCCTCTTCTGACCTCCATGGGCATTGGGTGACATAGGCACACTTACATACATGCAGGCAATATATATATATATATATATATACATAAAAAACAATTAAAAAAGCCGAGCATGGTGGTGCATGCCTTTAATACCAGCACTCGGGAGGTAGAGGTATGCGGATCTCTGTGAGTTCAAAGCCAGCCTGGTCTACAGAGCGAGCTCCAGGACAGCTGGTACTCAAAAATACCAAAAAAGGAAAAAAACTAAGAAAAAAAAAGAAAAGAAAAACAATTAAAAAGAAAATATTATTCAAACTAAATTCTCTCTAATTCCAAAACCTAAACTTGGCCTACACTGAGAAAAATCCAACTTTTTTATTTCCAATTAACATCCAGACAAAAGAAGCAACAACTTCTTGAGTTCCTGTGTAGCTCTACCATGTTCTGTGTCTTTAGCTTCTCCTTGGTAACTAGTCCACACCCTGATCCCATAATCATCTCAGCAAGAAGATGGAGATGATGTGATGAGTGTCACCCCCTTTGAATTGGCCTATTCCATTGAGAAGGTCAAGTTCTATCTATTGTTAGATGGATCATGATCTTGCATTGTGGTTTTGGGGGGTGACTATCTCAGTGTACCCTGGTCCCAAAGTTGCAGTGTTTGGAAATTTAATCTTCCAATTCATATATAAATAGTATTTAGAAGTAGGGAGTTTTGAAGATAATTCAGGTTAGATGAATTCACAAGGGTGTACCCCCGTAACCAGATTAATGGCCTTACAGAGGAGAAGAGACCTGACTTCCCTCTCACTAAAATGGCCTCTGTTGTGTTATAAAACAGCAAGAAAGCCTTCAGCCAATGACACATCTCCTGCCACTTCTTTCCAGCTTCTAGAACAACCAACTGTTGTTTTATAAATTGCTTAGTCTCAGACATTTTGTTATAACAACATAAAATAGACTAAGACAACTATCAAACTTCATTCTCTGCAGCCAGGCCTCTCTAGGAAAAAATGTTCCAGAATGTGCCAGGGGGACATTCTGGGTTCTGCCAACAGCAAGAAGATGTGCTTATTCCCAGCTTCCTTGTGAGTCTTACACTGATGCTCAAATTAGTATAAGACCAGAATAAGACCTGTATGTGGCAGTTGGGGGTGGGGGGTGGGTATCGTCCATTGTGTTTTAGCAGGAGAGAGAGAGAGAGAGAGAGAGAGAGAGAGAGAGAGAGAGAGAGAGAGAGAGAGAAAGAATTTCAAAAGAATTGCTTTTCATGTTGCTGATGGTAGCAAAGAAATCTCCAGTGCTGAAGTGTGCCTCGGCTGTTGATGACCATCAAGCAGTCCCCTGGCTAGATACGAAGCCACTGTCCTTGTAGAGCTCTCCTCTAGCCTGCTACCCACGACAAGCAGTCACCTGCTCCTCTGTGTGTTCAGCTGGATGTCTTGGCCTGGTTTTCCAGGCTGCTCCCCACCTCTCTGGCTTTCCTCCCTTCTTGTATCGCTTGGGTCCTGGGTGCTCTGGGGGGTGGGGAGATATGAGGATGGGAGGGAGGAGGGGGAGAGGAATAAGCCAGAATGATATTTTCCTGAAGAGTTTATATTTGTCAGGAAATAACACATCCCCCCCCCAATCTTTGCTACTTTCCAAACTCTTACATCCTTAAATATACAAAACATGATCATTTTCCCAGCAAACCAAGTCATACATAATGCATTTTTATTGGCACCTTGAATAAAGATATGGCAGACATGAATCTCAAATGTGCAGATGAAAAAGCAGCAAGGAGGCCTCGCAATGAGGAGGCAGGGAGCAGGAGAGCACCTGGCTGCCCTCGAGACACTGAAGACGCTGTGGGGGAAACGGCACCCCACAGTCCCGAGAAGACGTGCCGATGCTATGAAGTTACTGTGAGTTTTGTACCTGGTCGAGGGAGAATAAGGTTCATAGCTGAGAGGCAGAGAGGGCATTCACTGAGAAAAGAACTTAAAACTGAATTGCCCGAATGATTAACTAGTGGAAAGTTTTATGGATACTTTGGAGAGACAGCAAAGACAATAGGTGTGAATCGCCTAATGAAGAGCTCTATTTAACCCGGGTTCGATTCCCAGCACCCACATGGCGGCTAAGAACTGTCTTTAACTCCAGTTCCAGGGGAATCCGATGCCCTCTTCTGACCTCCGCCACACTGCACTACACGGGTGCACCAACCTACATGCAGACAGTACACTCGTACGCATAAAAAATAATAAATAAAAAAATAAAACAAACAAGGACTCAGGCATGATGATGTGGGTCTGTAATCCCAGTACTTGGGAGGTTGAGGCAGGAGGATTATGAGTTTGACGCCAGCCTGGGCTACCTAGTAAGTTCCAGACCAGCCTGAAATATGTAGTAAGACCTTGTTTCAAACAAAACGGAGCCAAACAAAGGACCATGGAATAAGCTCGAGGAGACTCTGTCTATCTACATTTGAGACAAATGGAACATAACAGAGGATAATCGTGGATAGACTGGTAGTATACTCTTGTAATCCCAGCACTCAGAAGGTAGAGGCAAGAAGATAGTTTGAAGCTTGCTGAGCTATACAGAGAGACACTGTATCTAACAAAAAACAAAACAAAACAAAAAAAGCAAACAAAACTCACCCAGGTTGTTTAGCTTGAAATGGAGAACTTTGTATATATGTCGGTCTTTTTGTATCATAAGATCCGTCATACAAAGAAAAACTGTATGCTGCTCTGCTGTCCATGACAGAAGGTGCTGAAGATAAATGACAACGGCGGTCATCGGGCCCCTTCCTTCACTCAGGTGGCCATCAAAGCTGAGAACATGCCTTCAAAGCTGAGATGAGCATCCCTGGATCCCAGTTCTTTTCATCCTACTGAGCAACTTATAAGGAGAAATGAAAGATGAAGCTCATTTCCTACTTCATTGGGATCCCTAAACTAGCAGAAAGCTCTGTAACCTGCACCGTTCTGTATAGATATAGGTTGTTATTACTATCACCCATGACATCAGCTTCTGCTCTTGACCCCTTTCTACTCAACGAAATCATTATGAAATTCCTGGAGAAGGTGCATTGTTTTTTCAATATTCAGCATTGGGGTCAGGCAGGGAATGTGTTGGGATGGTTTTTAAAATGAGGCAAATCTCACATGATGAAATTGAACCCTACTGATGTTAATTAACTAAGGCACTTCACACACAAAGCCAATGGGCTGTAAGAAACACCGCTGAGAAAGGAACTTATATCGCCTTGGATGATGCTCTAGCCTGAACCTGAGATATCCTCCAAAAGCCTATATCTATTAAAGGCTTGGTCCATGACTTGGTGAAACTGGAAAGTGGTGGAACATGTAACAGATTGTGTCTGAAGATGGCCAGGTAGCTCAGAGGTGAATAGCATTAGCTGATCATTCAAGGGAACAGAATTCAGCACCCACGTCAAGTGGCTCAAAACTACCTGTAACTCCAGCTCCAGAGGATCTGGTGCCCTCTTCTGGCCTCCCCAGGAATCTGCAAACATGTACGCAAACACACAGATGCAGACAAATAAACTTAAAAATTTTTAAACTGTAAAAAAATAGATGGTTCTGTGACTGGGAAGCTGGCTCAGCAGTTAAGAGCACTGGCTGCTCTTGCAGAGGACCCGGGTTCGATTCCCAGCACCCACATGTTGGCTAACAACTGTTTGTAACTCCAGTTCCAGGGGATTTGACCCTTTCTTCTGATCTCTCTGGGCATTGCATGACATGGGTGCACTTACATACATGCAGGCAATACACTCATACACATAAAATTAAAATAATAAATAAATAAATAGATGGTTCCAAGTAGGAAGTTTTAGATTAATGGAGGTATGCCTTCAAAATAAATTAAAGATTGATTTTTGTGTCCCTTCTCTCTTTTCCTCTCCTCTCTCTCTCTCTCTCTCTCCTCTCTCTCTCCTTTGTGGCCACCATAACGTAAGCAGTTTCATTCTACCATGCACTCCTTCCAGAGTGTGATGAAACCTTTCCTCTCTTTAAAGTTGATTATTTCAGGCCTTTTGTTATAAACAGAAAACTGATGATCATAGAAGTTAAACTTTACCAAATTTGTCAAAACATGAGGCATCAGTATACTTACAATGAAAACATTGTCTATAGGGCAAGTAAGGCGACCATCCTGCTACTTCGGACACTCACGTGCTTCTCTGTGGTCTTTTCCCTCTCTCAGGCATCTCTGTTCTAAGAACCAGTGAAAGAACACAGTCATTTTACCTGATTAGGAGTGTACCAAATCCCGTCCCTATCATCTGTGGTATGCAAAAACTAAGTATTAGTCAGCTCGGGCTGCTGTGGGAAAATAACACAGACAGGAATTTTATTTTCTCAGTTCTAGAGTCTAGAAATCCCAGGTCAAGGTGCAGGTGGGTCCAGTTCCTCCAGAGAGCTCCTGCTCTATCTATGTGGCTTTTTCTTGGTACATTTATCCCTGCTGCTTCCTCATATTTATAGATCCTATCCCATCAGGACCCCATCCTAGGACTCCACTTAGTTTTAATGATATCCTTTCAGACCCTGCCTCCAAATACAGTCATGTTCTACATAAAGCTTTTAATATGAATTTAGGGAATACGCAATTCCACCCTATAAAATTGTCAGGTGGAAGAGATTTTTAAGGCTCATTCGGCAGTGCTCTAAAGAGGAAAAATAAAGATGAGTAAAAAGGTAATTAAGGGAACTTTATGTCCAATATAGGCATTTTTTGTTTGCCTGTTTATTTATATAGTTTTAGGGGTCTTAGGGATCAAACCCAGGGCCGTACACATGCTAAGCTCACAAGCAAATGCCATCAGAAAGCTGTACCCTTGGCTCCTAAGGAAAACACTCTAGTAATTGGTTTCCTAAGATGCAAATGGGTTTCCTAATATGATGGCAATCCTCTATCATTTAACATTTTAAAAGCCAGTTGCAACTTTCAGCTCTTCAGGGGAGGTCATTCTTGCCCAGGGTAAGAAAGCTAATGAAACGGACTCCTGGCCAGCTGAGTCTGTGAAATTCTATATCTTAAAGCGATAAAGTTATGTTAGCTTTTAAAGGGTATTCAAAGGAATAGGTACCATCCATGACCCAGTAATGTCCTACATTCCCAAATCCCACCCCATGGAAGTTCACCCGAATGAGGACTCCGTGTTTCGGGCCGTCCCAGGAGGCTTCTCCTCCTCCCACAGGAGTGCTCCACTTTCCCCACGGATTCCCTGTGTCAGCATTCTTCCCTCATCTCTATCTAACCTAATCCTACATGGCCCAGCTACAGCCCCCCCCCCCAAAACCGCAAGGTGGGATCCTATGTCCTGCTCTGATCCTTGCATTGCTGTCAGCACTGGTGTAGCCAATTCCAGCAGAGGGGAATGCAGTGGATGGATCGGATGCAGGGCATAAGGGCCTCCTCACCAGACTGCTGAGATGAAGCTCCACATTCTTTCCTGAGCTCTTAGTCTTCCACCAATTACCTAGTATTGTTATAAGTTGGTAGGGGAGGAAAACGAAGGTCAGAGATGGGTATAGTTTGTGTCAGAAATGTCCCTGAAGCCCACATGTTAAAAGCTTGGTTCCCAGGGTGGCACTATGGGGAGGTGGTGGAAGCTTTAACAAGTAGCACCTAATAGCATTGGTCCTCGGGTCACTGAGGGCCTGGCCTGGGAGGATGGTGGAGTCTCTTCCTCTCCCTTCTCTTTGGTTTCTGGTCAGGAGGTTTTGTTCTGCCATACTTTGGTGCCTGTCCACAGACTCCAAATACCAGAGCTAACTAACCAACTAGACCCTCCAAAACTGAGCCAAAGTAAAGCTTTTCTTTTTGTAAGTTGACGTCTTAGGTTACAGTCACAGAAGGCTGACTAAATCACCAGTCACTAAAACAATGGCTTAATGGCTTTGAGCTCTCTATTGTCAGATGAGTCCTGGTGGGCCAAGCTTGCTACGAGAAGCCCTTAAACCCAGAAGAAGGTAGAGGTGGACAACCTATATTAAACAAATGGGTGGGCTGATTTCATTAATGGGCTCAGTGGGGGTTTACTGAGTGCTTACTGTGTACCAAAAGTGATTCTAAGGACAGATGTTAAACAGCTTATAAGAGACAATGGCCCTGCTCCCAAACTCGCAGTCTAGGTGGGAGGCAAAAAGTTGTTAGATTAATATCAGGTCATAACAGGATGGTGTGCAGAGAAGCAAAACAGTGTGATGGATAAAAATGAAATGGCTAATTTATGTTGGGCGGTCTCTAGGTTGTTGACATTTAGAGTCAAATAACAAAGGAGGGGGGTAATCCTGTTAGAGTAAGTTCAGGAAGAAATCACTATGGGCGGAAAGAGCGGCTATTGTAAGGACCCCTGAGTGGGAACCTGCTGGCTGAAGGAGCAGAGTGAGACGCAGTAGAAACAGGAGAACGAGGGTCAGAGCAGTGCTCAGGAAGGTCCGGGGCACAGCGGAACCCAGAACCAGAAAGAAATTCAGCTTCTGTTAGAAAAAGGCATGGAACAGTTTTTGGAAGGGGGACCCATGAGATCAAATTTTATCTTTATAAATGTAATTCTTGTTTCACCCATGTTGGCACAAATGACAAGATATCTTTATTCAGGGCCGGTAAGATAGTTCAGTGTGCAAGGAAGCTTACGGTCGCGCCTGAGGACCTGAGTTTGATTCCCAGGACCCACACAGTGGGAGGAGAGATCACTGACTCCAAGTTATCCTCTGAGCACCGTAAGAGTACAGTGCCTTGTATTCACACAGTGCAAGCAATTGCAGAGAGGATTCTGTCTTTCCAGAGTAAGGACCCAGATCTAAGAAAGGATTTGTGAGTCAGTGGCATATACAGCTGAAATGTCCTTCCCAGGATGGGCACAGCGTTCAGGCGGGGGAGCTCCAGCCAGGTTCATCTCCCAAAAACAAGCCAAAAGAGAGCACGTCCCCGGACAGTACGGCGCTGGGTGCAAGCACTTTAAATCTTCAAGGACGGCTGTTCATTTGCCCCCTTCTCTCATCCAAGACTCCCAGCCTCTACCCCCCCCAATAGGTAGGTATCTGTACCTCTTGTCTGGGTCTTTTAGGTGAGGTGCAGTGAGGTAGAGGTGCCTTGAGCTCCCCCTGCAGGCCGATTTGTGATATGGCATCCTCAATTGTTGCTATTTACTCATTTAAATACTCCTTGGGAGCTCAAGAACTGCCAGTCACTGCAATGGGCTGAGAATACAGCTGTAAAAAAGAGCAACTGGGGCTCTCTGAAACATGATGTATCTTTTATTCCCTTGGTGAGTAAAACCTGGAAATCGAATAATTATGCAAGTGACTGTTACAACTGAGATCAACTGAGAGGAACAAGTACCAGGCGTCTTCAGTGTATAATAAAAAATAAAAAATAAAAAACTCAACTGGGAGTTAGATAAAGACTGATAAATATGATTTATGGTTGTAGAGTACCAGGCAGCTTGCAAAGGGCTTTCTCGTTCATGAAAACATTACACCAAAGAATAAACTGGAGGGCGATAAGACCATATGCCAAATTTTCAAATAGGAAAACTAAGTTCCAAAAAAGTTAAGTAAAACATAAATGTCTGCTTTTTTAACATGTTTCCCTCTGTCCCCTAACTGGCTCTGTCAGCGAGGACTCCAGATAACAAGTTTAGAAAACCAACCCCAAACTAAGGCACATACCAGAGAGGCATTAGCCATGCAGCCCACTCTCTGATTTCCTCCACAGTAATGCAGCCAGTCCAACACATCACCACCCAGCTGGCCTTCACTATTCAGACTTCCTCCTCAGAACCACATGTGGCCACGTTACTCAAATCCGATATTCCCATGTCAGCAGAAGTAGCTGGGCAGGCTGGACGTGGTGGCGCACGCCTTTAATCCTAGCACTTGGGAGGCAGAGGCAGGCGGATCTTTGTGAGTTCAAGGCCAGCCTGGTCTACAGAGTGAGTTCCAGGCCAGCTGGGGCTACAGGGAGACCCTGTCTCGAAAAGACCCAAAAAAAAAAAAAAAAAAAAAAAAAAGAAGTAGCTGGGCAGTATCTGAGCCTTACCCCTGAAAGGATTTCCACTGAGAGACTTTTGCTTTCCATCATGAACTCTAATTGCTATAGAAGATGTCCCCTTCCTATAAATAGAAGAGAAACAGACAAATATACGAAGCCATTTTTTCAGGACACTGAACGATGGAGGCCAGGACCACAATCCTGGGTGGAACAGTGGGGGCTTTTCCTCACTTCCTCAGCTTCCATAATAAAGTCTGGGAGGAAGCAGAAAGGAGCCCACTGTGCTCTTCGGAATTCAAGAAAATATACTGCAGGTGGACAGTAGAGAGATACTGCAGGTGGATGGTGGAGAGATACTGCAGGTGGACAGTAGAGAGATACTGCAAGAGGACAGTGGAGAGATACTGCAGGTGGACAGTGCAGAGATACTGCAGGTGGATAGTGGAAAGATACTGCAGGTGGACAGTGGAGAGTTACTGCAGGTGGACAGTGGAGAGACACTGCAGGTGGATGGTGGAGAGATAGATACTGCAGGTGGACAGTGGAGAGTTACTGCAGGTGGACAGTGCAGAGATACTGCAGGTGGACAGTGGAGAGATACTGCAGGTAGAAATGGGTGAGTGACAGAGTCTATAGAACTCATTAGTTGGGTTTGAGGGACAAGAAATGCATTGAGAGTAACAGCCAAACAGGAGTACATGGATTGTGCCCTGGCTTGACATTTGCTGATATTTGTGAAGAAGAGAACTTTGAAGAGAAAATGAGGAGCATTCAGATCTCACACAGGGTTCACATCCCCTAAAAGCCACACCGGGTGGAGAGATGGTCAGGAGAATCCTCAGCAGGCTTAGGAGCCTTGTTTGTGAGAATAAATCAGTGTTGGAGCAAGGGCTGTTCTGCTCTTGCAACAATAAAGTTCTGAAGTATTACTCACAAGACTCAAATGAGTCCCTAGTAACTTACATTGCATCAGAAAAAAATCTAAAACTCTTTAAAGGAAAACAACAAAATTGAGCACTAGATAGTAAAATATATCCAACATCCAGACTTTACTCAGTTTACCAAGCATATGGATAGCAGGTAAAGATACCTTACAATCATAAAAAGTCAATGAGTGGGAAAAGATTAAGGAATGACAAGGCATTATGGGAGTAGGAAGAGGACCTTAAAATAGCTCTTCTAAATCTTATACATATGCTCAAAGATAAAAAAAAATAGATACATAAGAAGAAAAGTAGAAGATATTTTATTATTTTTATTTTATGTGTATGACTGTATTGTATGTACATAAGTGCACCCATGTCATGAAATGCCCACAGAAGTCAGAGAAGGGTGTCAGATCCCCTGGAACAGTTACAAGTAGTTGTTAGCTGTCATGTGGGTGTTGGGAATAGAACCCAGATTCTCTGCAAGAGCAGCCAGTGCTCTTAACTGCTGGCCATCTCTCCAGCCCCGAGAAGATATTTTTTCAAATAGAAGATATTTCAAAGATTCATATGAA
Source organism: Rhizomys pruinosus (assembly GCA_009823505.1). Classification (NCBI taxonomy): domain Eukaryota; kingdom Metazoa; phylum Chordata; class Mammalia; order Rodentia; family Spalacidae; genus Rhizomys; species Rhizomys pruinosus. The sequence continues at coordinate 2,690,044 of VZQC01012080.1, forward strand.
ACCCCTACAGAGGACTAGCAGTGCATCTGAAATGAAAAGTAAACTGGATATTTTCACAACAAATTACAGATTTAAAAACAGCAAATTTGAAGATCTACCAATTATAACTGTATTTCAAACGATGCACAGAAATAAAAACAGTGAAGAAAGATCTTAGTGAGCTACGAAGCAGTAGAAAACGGACTGACATCCCGTGTTCACTCAAAGGAGAGGATAGAGCAAAGCATATAAAGAAGTAGAAGCTGGAGCTGGAGAGATGGCTCAGTGGTTAAGAGCACAGACTCCTCTTGCAGAGGACCCGGGTTCCATTCCCAGCACCCACATGGCAGCTAAGAACTGTCTTTAATTCCAGTTCCAGGGGAATCTGATGCCCTCTTCTGACCTCCGCAGCATTGCATGACATGGGTGCACCAACCTACATGCAGACAGTACACTCATACACATAAAAAATAATAAATTTAGAAAATTACTTAAAAAAAAGTAGAAGCCATCTTTTCTAAATTTGATGATCAAGAGATCAAGAAACTTACGGAATCCCAAGAAGTATTGTAAAAGAATATAAAAAATACATAGTGGCTGTGGTGGTTTGAAAGGCTCCAAGTATTGGGACATTTTGTCCACAGTTGGTCACTGGGGGCGGGCTTAGAGAGTTCCAAAAGCCTTGACAATCTTCTCTCTCTCTCTCTCTCTCTCTCTCTCTCTCTCTCTCTCTCTCTCTCTCTCTCCTTCCTGTGCCTGCTTGAAGATGTGAAGCTCTGCTTTCTGCTCCTGCTTGGCCATTTCCTGTCATCATGTCTCCCTACCATGATGGACTCTAATTCCCTTGGAGCCGTAAGCTCCAATAACCTCTTCCCTTTGTGAGTTCCCTTGGTTGTGATGGTTCTATCACAGCAACAGAAAAGTGACTAATGCAGAGGTCAAATTGCCTAAAAGTAAATAGTTAAAAGGAAAGAAAAATAGTAAAATTGGCTACAAAGGGGAAAAAACATTATATAAAAAGTAACAGAAAGTGATGACAGACTTCTCAAGCGAAAAAACACAAGCTGGAAGATAATGAAACGTGTTTTTTAATTTTGAAAAAAAATTGTTGGCATAGTAAATATCTACACACATTCAAGTATACAGACCAACAATAAATCCAAAATAACACATTAGTATAACATAGCAACTACTTACTCGAAACAGAGTGTTGTCACTAGTTCCTTGGTTTACCTATCATGACTTTTAAAATTATTTGTCCATGTAACTACTCTCTGGACTTTTTTTAAATTTTTATTTATTTCTCTATGTGTATGAATGTACTGTCTGCATGCAAGTTTGTGCACCCGTGTCGTGCAATGCCGCGGAGGTCAGAAGAGGGTGCCGGATTCCCCTGGAACTGGAGTTCTCCTGGAATTGGAGTTTCAGACCATTCTCAGCCGCCATGTTGGTGCTGGGGATCAAACCCGGGTACTCTGTAAGAGTGGTCGGCGCTCTTAACCGCTAGGCCATCTGTCCAGCCCCTGGACTTTTTTTTTTTTTTTTTGGTCTTTTTGAGACAGGGTGTCCCTTTAGTCCCAGCTGGCCTGGAACTCGATATGTAGACCAGGCTGACCTTGAACTCACAGATATCTGCCTGCCTCTGCCTCCGGAATTCTGGGATTAAAGGCGTGCACCACCATGTGTGGCTTTACTTTCTGGATTTCTAATAGTATGCACAAATCCATTTTCATAGTTCAGCGAAGAACAGCCACCCTTTTCTCTCTGATTCCCCTCATTCAGTGTTATTTCTCGTCACAGAAATGGAAGGGAGTGCAGACAAAATGTAAGGACCAGCATCTGAGAAGAAGTGTGGCGAGACATTGTCTAGTGGACATGATGAGGCCATTGTCATAAATCAGTTGCTATGGTTACCTGCACAAGACCTGCATAAGATGGGCCGCCAATATTCTATCAATCACGAGGCTCCACCCCTTCCTGAGGAGCTGTTGGTAGTTAATGGCTGCTGATGGGAGGGGCTGACATCTTCAGTGGTACAGACACTGGTAACCTGCCCACGTTCCAGTGAATAGCCTTCATCTATGATCATGAATGCAACCCTAATTAAAATCAGTAAATCTTTCTCTCTCTCTCTCTCTCTCTCTCTCTCTCTTTCTCTCTCTCTCTCTCTCACACACACACACACAGAATACTTGAACACAAATAGGACTTGTTAGAAGGAAGGGATTCAGAATGAGTGGGAGGGGATTACAGAGAGTCATGGGGAGTGAAAACGACCAAATACATTGTACACATGTATGAAACTGTCCAGGAATTTTAAAAGTAAATTATTAAAAACATGTATATAGTGTTCCTGAGTTTTGGTTTTCTTGTTGCTCATAGCTTTTATTCATTCACTTAAGAATAAACTTTTAATTTTTGTACAGCTTTATACTTAGAGAAAAGTCGCAGTGATAGTATAGAAAAGAACAATATAGTAGGGGCTGGAGAGATGGCCTAGCGGTTAAGAGCGCCGACCGCTCTTGCAGAGGACCCGGGTTCGATCCCCAGCAACCACATGGCGGCTGAGAACCGTCTGAAGCTCCAAATCCAGGAGAACTCCAGTTCCAGGGGAATCCGAGACCCTCTTCTGAACTCCGCGGCGTTGCACGACACGGGTGCACAGACTTGCATGCAGACAGTACATTCATACACATACAGAAATAAATAAAAATTAATAAAAAAAATTTAAAAAAAAATAAAAAAAAATAAAATAAATTAAAAAAAAAAAAAAAATAAAAAAAATAAAAATTAAAAAAAAAAGAAAAGAACAATATAGTGTATGTAAAAAATATGTCCATAGGCTCAATGCAAGTGTTTTTTAATCAAACAAAGTAAATACTATCTCAGACAAAAGATCGCATAAAATCCCATCACCAAACAGTGGCGCTATAAGGAATATTCAAGAAAGCCCTTCAGACAAAAATGAAGACCACTGAAGTAAGTCTAGATCTGAACCAAGAAACTCCTTCTACCACAGCCTAGTAAATGTGGGAACATGAAAATTTTTGTTATTTTTTAAACTCACCTTAAAATATAATTAAATGCTCAAAAGCAAAGAATTTCTACTTTATTTCACACATAAAAGTAAAACAGCTGAAAATTCTAGCACGAAGGCTAAGAGTCCTTACATGAAGTGAAATAATGCTACTAAAGGTAACCAATGCTGAGAAATATACACAGCTTTAAGCCACTGTATGGAGCAACAAAATATAGCCAGTTAAGTCAAGTTTGAAAATAAAATGGAATGATTAACGTTTGCATAAAATACAAGAATAACAGGAAGTAATTTTTATAAAACATGTGGGGAACTGGAGAGATGGTGCAGTGGTTAGAAGCTCTTGATGCTCTTCTAAAAGACCTCAGCTCAGTTCCCAGCACCCACATCAGGGAGCATACAACCACCTGTGACTCCTGTTCAAGGGGATCCAACACTTCTGTCCTCACTCGCACAGACACATACACATAAATTATAAATAAATCCCCCAAAGGATAAACAGATAACCAAATGGCATAAAACCATGAGAGTTACACTAAATTTAAATGGTTTAAACACTCCAATTAAAAGGCAGTAGTTGTCATCTTAAGTAAAAAAATAAGCAATAATTAATTATATACTGCATATACAGGCATATTAGAAACTTAAAAATAGGGTGAAAACCATCAAAACTTTAATAAAAAATAAAGCTTGGATTCTGTCCATGCTCCAGTAAATGGCCACACTCATGAACAAGCAGGTAGCACTAAATAGACTTAGTGTTATTAATGAGTGAGAGAGAGAGAGAGAGAGAGAGAGAGAGAGAGAGGGAGAGAGAATGAATTTTGAAGGGAATGTTGGGGAAGAGGGGAGGATTTGGAAGGAGTAAATAGAAAGTGTATTGTATCCAAATATATTATACACATTATAAATATTAAATATTTAGATAATAATTCATTCTCTCTCATAGGAAAATCTTGGTCACTATATTAATATTAGATAAAGAATGTTTTAGAGCAAATATTATTCAAATATCCCTATCAAAGGTTACAAAAGAATAAATTTATAAAACAGTATAATGATATTGAATGTTAATGTTTTTGTTACTTGTGCCCCCAAACGTGCAAAACAAAACTTAACTGAAAATATAAATAAATACATTATCATAGTTAACTACATTAACATATCAGTCTTTTTTTTTTTTTTTTTTTTGTCTTTTCGAGACAGGGTCTCCGTGTAGCCCCAGCTGTCCTGGAATTCGCTCTGTAGACCAGGCTGGCCTTGAACTCACAAAGATCCGCCTGCCTCTGCCTCCCAAGTGCTAGGATTAAAGGCGTGCACCACCACGCCTGGCAAACATATCAGTTTTCGTGAGTAAAGGTGTAACAGCAACAAAATAACCCCACAGGAAACAGTAAAGCTTGACTGTTGCTGGCACCATTTTATCTCAACTAATAATTATTGAACAGTCCACTCAGTAACTGCACATACATTCCTTTCAAGTGAACAAATGATATTCACAGTTATAGACTATATTCTAAGACATAAAATGGTAATAAATTTAAAAAGTTGGAACACATGTCAACACTGAAATCAAACTAAAAGTCAATATCAGACACCTAAAAAAGCCTTAATATTTGGAAATCAACATCTTTAAATAATACATGTATCAAGGAAAAAATCACAAGGGATATTGGAGGTTATCTGAAATTTAGTTAAAATGAAAACAACAACAAAAAGAAAATGAATACATATGAAAATGTGAAGGGTGGGGCTGGAAAGATGGCTCAGTGGATAAAGATGCTTTTAGGCAATCCTGATGATCTGAGCTCAGTCACAAGGTGGAGGGAGAGAACCGACCCCCGAGTTGTCCTCTGATCTCCATACATGAGCTGCGGTAGACACGTGTGTGTACACACAAAGTAAATACATGTTTAAAAATGAAAGGAACGCATATAAATTACTAAATCAAAATTTATGCTAATAAGCTGGTGGAGATGGTTGGTTTGTCAACTTGGCACAAACTGAGTCACCTGGGAAGAGGGGACCTCAGTGGAGAAATTGCCTCCATTAGCTTGGCCCGAGACCATACAGTGAGGCATTTTCTTCTTCTGCAGTTGATGAGGAAAGGCCAGGGCACTGTGGGGAGTGCGGTCCTTGGCAGGTGGGCCTGGGTTGTGTAAGCAGGGAAACTGAGCAGGCTGGTGAGCAGCAGTCCTCCATGGTCTCCGCTTCGGTTCCAGCCTCCAGGTTCCAGCTCTTGCCTGACTTCCTTCAAAGACAGACTGTGCCTTGAAAGTATAAAACGCAATAAACCCTTTCCTCTCCAAATTGTTTTTGGTCCATGTTTTCATCACAGCAATAGAAAGGAACCAGAACACCTATATTAGATAAAAAGAAAAAAAAATCCGATATCAGCAGTCTAAATGTCTATCTTAAAGCACTAGAAAAGAACAACAAAAATAAACTAAGAACAACCGAACCCAATTAAATAGAATGCGGGGGTGGAGGTGGGGAGTACGGCAAAATCAATGGAACAAAAGTCTGTTAAAAAAAATCAATATATTTGATAAACTCTAACAAAAATGAGGGAGAAAAAAGGAGCAAGGCATGAATTACTGATATCAAATGGTAACACCAGGGTATCACTGCAGGTCCCAGGGACGCTGAAGGCAAAAGACAAGGACGTTATGAGCAATGTAAAGCCAATAAATAGATCAACAATTCAGACGCAATGGGCAAACTGCTCCAAATACCAGACCTCAGAACTCAAAACAGAAAATGTGGGAGCTGGAGAGTTGGCTCATCGGTTAAGAGCACTGGCTGCTCTTGCAGAGGATCCGGGCTCCATTTTTATCACCTCCATGGTGGCTAACAACCATCTGTAATTCCATTTCCAGGGGATATGATGCCCTCTTCTGACCTCCATGGGCACTGCACAACACAGATGCACTTACCCACATGCAGACAAAACATTCAGACACATAAAAAAATTTAAAAATAACAAATAAATAAAATACATTTTTAAAAAGAGAGAAAATGTGCCTTAAAATATCCCTGTGTCTATTGAAAATTTAAGTTTGTAGTAAAAATCCTTATCTCGAGAAGAACTCTAGGCCCAAACAGCTTCTTAGGCGAACTCTCCTGAGTATTTAGTGAAGAAACACTATCAAACCTACACCAACCCCTTCAGATAACACAAAACAGAGACATGCGTCTACCAGGTCCTATGCAGACAACATCATCCAAACACCAAACTCTGACAAAGAGATCACCAAAAAACTACAGGAAGTTATCCTTCACAATTAATAAATGTGAAAGCCTTAACAGCATGGTAATAAATCTAATCAGCAATATATAAAGGGATAATGGACCATGGCCTAGCAGGGTGGATTCCAGAAATGCAAGATTGGTTTAATAGTCAATCAATGCAAGCTACTCTGTCAACAGAATTCAGAAGACTCTACAGTCATCTCATAGATACAGAAAAATCTGACATCCATGCATGATTGAATGATGTTCATTCAGCAAACTACAAATTAAGGAGAACTGGAGGCTGGGGAGATGGCTCGGTCAGTAAAGTGCTTGCTTCACAAGTATGAATCATGACCTTGGTTTGGATATGTGGCACTCACTTAAAAGCCAAGCATATGTCTGTAACTCCAGCCCTGGGGAGAGAGAAAGCATGCTTAGTCCCAAGACTAAGAGGATCGTGAGTTCAAGTCCAGCCTGGACTGCATAGCAAGATCTTGTCTCCCCCCTCCCCCCCCCAAAAAAAAACCCCAGGAAATGGAGGATATAGTTCAGTGATAGGATCCTGGATCCATCTCCAGCTCTGTAAAAAAAATACAAAGAATTTTCTCAACCTGAATCATGACCTTGGTTTGGATATGTGGCACTCACTTAAAAGCCAAGCATATGTCTGTAACTCCAGCCCTGGGGAGAGAGAAAGCATGCTTAGTCCCAAGACTAAGAGGATCGTGAGTTCAAGTCCAGCCTGGACTGCATAGCAAGATCTTGTCTCCCCCCTCCCCCCCCCAAAAAAAAAACCCAAGAAATGGAGGATATAGTTCAGTGATAGGATCCTGGATCCATCTCCAGCTCTGTAAAAAAAATACAAAGAATTTTCTCAACCTGAAAAGGAACATCTTTCTATAAAAAAATCTAACATATTTAATATCAAAAGATAGACTGTTTCACTGCCTAAATCACAAACAAGGCAGCATGACCTTGCTCACAATTTCCAGTCAGCATCACACTGGAGAGTCTAGCCAGTTCAATAAGGCAAAGTAAATGATACATGCCAGAGCACGGCTGAGCCACAGAAATATTATGCTAAGTCAAGGAAGCCCGGCAGGAAGACTACATATCATAAGACTGCATTTATATGAAATTCTAGGAAACACAAAACCATACTGATAGAGTGGAGGCTGGTGTCACTTGGGGCCCAGGCTGGGGTAGAAATAGAAAGACTGTGGTGCTCTCTGTCTTGATTATGGTGACAATTTTATGACGGCCCACATTTGTCAAAAATCCTAAGACACTTGGGAATAGGTTAAATTGCATTGCATGTAAATTATACCTCCATAAACCTGATTAACAATTTGGGGATTGTGTTGCCGCTCCCACTTCCCCCTCCTGCTAGGGAGCAGACAAATCCCACAGTGGCCACCTTAGACCTAGAAAGACAGTAACAATTGAAGGTGGCAGGGCCACCACCCTGCTATTGGCTGCTTGTTACCAGTACACACACCAGGCTCTTTACTGTAGCCGCACGATCTGCAAGTGAACCAAATGCCTGCTCTGGGCCTAACTAGCTTCAAGGGCTCAGATAAATGCCCCCTGTTCCGGAGTTCCATTTCCTAAGTGCTGCCACCTTGTGGACGTTCGCTGCTCAACTAACAACAGCCTCCATCATCTTGCAGCGCTATCTAATGGTTTGGACCCTTGTGGCTGTTGCAGCCAAGGCCTCCTTACTCTGTCCTCGACTCTTTCAGGGTCACACCTCACTCCCTCCCTAGTCACTGAGGCCAGGTGAACACAGGGCTCAGGTGAGACCTGAACAGAGAGCTGCAGAGAGAAATGCCAATAAGCACTATGGGGGGGGGGGAGAAAGAGGTACCCAGGACGCAGTGATGACGGGGGGGGGGGGCGGCCATGGGCGCGGCAGATGTAACAGACGCCCCCATCCGTGGGTGAGTGGCAGATGTTGGAGGCTAGCCTCCCAGCAGATCCTAAGCAAAGGCCACACTTAGCTCCTCTTCCTCTGGCGCAGAGCGGGCCCTCGGTAACCACTCCATCGTCAGCTCCCAGTGTGACTTTTGTCTTCATTTATTCACCCTTAATTGGAGTCAAACCTGGCACGGCTAGGAACAGGTTAGCAATGGAAAACACGGCGAAATTCCGAGCTTGGGTTTGGATGTGTCTAAGGGGGAAATATAATGGTACAGTGTTTACCCAGCTGTGATCCTCAGAGATCACGTGGTAAGTACCTCCGGAGAGCCTTAAGAGATCACGTGTTAAATGGCTTTGGAGCTCTGTCATCCAAATTCTGATCCTATTCCAATATAGCTGTGTGATCTTGAGCAGAGCATTTAACTTCTCTGAGCCTCAAATTTATCACCTATAAAATGTGAACCATGCTCCTTTCAGGGTCCTAACGACAAGCAGTGATGCTGTGTGGGAAAGTGTGACCAGCTGCTCTCATGGGCACAGCCCACCAGTTTTCCACAATCCTCCCACTCCATCTAACTGGAATCTTTCAACTCTACCCTTACTTCTATTGGAATTTCCAACCCTCCATCAGAATTACGGAAGAAAGAAAAAGCCTCTCTTGGGAAACGTGGGAAATGCTTGCTGTGTGCAGTCTGCTTGGGTCATTCAAACGTGGTTTATTATGTCAAAAAACACTGCAGAGCCAAATAGCAGTGGTGGAGGGACAGGACCCCAGCCTCAGCCACTGGTGCGCAAGTGAGAGGAGATTGAAATCCCCATGTTGTCTTGTTTGCTGGAGGCACTGTCTGAGATGGAGTGCCCTCGACCAGGCTGTTGTGCACAGAGGCAATCCAAGCCACTGGGCCCCAGGGAGTACTGCTGCCCGGCTGCACTATGGCCGAACGAAGGGTCTAAATCAGCTGCACAGCCGTGAGACTGGGAGCTAAGGAACTTGTGGTCCATCTGTCAGGATCTTTTGCTGAACGGCCTGGTTGTTTGGGCGTCATCTAAATTGTGCCTGGGAGGCTCGGTCATAAAACACCAGCAGGCTCTGCAGATGGGAGCTGGGGAGGTGATCTTGAGTCTGCTTAGCCAGGAGCATGGAGCCTGATGCAGCAGCACGCAGGCTCCGCACACTCGCTACTGCCATGGCGCCCTCATAGAAACTCACTCTGAGACACTTGCAGCCACATGAATCCTCTCATGCTCACACAGGTGCTCTCCTGACCCAGTGACACATTACCACTTACATATCACACACTCTTAGCATGCTCTGCACCCACAGCTATCCAACACACACACACACACACACACACACACACACACACACACAGAGGCATGCTGTCCTCTCATTTATAGGCTTCGTCACCCTCGACTTAGCCCGACCACACACAGGACCACAGACCCAGACACCTTCCAGCAGGGGTCAAGCATGCACTGCACACTCTTCACACACATGTCTGCATGCACACCAGAATCCCTACATCTGAAGGCTAAGGACTCCCCTGTGCCAATCCCAACTTCCATCTCTTTGCTGACTTATGTTTTCACTAGAAGTCTTGATGCCAATGGGTCTCCACTGAGCATGACATCAGGGGGTTCTCAGCCATATGCTTGCTACAAAAATTCTGCCTATGTGTCAGAGTCTGGCATGAATGAAACTCAGCCCACATGTGTGTATACATCGAAAACAAGAGCCAGAATGCAGTTCTCACTGCAGGAGAGTTGGGAACCTTAGAGAAGGCCCTGGAGCCTGGCCAAGAAGGGCATCTGGCTGGGCATAGCTTCCAGACAGTTCTCCTGAGGCTGCCCTCTGGGATCTACCAAGCCTGAAGGCCTGATACCTTAGCAGAACTGGGATCCTTCCATTACAAGCAAGAAGGCGACAGCCTCTGGGAGAAGCCCCAAAGCTGAGGTTCCTCCAGGTCGGAGGGGAGAAAATTATAAAGGAATATAGGTCTGCTTAAAGATCAGGGTTTCGGCTAGAGAGAGCACTCAGTCACAAGAGCACTTGCCATGCCTACATGAGGACCTGAGTTCAATTCCCAGAACCCACGTAAAAAACAAAAATCAGCTGGGCCTGGTGGCGCACGCCTTTAATCCTAACACTTGGGAGGTAGAGGCAGGCGGATCTTTGTGCGTTCAAGGCCAGCCTGGTCTACAAAGTGAGTTCCAGGACAGCTGGGGCTACAGGGAGACCCTGTCTCGAAAAGACCAAAAAAAAAACCAACCAGGTATGGTGCCGCACTTGTCTTTCCAGTGCTGAAGAGTCAGAGACAGGGTTCCTGGCATTCACTGACCAGCCCATCTGCCCTAATTGTAAGCTCCAGGCCAAGAGACCATCTGAAAGGGAGTTGATGTGCTCCCGAAGAGGGCACACAAGGTTGTCAACTCTCCATACATATCTGTATAGACATGTGTACACACACACACAGAGTCTGGAAGGGTGCTAGAGTCTGTGCAGCTAGATTCTAGCCTTCTCACACTCCTCCATTCACGGCATGGCCTGAGACAACCACTCAACTATCAGAGCCCTAGTTTCCTCTACTGTAGGAGGGAAAGCTCAACACCTACCTCCAGGACCGTTTATGGATTTAAGAAAAACCCTGTTACTGTTCTTGATATCATTGCATCACATGACTCAATATCTAGCTCATAGTAGGAAACTCTATCCTGAGAGAAGTAAGCATGGCCAACTTGGCAGGCTCATGGGCAAAGGTCCTGCATACAGTAGGGCAGCAGATTCAAAACAGAGGAGAAGAGCTGTGGTAAGATAACAAGAGAGATGCAGCCGGGAAGAAGGCCCCAGGTAGGGGGAGGGCAGAGGTGGGCTGAGAGGAGGGCATGGAATCTGGTTAGAAGCGCGTGTTAGTTACTTGTCCCACCACTGTGACAAAGTATCTACTGGAACAACTTACAAGGATGAAGGGTTTACTAGACTTGGTTTCAGAGGCTCTTCTCCATGAGCTTGGCTATGACGCCATTGCGACAGAAGCACGTGGTTGAGGATAGCCGTTCACACCGAGGGGGACAGGAAGCATTACAACCGGAAGGGGCCAGAGATAATATTCCCCTGTCGATCAATCTGTGGTGACCTACTTCCTCCAGCCAAGTCCAAACTTTCCAAAATCTCGCCAAATAGCACCGCAATCTGGAGATCGATTTCTCAATATGTGAGTCTTTGGGAAGTAAGACACTTCATATTGAAACCAGAACAGAGGGATTCCACCAGCCCTTGATGGAAACAGGGGGCATGTTTAAGGGGCCAAGTCAAACCCCAATGCTTGCCCTGGGGCTTTGCCTTCTACCTCTCTTGAAAGGAAACACTATTAATGCTACCTTCAGCCTCGGGATGAAACTATTATTAATCAAGACTCTACAAGCGTCCATATGGGGTTCTGCACTGAATACTTCACCCATGCTGCCTCATGTAAGCTGCAGGACCACCTGGGAGGCAGGTACGTTTAGGTCCAAGGAAACTGAGCCTCATCTCCCATCCCTCCCTGCTCCTATAGAATGTCCCTGCCTAGCCCTCTCCCACCCCTCCCTGCTCCTGTAGAATGTCCCCGCCTAGCCCTCTCCCATCCCACCCTGCTCCTATAGAATGTCCCTGCCTAGCCCTCCCCCCCCTGCTTGTATAGAATGTCCCTGCCTAGCCCTGTCCCATCCCTCCCTGCTCCTATAGAATGTCCCTGCCTAGCCCTCTCCCACCCCTCCCTGCTCCTATAGAATGTCCCCGCCTAGCCCTCCAGCTGCAGACCTATCCCCAAGCCAGGCCCTGCCAGCTCCTTCTGCTGCGCATTCAGTGGTAGGCTAGGGAGCTGCGACACACTGCACAGGCTGTTCATCAGCCACCTTCCAAGGGCCCCCTTCCCTCTTACCGCTGATTATTCTGATGATCTTCCAGTCCACACTGCCCACGATGGTTATTGCCTCAACTCCAGAGGGCCACATCAGCTGCCACGGACTTTTATTTGTGCAAATAAAAATGTAAGCTCCACCTCGAGGAAACTGCGGGCTAAAGAGGCAAAGGCCATAAACTCGCATTTTAAATGTAGGGACCCCGTGCCAGGCCTCCTCCCATGTCTTCTCTGCACCCAGCACACTGGGCACAGCTCCCCCTGCCCATGACTCCACAAGGACCCTGTAGAACAGTAGGAAGAGTGACTTATTGGAAAGGTTGCTTGGAAGCAGTTTGAGCCATCCCTCATCGCCCCCCCAGGACACATAGACTCAGGTTAGCCTCTTTCTGGTAACACAAAACAATAAAAATAAGTCAAAATCCCCATGTGCTCTCCAGATACTGTGTCTTTGTGTGTTTTCTGGGTATATAGATGTTTTCAAACTAATTTCCAATGTATTGGCCTCAGTGGGGAACCTGGGCCTTTCCTAAAGCAGGCTGTGCTTGTTTGGCAGCCAGCTGCAAGCCCGAGTGGCTGTCACTGAGGAATGGGGACAGAACTCTTCCAGGCAGGGACACAGATCCACCACCATAAACAGTCTTGTCTTCAATAGTCAGGTGGGACCTCCTTCCCCCACCCCAGGGAGATGACGAGCAGAGGGGGTAACATCCAGACGCTGGCCCAGAGCGGACTGTGTGACCTGGATCCTTGGAGATGCCAAGATGAGTTAGACAAGGGTGTTGCCCCAGAGGAGGGGAGACCAGCAGGAGTCTCAGACAGGAAAGAAGATAAAGTGCAGGGCAGACACTGAGATGGGGGGTCACGAGTGGGAGAAGCGGCAGGGCAGGCTGGGAGGGAGGCAGAGCTAAGTTGGCTGGAGAGGTCAGGACACTCCCCAGAGAGCAGCAACAGCTCCTGCAAGCACCCTCCCACCACCGCTGCCTCCCTCTCTCTCCTGTCAGGGCATATTGCTGATGTGTCTGCCAGGGCTCTGACCAGGGCTTATTTGTCATCGCCTCTCTGAGCTTTCGGTCCTCCTGCCTCCCTGTCCTGATTGCTGGGATTACGGATGTGCGTCACCACGCCCAGCATCGCAGGCCTGGGAGTCGTTCCCAGAGCTTCGTGGGTCCTAGGTAAGTACTCTGCCCACTGAGCCACAGCCACAGCCATCACTGAGCCCTTTTTAAAGCCTTTTGAAATATTTGTTTATATAATGGGGGTGCATGCTTGTACATATTCATACACCACTGCAAGCACATGGAGTTCAGAGGACAGCTTACAGAAGTCATTTCTCTCCTTTTACCATCTGGGTTCTAGGGATCAAACTCAGGGCTTCAGATTTGGCAGCAAGCATCTTTACCAGCTGAGCCATCTCACCGGCCCCTGTTGAGCTCTTTACATCAAGAATGATCTCATTATTTTCTCTATGTCCTCTCTGCCCAACACAGTGCCTGGTACACAGTAGGTACTCAAACTTGTTGGGTGGAGTGGAGCACTTAGGAAGGGCTTTTCTGTCTGTGCCACTACTAGATGGGTGGAGGGGATAATGGGAGACAGAATGGATCACAGGGACTGTGCATAACAAGGGAAGGACCTTGGGTTCCCTCCCACAGCTGTGCGCCACCGGCCTCAAGACAGCTTTAGGGAGAGCCTTGTGGTTCACAGAACCCAGCACTAGGTTCTTTGTGCACCGTGCATGCACCCTTGGTTACCAACAGCCAGTGTTTGGACACTGACGTGAGGAGGCAGGACCGGCTGTCCACTCCCCACTCATTCCTATGTCCCTCTATTTTGGTAATACTGCCACGACCTACCCTGTTGTTCAGGTCCTCTCCCCCTCTCCCTCTCCCTCTCCCTCTTTTCTCTCATCCAATCCGTAAACAGATCTGCAGCTTTAACTCTAAGACACAAGGCAATGTTAGCACTTTGTATATCTCTACTTCTACCTCCCAGTCCACACTGCCCTCCCTTCCTGCTGGAATTATGGCTGTGAACACCCACCTGGGGCCTCAGGTTCACCGTCACCTCATCTGTCCCCCACTCTCTGACTCCTGTCAATGCTAATGTGTCCTTATCAAGATGTATGACAGGATTTCACCTCCTCCTCAGACCCAGGTGCTTGCTCTCTGCCCAACACAGTGCCTGGCACTGCTCCCACATCTACATGGCCCATCCCCTCCCTGCCCCTCTGACCTTGCCCATTCCACCACCCTTGTCCTCACTAACCACCACCCTGGGCTACTATCTAGTCTGCAGACAAGCCACACTCCCCTCTCCTCAGGACCTTTGCACTTGCTGCTTGCCCACCTGGAATGCTTCTCTTAGGGCGCTTCCCCTCATAGTGGTCTCCCTTCACAAAAGTAAGGCAGAGAATGAGAGGTCTAGACCTTATACATAGGCTACAAAATCAATGTGTGAGAAAACCTGCTGGAAAGAAGACTGGAACACCCCCACCTCTACCACCAGCTGAGACCAGCTAGAACTGGTTCCAGCCACTGGTGCAAGTCCAGAGGCACTCCAGAGTGTCTGAAGGTGATGATGGTTCATTAGGACATGAAACACACATCCCCAGGTGGAGGCTTCGGATGCTAATGAGACGCAATGCACTAAGATGAATGTACAAATGCATGTAACAGAGTATGTGCCAGAGAGTTTGCACTGTGCAAATGAGCCAGAAAGCCCCTGCCACGTGCCCCAAAAGCCTACATGGCTGTGTGGTGGCACAGCTGGCTGCTGAGCTTCTAATTTAAATTCCCTCTCCCCTGGTATGCTTCTCCCCTGGGAAGTATATTCTTTCTTATATTCTTCCTTCCTATTTCCCATTTGCTTGTTATTATACACTGCTATCCACATGCCTCTGTCCACTTCCTTGTTCCAGGACACAGGAACCTGGAACCCCTCCAGAGGTGCCCACTAAACCCCACTCTTTGCCAGTATCATAAGCAAACTGTCCATCTCTACCCCTGGAACTAGAATCAACCCTTCCAATTCTCTTAGGGCTTCCTTGAACACCCCTATTTTGTCTTTTTGAGACAGGGTCTCTCTGAATCCCCAGCTGGCCTGGAACTTGCTATGTAGACGACTCTGGCCTACTCACAGAGATCCACCTGACTTTGCCTCCTAAGTGCTGGGGTTAAAGGCATATGCCACCATGCCCAGCTTGCAAACACCCTTTCTAAAGGAGCCTCCCTGTGCATCTTCTGGGCCCAATCCACCTGGCCTCTTGCCTGATTTATGCCCATCATGGTATTTACCACAATGGGAAATCTTTGATTCTGGTATGTATCTCCTTTGCTAGAATATATGCTCCATGAGAGCAGAGATTTATGAGACTGGTTCACCTTGCTGTTCCCAGCCTACAGCATTCATGAGTAATGTTATTCATTGTTGTATGTACTGCTATATTTTATTATCATCACCCCCACCATCATCACCGTCACCACCACCTTCATCATTATCACCACCATCATCACCGTCACCACCACCTTCATTATCATCACCACCACCATCATCCCGTCACCACCACCTTCATCACCATCACTACCACCTTCATCATTATCACCATCATCACTGCCACCATCATCATCATCACCACCACCTTCATCATTATCACCATCACCATCATCACCACCACCTTCATCATTATCACCATCACCATCATCACCACCACCTTCATCATTATCACTGTCACCATCATCATCATCACCACCACCTTCATCATTATCACCATCGTCATCACCATCACCATCATCATCATCACCACCACCATCATCATCACCACCACCTACATCATTATCACCATCACCACCACCATCACCGTCACCACCACCTTCATCATTATCACCATCACCACCACCATCATCACCACCACCTTCATCATTATCACCATCATAATCATCATCACCACCACCTTCATCATTATCACTGCCACCATCAGCATCATCATCACCACCACCTTCATCATTATCACCATCACCATCATCACCATCACCACCACCTTCATCATTATCACCATCACCATCATCATCATCACCACCACCTTCATCATTATCACCATCATCATCATCATCATCACCACCACCTTCATCATTATCACCATCATCATCATCTCCATCACTACCATCACCATCATCATCATCATGATTGCATGCCCCATGTCCCCAGCACCTACTCCACTGCCTGGTCTGGTCTATGGAGGCAGTGAATAAGTATTATTAAATAAGCCAGTTAAACAGAGAAGAACATCCCCTGGGCTTTGGATGGAGATTTGGTTGAGCATGGGGGTCTTTTCAGGGCACAAAAGGAGGCCCAGAAGCCTCAGTTAGGGAGTGGCTCTCTCATCCCACCCAGCATCCTCCAGGCACAAGAAGAGTCAGACTGCTGTGCAACCTCACCTCTAAGTCAGAGAGTCACGACAGTTTAGGATTTTAAAGGGCCTGTAAGTTTTAGCTAAACCGCATACCTGGACTGACGCCTAGTGCATCTTGAATTCCTGATTGAAGGTCATGGCTTCTGCTGTTCTGTCCCCAAGATGATGGGAGGCAGTTTTCTCCCACACATTGTAGCCCCCTGTGTAGTCCTAGCCCTAGACCTGATGCTGAAGTCTGGTCGATTCCCAGGACAGAGATGGGATTACTGTGGATTCTCAGAATTGCTCTGAAACCCTTCTCTGCAACTGGGCCAGTGGTGCTGACGATTCTAGAAGCCACCACCTTGGGCTTCCTCAGACAAGTTCTTTCAAGTCCCTGCATGGCCTGCAATGCACCCCAGTCGTGACTCTGTGAGCCATCCCCAGATATTTACACTCCTCTACATGCTCACTGCCCTTCCCCAGATATTTACACTCCTCTACACGCTCACTGCCTTTCCTGAGACCATCACTGCAGGTAGCTCTCTTCCCTCTCTCTAGTCACTAGGCTCCTCTTAACACAGCTCTGGGATTAATTAAAATTACCAAAGTGGATCACTGAGTGGGAAGAAAGACAAGCTTGGTTCTTAGAGAAAACACCATGATTATCTTGGATGCTAACAAAGAAAGGTCAGACAAGACGCTGAGAGTCAGCTGGAGAGCACGCTGAAGAACAGACTGAAGAACGGGAGTTTGTCCCAAAGCTGCAGGCAGCCAAGAGCATGCCAACACCATGGCGAGATCAACACGCTAAGACGAGACGGTAGCCTTGGTCTAACGAGCCTGCTCCTCTGACCCTTCCAGGGTTCGCAACAGTGGCACCAGCGGTACCAGAGGTCAGACTGCAAGGAGCCTAGGAGAGGATGAAGCCTGGAGGCAGGGGTGGGGACCACAATGCATGCTGTGGGATCCATGCACAGGACTTTGCTCCTGGAAGGCTGGGCCAGGGAGCTCCCAACTTGACACCATAGTGGGCATGACTGTGTGCAGATCCTTCCTTCTTCTGGGTACCACATACCCACTTCTTGGGGCTTGTTTTCCTCCTGCACAAATGTTTGGTTTCAGCAGCCCCTGTGTTCAGAAGAGGGTGAGAGCTCCCACCATCCCTACCAGAGCCTTGTCCTGGGATTTCCCAAATGAAAACCAAGGGAGAGGAGTGTGGTGGTTCATCTTCATTGTCAGCTGGACTGGGTTTAGAGTCACCATGGAAACCCTCCTCTGGGTGTATCTATGAGGGCTTTTCCAGAAAGATTTACCTTGCATGTGGCCACAGCACCCTGTGGACTGAGATCCCAGATTGAATAAAATAAAGCAAGCCGAGGACGGGCATCCATCTCTCTCTGCTTCCTCACTGTAGATACAAGGCGACCAGCCACTCAAACCCCTGCTGTCATGCCTTCCCACCATGTTGGACTGTATCCCCTAAAACTGTGAGCCCAAAAAACCCTTTTCTCCCTAAAGTTGTTTCAAGTATTTGGTCACAGCAGTGAGAAAAAAAAAAAGGACCTAAGAGAATAGTTTCCTCTAGATTGCTGAAACCTGAGATTTGTGAGTCCAGAAGCAGCCATGAAAAAAACGCTGCTCACAGACAATTCAGCTGACGTTCAGGGAGACAGGGGTCATGTCCCAGCTGCATCTCAGTGGCTAAGTCCTCACCTGACCTGAGATATGGTCACGTCAGTCAACAGAGCTCCCTGTAACCTAAACTAAATTGAATTGGGTTTCTGTCAGTGATAACCAAGAGGCTTCTAATCTCAGAATCACAGGCCAAAGGACAGATACACAGGACCAGGACCAAGATGGCGTGCTGCTAAACCTGGTCAAATGCAGAGACAGAGTAGCCTTGAAGGGCCTCACTCCTTCTGGGTCTGATGTCCTGGGTCTGGTAGCCAAAGCTGGTGGCCCCCTGTGTGATGACAGAGCTGCCCCAGCTACCACAGGAGAAGGTTATTTATTTGCTTCATAAGCAGGAAAGCCTTAGGCAGACCACAGTGGGGTGCAAGCTTGCCTCACTTTCCTATCTCACGTTGTATTTCATCCTGGCAAGAGGGATTCTTCTTGGCTGGGAAATTGATTTTAAATCATTCTTCTCACTGCTGAAAACTCTGCCCAACCCTCCCTTCCCTGGGGTTTTTGCCCTCTACTCCCTCTACAAAGCCTGCCTCCCACTCGCACATCCCCAAATCCCTGCACATGCCTATGTACACAAACACACACACACACACACCAGTTCTCTTCCACCCTGGGATTTTATCTTTCCCAATTCCACTTATTGTTCTTGACACTAGCCTAGAGGCAGTGAGTTGGCATCAGGCTGCAGGAGGTTGACCAGCTGCTCCTCAAGGAACAGGCTGATCAAGAGGAGGGAAGACTCAGAGGAGTGTCGTGGACCAACAGCCTCACTGAAACCCAGACATCAAGAGGGGAGGGGACAACAGGGGCAGGTAAGGAAGGAGCTGCCTGAGCTGTGTCCCTTGCTACCTGTTTCATGCTCACACGGCTGCTGTGTTACCTACCCACTTCCTCTCCTGTTTGGCTGGAAACTGAAGCAGAATTTGGAATTCCTGAAACTCAGAGTCTAAAAGGTCTCCATCCTTTATCTCTGCCCCAGCTTGGCCACTTTCTTGACTGATGGAGCTATGCAAAGTTTTTCTCTGTTTCTTTCTTTGACTTTTGGAGTCAGACTCTCCCTTTAGCCCCAGGCTGACCTTGATCTCACAGAAAACCACCTGCCTCTGCCTCCTGAGTGCTGGGATTAAAGGTGTGTGCCGCCATGCCCAGATGTTTTTCTTTCTTTTTAAAAGAAAATACTTCATTTTTTATTATGTATATATGTGCACGTGTGAGTGGAGAGGCCGTGGGATCCAGAAGAGGGGATCAGATCTGCTGGATATGGAGTCAGCATTAACTACCCAAGGTGGTTGCTAGAAACCAAACTCCAATCCTTTATAAGAGCAGAATCTGCTACTAATTGCTGAGCCAGCTATCAAACCCACAAAGCTATACTTAATATCCAGATGGTAAATGGTTTAGACTTCGTGAACCATAAGAACTCTGTCACAACTATTTGCTTCTCCAATCACAGCTGAGGAGCAGCCACAAGAGGTATGCAAATGACCAGGGGTAGCCTCACCATTGAAACTTTGCTCATCAGAATAAGTGCGGCCATGCCTCGGGTGCAATTGGCCAACCCTCGGGTCCTTCCAGATCGGATGCAACCCAGGAGCTCAGCCCTCCTGCTTAAAACTACAAGAAAGAACCTGTCACTGCTAGTCACTAAACACACATGCTACATCCTCAGGAACACAAACATGGGCCAAGTTCAAGCTTGGCTTTGTCACATAATAGCTCTGAAACCTGCTTTGCACCTTAGTTCCGGCATCTAGGAGATAAAGATGCCAAGCAGGGATTGGGTGAGATCCTAGTAAGTCAGCTGAGGTGCTGTCCCAGTGTCTAGTAAGTCCTATGGTAAGGGATTTAATGAGCTTTGCCCGTGGAGAACGCCAGGGGCCTTCTGTGTGATACCAGAGTCTAGCTGTAGGAGATGGTACAGTGGCTGAGGCTCTAGCCTGTGGGTGTTCCTTCTTGAGGTCATGAACAAGCAAGTCCTATCTGGGAACTTACAGGGAGGTTTAATATTCCTAAAGACTGGAATTTGCAGTACAGCATCCAGGGTAAAACAAAGCTGGTGAAAGAAGCTGGGCAGGGCCACATTGCACAGAGCTGTGTGTTAGGTGGTAGGACATGGATTTTATCTGCATGACAATAGATGATGGAAAGGTTTGAACAGGAGATGTGTGCCAACAGAGGTACCCTTCCTCCGGCAGCTTATGGAAGGACAAATCAAAAAGTGTGAAAATGGAGGAGAGGCTTTTACTAGGGTGGGGAAGAAGGGCTGCCCTAAGGTGACGACCCTGGGAAGACGGGACAGACACAAACGGATGGTAAAGAGACGGAACTCTTGATATAGGCTGTGGGACAGAGGAGAGAGTCAGAGTGACTCCAGGGTGTTGGTCTACCATATTTCTTGATAGTTCTTTTTTTTTTATATTTTATCTGCTTTAATTATCATTTCTGTTGAACATTTTCCATGTACATGTCTAAAGCTAATTTGCAGATTAACTTTGGAAAATTGTGCATTTAACTTTCATTTTATTTTTATATGTGTATGAGTGTTTTGCCTGCATGTTTCTAAGTGTACCCACGTGAGCAATGCCCATGGAGGACAGAAGAGGATGTTATATCCCCTGGAACTGAAGTTACAGATGGTTGTTAACAACCATATCAGAGCTGGGAACTGAACTCAGGTCTTCTGCAAGGTAGGCATGCCTCACCTCTGAGCCATTTCTCCAGCCCATTTAATTCTCATATTAAAAATTGTGTTGTGGGCTGGAGAGATGACTCACTGGTTAAGAGCACTGACTGCTCTTGCAGAGGACCTGGGTTCGATTCCCAGCACCCACATGGCAGCTAAGAACCATCTTTAGTGCCAGGCAGAGGTAGGTGGATCTATGTGGGTTCAAGGCCAGCGTGGTCTACATAGTGAGTTCCAGGCCAGCTGGGGCTACAGGGAGACCCTGTCTGTCTGAAAAACATTTATAGCAGAGCTTTATCACAGACTAACTCTGAGCCAGAACACAAAACCCATCATGTATTCCAAAGCTGTGGCAGGAACTTTTGAAGTCATCTCATCCCTGCCTCTGTCTCTGGATCTGTCCATAATCAACCCCTTAAGCATTGGCAATAGGTGCAACAAAGGACGGATGTCCCATAAGCGCACAGGTGGGCTCCGTTGTCAATGAGCAAGCAGCGCCAACAAGAGCTGAAGGTCCACCATCCCCGGAGAGACGGGCTGTTAGCTGGGCAGAGGAATGCAGTCCTGCTTTCTTCGTCTATTTTAAATTAGCCAGCAGGGTCAGTCTTCCTGCTGCAGGGGGAGGAGGGTCTGGCAGACAGCCACCCCAGCCCCATCACAGCTAAAACTGCACGGGCCCCAGCCACGACAGATGCAATTTATCTGCAGCCCAAGGAAGGCGGGAAAGGAATGCCTTGCTTCCCTTCCTCGCTGTTTGGAGCAATCCATCACCTTGGTTACTTTTATAGCAGTGTGGGAATGCTGTGCTCTCCCGCGTCCCCCAGGAAATGCGAACAAACGAGGACTCCAGGAGCCGCGCTAGCAAAGAAGGACACAGAAGCACACACAGGTGATTAAGGATGGACTGTCGAGTTCCAACCCACTGTCCTCCCTACCTCCCTCCTCCGTCCTGTCCCCTCGAATGCCCCATAAGACCTCAGACTTTATCAGAGTTAGGGGTCAGAACAGAGGGCAGCTCCCAAGCCCCTAGAGCCTGTACACACTTTGCAGAATGCGTTTGTTGTGATGTTCTCAATACACCGTCTCTGATTGGAACCAGCAGAGTCAACGAAGTGGCGCTTCAGTGAGACCTAGAGGCTCAGATTCACGGGAAAATGAAAAGGATCGGGGCTGAAGCCATGCATGGTACTCAACCTAAAGGAGACATGGGGCTTTTGAACCCTGAGAGGCTGAGTCACCGCCATAGGGAGGTATGTTGCAAAGTAGTGCCTTGGTACTGTCTGACCCTGACTTGAATCTTAACTCTCTTTACATTCAGAATTTGTAAACTAGGGGTAAAAATATCTACCTCATGGAGTCATTGTGACCATTTTAAGTTTTAAAATGTCTGTTTGGCTCTCTGGTATGAACTCCAATACCAGAATTATTATATCTTTGCTGCTCAGATGCTTCCAACCCTGGTCCTGAGACACACTACCAGCTTGGATCCTGTTTTCTTTCCATGAGTCTCTAGTTTTTCCAGCTGAATCTTGGATGATCCATTCTCAGGCCTGGGATTAACTATTTCTCGTTGGAATCCTGGTTCCTTTCAAAAGAGGATGGTGTTTAGAGGTCCAGATCTGGACTGCCAGATGCCACTGTCAGAGGGCTGCCATTGCTTCTAGTCCCTGAGTGTTTGCATTCAGCTCTACATCATATCACAGCAATGCCGAGGGTGACATGTCCCCCAAAATGTTCATGTGCTAAAGGCTTGGTCATCTACTGGTGACATCACTGAAAGGTGCTAGCCTCATGAATAGGTTTATCCATTGATGAGACTGAAGAGTTCAGAGCTGAATGGTTGGATGGCTTTAGTTGTCATCTTGACACACCTGGGTTGAAGGAGCCTCATTTGGGGAATGGACTCCATTGGACTGGCCTGTAGCCATGTCTGTGAAGTATTTTCTTGATTGTTGAGTGATGTGGGAGGGCCCAGCCCACTGTGGGTGGTGCCACCCCACCCCCCTCCCCCGGCCACATTGTTGTGTATTGTATAAGAAGGCAGGTTGAGGGCTGGAGAGATGGCTTCCATCAGTAACAAAGCAGTGAGGAGGTCCCCAACTCCATTCCAGCTTCATGTCTGTCTTGCAACCAAAGCATGTGGTGTTTTCAGCAATGGGGCTCTTTGGTGGGCGACTAACGGCCATGGAAAATGCCTGACTTGTTTGGAGGCTTCAGGAAAGTTCTTAACCAACAACTTAGAGGGAGTTACCCCCACCTCTGCCACTGGGATTTCCATTTAATAAACGTATTGCTTCAGGGAGAGCAACTTTACCATCCACACAGGGTACTTCCATTCAAAATCTTTTTTCATTTTTTGTATCTTTAAAAAAGCTTTGCTACATGTGTGTGTTATATGTTGAGCATATTTCCTTGGTTTGTTTCTTTTTTTATCATAGATTTCCTTGAAAGTAACAATGCACCATGGATATTCCTCTCTATGAATGGCAACATTGTTGTATTGGTCTGTTGAGGGGATGGAAAGTTAGCTTAGTGTTAAGGGGACCAGAGTTCAGTTCCCAGCACCCATATCAGGTGGCTCACAACCACCTGTAACTCCAGCTCCAAGGGATCCAACATCTCTGGTCTCCTTGACCACCTGCATTCATATACACAAACCCAAATGCAGACACATACATATTTAAATAATGGAAGAACATCTTTTTTTTTTTTTTTGAGACAGGGTCTCCCCGTAGCTCTGGCTGTCCTGGAACTCACTCTGTAGACCAGGCTGGTCTCGGACTCACAGAGATCTGCCTGGTCTACCTCTGCCTCCCAAGTGCTAGGATTAAAGGCGTGCGCCACCACGCCCGGCATTTATTTCTGTATGTGTATCAATGTACTGTCTGCATGCTAGTTTGTGCACCCATGTCGTGCAATGCCATGGAGGTCAGAAGAGGGTGTCAGATTCCCCTGGAATTGGAGTTCTCCTGGAATTGGAGTCTCAGATGGTTCTCAGCCGCCATGTGGGTGCTGGGGATCAAACCCAGGTCCTCTGTAAGAGCGGTCAGTTCTCTTAACCGCTAGGCCATCTCTCCAGCCCTGGAAGAACATCTTTAAAGAGCTGTTGATACCTGTAAATCTTCTCCTGATCCCTTCACTATAAATTCTCTTAGAAAATGTTTTTCTTCCTCCTCCTTTCCTGCTCCCTCCTTTGTCTCCTCCTCCTCCTCCTCCTCCTCCTCCTCCTCCTCCTCCTCCTCCTCGTTGCCTTCTCTCAGTCACTTCTGCAGCTATGCATTACTGTTTTAGTTCCAACAGCATCTTTAGGGGTCACCATCTGTGCTGGACAGCTTTGGTGTCAACTTGAGACACCTGGGTTGAGGGAGCCTCAACTGTGGAATTGACTCCATAGGAGTGAATGGCCTATGGCCATGTCTGTGGGGGATTTTCTCAATTGTTGAGTGGTGTGGGAGGGCCCAGCCCAGTATGGATGGTGCCACCCCTGGGAAGGTGGTTGTGTGTTATATAAAGAAAGCAGGTTGAGCATGGGCCAGGAGAGCAAGCCATGGTCTGTGCTCCAGCTCCTGCCTCCAGGTTTCTGCCCTGAGTTCCTATCTTGGGCTCCCTAAGTGATGAACTGTGACCCGAGAGATGTGAGCCAACTAAGTCCTTTCCTCCCCATTTTGGTTTTGGTCAGAGTGCTTTGTCACAGCAATTGAAAGGAAACTAGAATACTATCTACTATCTATTCTGTCCCTGACTTAAGCATTGATGTGTGGTGAAAGGCTCTGTGTTCATCTGTGCATCCTCCTATTACATTGCAGTTGGGTAAGACATAAGACAATGCCTTATCTTGGTTTTGTTCCTTTTATGTTATCTCAAGTTAAAAGATGTTTTAAGTATCTGAACGATCTAGAATGGAATAAGTTTGCAGCACCCACCCCAGATGGTCCTTGTAAACCCACTAGCTTTGTGTCAGGGTGTGGACCTTAAAGGTACCCTGTAGCAACAAATTCATAGCTAGGTCCACTCTGGCCAGAGCAATGAGCTGACTTTACAGCATCTTTAAAGAAAGGCCATTTATAAAATGGAGAGGGATATAGTTCAGGTTCCCTCAAGAAGCTGACCCTTGAGAGAGGATTCTTTAATCCCTGAGACAGGATTCTTTAAATGCTAATGATTTATTTGAGAGGTGCCAGAAACACCACTGTGGAAGTAGGGAAGTGGTCTAGGGAAAAGGTGGGCAGCTAGAACCAGAGCCAGAATTAAGCCATTTCCCTTAAGAAGGGACCACTGCATCCTCCCATGAGAAACCCCAGGACATTCTATAAGACACCCACCTTAAAGTGATCTGTGTGCGTAGATACCAGGCTAGGTAGCTCGAGCGCTGTGCACACAAGCCCCTGCCATTGCTAGTTCAAGGCTATCCCAGGGAAGCTCGCTCCTGTAGCATATGGAAGATGGCTTCCGGTGGCTCAAGGTTAAGAACAGAGCCACGGCTGTAAGCCATGAGGTGTGGGGGAGAAGGATGCAGATGGTTCTTAGCCCTCTACCCCAGCCACACATGACCGCGCCAACCCCAGGTTCAGTCTGTGCGATCCACTTCCTGGTCTTCTCCAGCTCTTCTGAACAGCCTAGAAAGGAGAAGGAATGGCAGCACTGCCTGAGATTTGGCTTAGCAGGAGAAAGTTTGTCAAGGAAGAGCTGGTTTCATCCAACCAAATAGTCATTAATCTGCAACAAGATAGCCAGGTCTACAAATTTCCTCAAAGTGATATTAAAATGTGTTTATATAGAGAGCTAGGTGGTATTTCTAGATAGATGAATATGTAAATTTCTGAGTTTGTAAGTATCTGTGGCAGGGAATGAGAATGAGACAGTGCATACAGAGACATGAATTCATAAAGTGTTTCAAAGAGCCCTCTCCAACCTTTTGGCACGTGCTGTCATTAAGGTACCCTAGACTTGCAAAGTACGTCATAAATCTAAAAGTCTAATGCATCATTTGCAGAAGTTTTCTACTCAGTTTGCCCCAAGAAAGGGCAATGAGGAGAAAGGAATGCCAACTCCATCTTCTCGTCCCCTTGAGGGGAGGAGCAGGGGGGGCTTTCCTAGTTGGAGCTGGCCCGACCTCCTTCCCAGAGACCCAGAGTGTCCAGCATGCAAAGATATGCATGGTACGTTCACATGAGTGTGACTGCCCCAGCTGAGAGGAGGAAAACTGGAATCTTGTCCTCTATCACCTAGGGCAAAACAGCATCTACCTGAGGGAAGGGTCTTGTGGCTTTACACAAGAGGACCACATGGGTGGCATACATCCCCAGATCCATCCCTTGAAGCACTAGAGACTGTCAGCACTGCAAGACCAGAACACAAGAAGGGCAAAAAGTCAGGAACAGCCACTGTACTCGTGACCTAGCAGCCTCGGCTCTCTGCACAAGACCTGCACAAGATTAAGCCCCTTGTACAAGTTACTTTTGTTACTGTGATAAAACACCCTGGCCAATGCAACTTATAGGAGGAAAAGTTTATTGTCCTTACAGTTCTAGATAAGAGTCCATCATGGCAGGGGATGCGTGGCAGGAGGCAACTGGAGTAGAAAGCAGAGTGCTCACAACTTTAAACAGGCACAGGAAATAGAAAATGGGAATGAGCCTGGCTATGAACCTTCAAAGCCCAGCTCCATTGACCTGCTTCTTCTAGCATGGCCACACCTCCTAAATCTCCACAAACACCACCAGCTATGGCCACATCTTCAAATACTTGGATATGCTCTACAACAGCCATCCACATTCCATTATGGTGGAGGAGGGGCTGATGAGACTCCACCCCTTTTGGAGTTATGGTGGAGGAGGGGCTGCTGAGGCTCCACCCCACAGGCAGTTGCTAAAGGATAGGGAATCATGTTCTTCAGTCATGTAGCCAATAAACAGCTCGTCTCCTATGACTTAGCAGCTCTAGATAAAATATTATGTGGGCCACAGAAACAGACATGAAAATAGGAGGAGACTTGTCAAGAAGAAGGAATTTAGCTGGACTGGGACAGGGAGGAGAGAGTGTCACTGGGAATGAAAATGATCAAAATACATTATATACATGTATGAAATTGTCAAATGATAGAAGAAAATGTCTTGCTCAGAGTATATTAATTTTCTAGGCTGCTATAACAGAGATCCTGAGGGTAGGCAGTGTAAAGAACAGAAATTTAAGCTGGGCGTGGTGGCGCACGCCTTTAATCCTAGCTCTCACGAGGTAGAGGCAGGCAGATCTCTGTGAGTTCAAGGCCAGTCTGATCTACAGAGTTGTTGGTAGCCTGCTTCGTTAAAGAAAGCCTGTGCTAGAGTTTCATGAACTCACCCCTGCCCATCGAGCAAGGAAGGCTAGTTTCACTTTACTTCCTCCACGTAAGATAAGCCTCAGGATGTTCCAGCCCACAGGACATTCCAGGCTTATCTTCATCCTGCCCTTCCCCTCCTTACTTCCTCCTCGTAAGATAAACAGGATGCTCATTAACCACAGGATGTTCGAGCCCACGCTATTGGTATGCAAATGAGGCATCGGATGGTGCACCAATCCAGAGCATGCACAAGCCCTCTAGACTGCTATGCTATATAAGCAGTGCTTCTGCCCCATTTCAGGGTCCTTCTCACAAGAGAGCTGTACACAATAAAGTTTGCTGCAGAAGAATCCTATTGTCCGCGTGAAGTTCTTGCTGGCGAGACTGCTGCGAGTGACACAGAGTGAATTCCAGGACAGCTGGGGGCTACAGGGAGACCCTGTCTCGAAAAGACAAAAACGAAACAAACAAAAAGACAGAAATTTATTCTCTCCTACTTATGGAGAACAGAAGTCTGAGATCAAGATGTTAGCAAGGCTGTTTTTCCCGAGGCCTCTTTCCTTATTTAGCATGTAGATGTCTGTCTCCCTGTGTCTGCACATGTCTCTGTCCCAGTTTCCACTTCTTATAAGGACGCCAGTCATTTAAGACCAGGGATCTCCCTACCGACTTGATTTTAACTTAATCACCTCTTTAAAGACCTTCTGCAAATACCATCACATTCTGAGAGAGTAGAGGTTAGGACTGCAGCATAGGAACTTGCAGGGGGGGAGTAGGGGGTAGGGGTTACTATTCAGCCGGTAAACAAAGAGTGACCTAGAAAGCCACTGAAAGAAACAACTTGATAGTTCCTGACTTCCCATCGTACCATCATGTCCTTGTCAACCCTTCTTTTTGACAGAGGTGTAAATGGAACCACAGATGCTAAAAAGAAAAAAGACTGTTGTGTCTCTCTGCCCTACTTCTTGTCATACTGATAATCCCAGGTGGAGTCAGATCTTCTGTGATACCCTGTCATGGTTTGAATTTGAAATGTCTCTCCCAGGCTACTGTGCGTGAACACTTAGCTGGTGCTGCTTGGGAAATGGTGGAACCTTTGGGAGGTAGAGCCTACCAGGAGGAAATGGGTTTCAGGGAGAAGAGGCTTCAAAGTTCCTGGGCAGCTCCCACTTCTCTCTGCTTCCTGACCCACCAAGATTTGAGCATACAGCCTCACACTTGTGCTACCACATGACACTCCCGTGTCATGTCTTCTTTACCATGATGGTCCGCACCCTCTAACTGTAAGCCAAAATAAAACCTTTATGTGGCTTCTGGTCAAGTGTTTGGTCACAGCAATAAGAAAAGTAACTGCCTGTCATGATGGCACACGCCTTTAATCCCAGCACTTGAGAGGTAGAGGCAGACAGATCTTTGTAACTTCAAGGCCATCCTGGTCTACAATAGTGAGTTCCAGGACTACAGAGAGACCCTGTCTCAAAAAGACGAAAGAAAGGAAGGAAGGAAGGAAGGAAGGAAGGAAGGAAGGAAGGAAGGAAGGAAGGGGAAGGAAGGAAGGAAGGAAGGAAGGAAGGTAACTAACACGTGTCCCCACCAGACCATACTGCACTGATTCCTTTGGTAGAAGAAAGGGACAACCCACCATGGCCAAGAGCTCAAAAATGCCATTAGATCTGATTGCTGAGTGGTCACTTCCCATCTGACCTACTAAAGAACAGGCTCCACACACTAGCACGCTAGCTTCCAGAGACATCTGGGTTGATTCTGCATGTGAAGACAATGTCTATGGTGAAGACCCTTCCGTGGCAAGCTTAAAAACAATTAAGGGAGAAAAGGTTTACTTACCCAAAGGGCACAGTCCTCCTTGGTGGGAAAGGTAGCAGCAAAACAGGAGGCTGGTCACGAGGCATCCTCACTCAGGAAACAAGGAATGGAAAAAAAAAGGGGTGCCAAGGTAAAGCCTCAAGGCCCACCCCCATGGCCCACTTTCTCCAATGAGGCTTCACTTCCTGAAGGTTCCGTGGCTTTTCCAAACAGCGCCACCTACTGGAGGCTAAGTGTTCAAGCATCTGAGCCTATGGATGGACATTTCACACTTAAACCACAGCCACAGCTTCAAAATACAAGCGCTTTCCCTTCCCCTCGAAACCTTTGTCCTTCCCCTTTATGGGTATATCAGAACGTTTCTCCATTACAGCCAATCAATCCAGAGGTTAGGGGGTGGCCAGTCCCTTCTCGTGCCACCTCTGGGAAGTCCTATCACATCCTCATGGGTACTGTCACTCCTACCATCAGGTTGGAAAGACACTGTGGCTTCCATGTGATAATTTCATTTCTTTCCAGTCTTGAGGAAGCCATGTCATCAGAAATTCTACAGAAGATCCCACCTCACAAACATTCTGCCCAAAAGTACACAAGTAACCTTGGGGGAAAAAATAATCCCCCCAGCCTAGGTAGACTGCAGCCCTGGCTGATCTAGTCCTGTGCTATGCCTGGAGTTCTTCTCTGAGAGAGTTTTCAGATAAGAGTCATTTGTTAGCCGGATGTGGTGGTGCCACCTTTAATCCCCGCCCTCGGGAGGCAGAGGCAGGCAGATCTCTGTGAGTTCAAGACCAGCCTGGTCTATATAGCGAGCTCCAGGCCAGCTGGGACTAAAGGGCGACCCTGTCTCAAAAAAGATGAAAAAAAAAAAAAAAGAGTCACTTGTGTAACTTGTTATGTGACATGAGATAACTGATAAAGTAGAACTACACGTCTAGCCCTACCAAGGTCAGTCCCACACAAAATAAACTGCACTGAGCTGCTTTAGGAAGCTCTGGCCCCAAATTTTACCAGATGTGCTTATAAGAAATAGCCAAGTGACATATGTCACCAATGTCCCTAAACACCTACTGTTAAGGGGATTGACTGCTCCTTCAACTTTCTGACTGTCACTGTAAAAGGAGGTATGAGAAACAGGGTTTGCTGTTATCGGGGCATTCGTGATCTGAACCCCCCCACCCACCCCCATCCCCCCCACCCCCGGCAAGAACCAAGCTTCCCTAAGGAAGAATCTTCTGAGATTAGCCCTTCCTTCTTCTCCTCCCATGCTTAGGCTACCATCCCTCCCTTCCTGCCTCATCAGTATCATTGTTTCTCACTGCTCACTGGCTGACAGATAATCAATACACCGGGAATACAATGCAAACTGATTGCAAAGTATAGTCACAAATTTCTCAGAGAACTCGGGGGGGAGGGGGGCAGAGCTTCATAAAGCTTCTGAAAATGGAGGGAAAAGCCACTGACATCATGTGCGCAGGCACTGAGAATCGAGCACAGGGAAGAGTCTGAGCAGCCCACAGCTCAAGAGCAGAAAAGAGCAAGGAGGATGATTCTGTGCAAACTCGGAAGGAGGATGAGAGGCTGGAGGAGCAAAGGAATAAGAGAAGCTCTTGAGAAAAGTGGCCGTGTGCTCAAAGAGGGTTTGCAAACGAATAACCCTGTTTATGATCATGCTGCTAAAGTCAAGCCTGAACTTGAGAAGGCTGGGGCACTCTGTTGGAAAACCCTATCCCAAAACAAAGGCAGCCCCTGGATCACTGTTCAGAGAGTGAACAGGCAACGAACTGCATAAGCGACTTCAACGTTAAGGCTGGCCTTGAACTCGAGACCCACCTGCCACATTCTCCTAAGGGCTGAGCTGCAGGAATGCACCACCACACCCAACTTGGTCTCTTGTTTTAGACATGTATATGCATGTTCACATGTATGTAGGGCACAGGAGTGTGAGTGGGTGTGTGATGTAGATATGTGTAGAGGCCCAAAGTGGATGATGCGAATCTTCCTCACTCTTCCACCTTGTTCTTTTTGAGCTAGGGTCTCTTAATTAAACCCAGAGCTCATCAGTATGGCAGCTCTTCCTAGCTAGCCTGCTCCAGGGATTTGCCCATCTCCACTTTTCCAGGCTGGAATTACGGGTGGACTGCCATCCCCGTCTAACACTAACATGGGTTCTGGGGATGCAAACTGCTGTGTCATCTCCCCAGCCCTTAGCTGCCCCTAATTGTCCTTGTACTAATATTTTCTGTTTGTAATAGCCTGAGCTATGAATGGCCAGCTGAGGGACTGGAGAGATAGCCTAGCGGTTAAGAGCACCGACGCTCTTGCAGAGGACCCGGGTTCGATCCCCAGCACCCACCTGGCGGCTGAGAACCGTCTGTAACTCCAATTCCAGGAGAACTCCAGTTCCAGGGGAATCCGAGACCCTCTTCTGACCTCCGCGGCATTGCATGACACGGGTGCACAGACCTTCATGCAGACAGTACATTCATACACATACAAAGATAAATAATAATAAAAAATAAATAAATAAATAAAATGAATGGCCAGCTGAAGCTCATGGTGGCAAGGGTGGTGTTTCCTCTTCTGAACTGGCCTGTGGCCTCATCTCTTCTGAGCTGAGTTTTGTAGCTTCCATGTTTCCATTTCCCCCTTGAGATTCCAAGAAGCTAAAGCAAACTTTACCATGAATGTGTCTGAGCCTCTCCTTCATCCTGTGTCTCATCTTTCCCATGCTAGCTGCCCTTCACTAAATTATTGAATACATACTTCGTGGGCCAGAATTATTAACAAATCCTGACAGTGCTCTGTGGAGATCACCAGGGACTTCTTGGTGGCTTTACCAAGTAGTCTCTGTTATCTTTTTATGGCCCTGGCCTCTTCAAGCCTGGGAGCAGGACAGCCATCTACCTTCCCCCCTTGGCCTTTCTTACCTCAAAGCACTCTGTTAGTTTTCCTCTGACACTTCTTTCCTCATCTTCTTGGCCTCCTTTTCCCAAGGTAGAAATTTCCCTGCCTGAAGCATCAGCTCCCTTTCCAGTTATTTCCAAATGGTGTGTAGAAAGCAGCAGTGATCCAACAGTCCTAACCCCAAGTCAGCCAGGCTGATTCTGTTGCCTCTCTAGGATCACATGATCTGATGGCCACTCTCCTCGCCTTACCCAAACTCGTTTAATTTCTTCATCTTATTTTAAAATATTTGAAATCTATCGAAAGGCATAAAGAATAATGCAATGATTATCTGCAAGGCTTATCCAGCTTAAGCAATAAAACATCACTACAGAGGTGAAGACTTCCATCTCCAGCTCATTTTCAATTATTAAAGAAGCAGACAGAGGGGTTTTGTTTGAGGGCAGCCTGGAAGTCAGAGCCATCGTGAATAAGGCACACGACAGCCGTAATTCCTGGCTTACATCCATTCCCACAGACACTCTTCACTACAATTGAATGAGGTGTCTATTGTGAGGAAGTAAGTTCAGAGGCCTTCTGATACCATAGAGTCTGGAGATTAAGATGAGCTAGACTGCCTAGGTTTGAGGCCTGATTCAAGTAGGTGCTGACTGTACCATGTAGACTGCTTATGTAAATATTTTCTGCCCCTAGTTTCTCGTCTCTAAGATGGGGGCAGTATGGATTTACTTCATGGGGTTTTTGTAATGTCTAGAACAGAACCTAGCCTGTTGTACATACTCTCTGTAGATGGATTTGTTGCTGCTGTTACAACTACAATTGCTACTATGATCATTATTTCCTGATCCTCCCCTTAATGACAGTCCTATGTTCTCCAACTTCTCTGCCCCCAAGGGTCTCAAATGCCTACAGCTATATCCAATCAGCTCCTACCACCCCAGGCTCAGGACGAACTATCTAATAATAGGGGAATTTAAAAATCTTGTAGCCTCCTGTTTTATGATTCATCCTTGGCAGGCGTGGTGGCTGCTCCCTTTCTGACTTTGTGTCTCTCAGACACTGGGATCCATTTCTGTGCCTCAGTAGCTACAGTCCCTAGGCCATGAGGGGTAGGTTATGGCTGGACCTCCCTAGAGCTAACCAACCAGTAAGAAGACCTCATCACATCCTCTCTCCCGCCATACCCTTGCCCGGTTGGTGGGATACTCTTGGGTTTTTGTTTATAACTACACCACCAGGCGAATACCCTAGCCTTGTAAACATGCCTGACCTGTGCTCTGAGACCCCCAACCCTGGTTACATCAGCCCAGCACCATTGAGGTCCTCAGCTGACAAGTGACCATATTGCGAATGGTGCTTCTTCATCTCTCCCATGTGTCACTTCCTCCTTAACTAAATGATTTCATTGGTTTAGGGTTTTTTTTTTTTTAAGATCAATCTTTCTAATCAGCCTCCTTACTTGGCGTTTACCCACAGAGCTTATAAGCAATTCGAAGCAGTGAGCTGGGTTAGGCCTTCACACAAATGCAATTGCACTTTTATTGCTGCCATAATTTTGAGTTGCTGAGTAATGAGATTGATCTTTGAGAAGTAAAAGGCAAAAATGTGACCACTCAGCAGCTAGCTGTTATTTCTTCATCATTTGGTACCACCAAGGGCTGTGTCTTGTGGTCATGGTAACCTCACCAGTCAGAGATTTCTAGATGGTACTCAACCTAAACAGGCTTAGTCTCATCCTTCTCTTTTAAAATATGTCACAGAGAGGCAGAACTCCCTGAGAAGTTAAGAACCTAGAAGACGCTCTCCAACAAAACAAGCATTTGGTGAAAGCATTTTTTTTAAAGCATGTTTAAACTCTCTAGAAATTATCCTAAAAGCATAAGGCAAAGCGAGAAAAATGTCTCCAAGAAAATCTCATTAAGAATAGTGAGAGTTGGGGCTGGAGAGATGGCTCAGCGGTTAAGAGTGCCGACTGTTCTTGCAGAGGACCCGGGTTCGATTCTCAGCACCCACAAAGGTGGCTAAGAACCATCTTTAACTCCAATCCCAGGGGAATCCAATGCCCTCTTCTGACCTCCGAGGCATTGCACGACACAAGTGCACTAACCTACAAGCAGACAGTACACTCGTACACATTAAAAAAAAGAAAAAATAATTAAAAAAAAAAGAATAGTGAGAGAGCTGAGCATAGTGGCACACGCCTTTAAACCCAGCACTGGGGAGGCAGACGCAGGTAGATCTTCATGAGATCCAGTCCAGCCTGGTCTACATAGTTGAGTTCCTGGCCAGCTGGGGCTACCAGGAGAATTTGTCTCAAAAAAGTTTTACAAAAAATGAACAGTGAGAGTCTGTAGCATTTGAACCACATTCTCCCACCTCAAGCTCCATATTGGAAAAACTCTACCCCAGCCAGTGTGACCAAGAGAGGAGCTCTTTTGTCCCTCTAGTTCCCAGTCTCGACTGTGGCTTCATCCTTACCGAAGACTATTGACCCAGCTCAGCTCCTTCCCTAACTCTGCTGTAGAAGTGCTACTATAATTAATGCTTCAGGGAGGACCAATCTTCTCCATCCGGGTCCCACCCTTAGGGCAGAGTTCTACACCAGGAACAGACAGGCCGACAGCACTGGGAGCCAACCACTCCAGCCCCAGCTCATTTGTAGGCAAGAAGAAGTTCCATGTTGCTAAAGATCAATAAGAATATCTTATAATAGTGAAAGTGTCCATCTGGAAGATATGATAATTATAGATATATTCACCTAACAACAGAGATTAATCAAAAAATTAATCAAAAAATGATGGAATTGCAAAGGAAAGTAGATCATTCTCTAAGAGTTGTAGACTTTAATAATAGGCAGAATAAGTGACTAGAGAAAGTAGGCAAAAGGCCAAGAAGTTAAAATAGAAGACAGTGTAAACCCAACTAGACCTAAAATACGCCTGCAGAACACACCACATGTCATCAGCATTTTCCCAAGGGCCACATGGAACATTCTTTATGATAGACCTTATGTCAGACCACAAATTAAGGCCTGATAAATTTTAAATGATCAGAATGAAAAAGGAAATGAAATAAACGATGCTCTCTGGCCACATGAAATTAAATTAAAAGTGGAAATGGGTACATACATGATACAAGTAGGCAAATATTCATCCACATAAAATAAAAATAAATTTAAAAAATCAAAATGGAATAAAAATAAATATACAACATACCAAAGATAACAGAGTACTGCCAGAGAAGCTCGTGGAGGAGAATCTATAGCTATCTTAAAAAAAAAACCTCATTGACAACTTAACTTCTTTCCTTTTAAGAAAAAATTGAAACCTATAGGCTTTAATACTGAGCTTATTAAGCAAATATCATCTGCCTTGAATCTTCAGCATCCTGTATCTACATTGGAAAAGGCACAGTTACAAAGCCTTAGGACATTCCATCCCTAGCAATGTCAGGATATGAAGACATGAAGTGCATTTCTGCCTCCTCACCAAAACAGGAGACTCAGGCTGAAAACCTGTGCCTACTACAGAAAGAAAAAATTGAGGCTGGGCATGGTGGCGCCCACCTTTAATCCTAGCACTTGGGAGGCAGAGGCAGGTGGATCTCTGTGAGTTCAAGGCTAGCCTGGTCTAGAGAGTGAGTTCCAGACCAGCAGGGACTTAAAGGGAGACCCTGTCTCAAAAATAAAAAAAAATAATAAAAAAATAAACTGAGAGAAACCTAAACATAAAGCAAGCAGAAAGGATCAGATAACAAAGACCTGTGCAGAAAAACCAAAATGCAGTTAGAAAAAAACCATCAAAAGTTGATCCCTTTAAAAATATTAAGGGTTGGGGAGATTGTTCAGTGAGTAGTGCTTGCCATACAAGTTCAGATGCCCAGAATCCATATGAAGCCAAGTGCCTTTATATCTGCAGTGTATGTCTGTAATCCCAGGGCTCCTACAGGAAAACAGGAGGTGGAGACAGGAGGCTCCCCTGAAGCACGAAGGCCAAGACGGGAGATCAGGAGCCACATCAAGGCTGTCATCTAACCTCCATATGTATACCATAGCACACGTATGTACACTCAAACTCATATAATACACAAACTCTGTGTGTGTGTGTGTGTGTGTGTGTGTGTGTGTGTGTGTGTGTGTGTAATTACCCTGGGAATTGACTCCGTTAATAGAGTCCATACCTTCCATGCACAAAACCCTGGGATAATCCCTAGCACTACATCACGTTGGGCATGATGGTGCACATGTGTAATCCTAGCACATGGAAGAAGGACACAGGAGGACTAGAAGGTCTAGGTTCAGCTACACAGCAAGTTCCAGGCCAGCCTGGGTGACCTGAGACCCTGTCGCAATACATAATAAATAAATTTTAAAACATTGTATTTGAAAATAATAGTAAAATTGGTAAACTTTTAGATAAAACAAACAAGACAAAGTTCTCAAATTGCTGAAAACAGGTTAAAAAGAAAGCACAATGAACCTTGCAGAAATAAAAAGAATTATACACAGGAGGCTGGAGAGATGGCTCAGAGATTAAGAGTACCCACTGTTCTTGCAGAGGACTGGGGTTCAATTCCCAGCACCTACATGGCAGCTAACAACTGTCTATAACTACAGTTCCAGGGGATCTGACACCTTCTTCTGACCTCTGTGGGCACTGCACGACATAGGTGCACTTTACACGCATGCAGGTAATACACACAACAATAAATAAAGAATTATAAAGGAATTCTGTAATCAGATGTGTACCAAGCAACCAGACAAGTTAAAGGAGAGAGCTAAATCTTTGAAGAAACAAATTACTAAAACTATCTCAAGAAGTAGAAAATATGAATAAATCTATAGCAAGTAAAGAGAGTAGATTATCAATTTTAAAACATCTCACAAACAGATGACTAAGCCCAGATGGTTTCACCAGAAATTACCAGATGGTGATTTTTATCTGCCAAAGGATAACACAAACCTTCATGAAATCTTCTCTAAAGCAGAATAGGAGGATCCCCTCCACACTCATTCCATGAGATAAGTATGCCCTGATTCAAAAATGAGACAATGACATCACAGGGAAAAAAAAACCTGCAAGTCAATTTCCCTTATGAATATGAATATTATTGTATAAATTTTAACAGAATACTGGAAAACTAATTCCAGTAACATATAAAAAGGATTATGTACCATGCTCGAATGGGATTTATCTCAGGAAAGCAAGTTGATTTAATATTGGAAAGTCAATTTGAGTAATATACCATATTAATAAAGGACAAAAATATAATTGTTTCAGAATATATGGAAAAGTATTGGACAGGATCCAATGTCATGTGTGTGTGCATGTGCGTGTGTGTGTGTGTTATATGAATGTGTGTGCCAATCAGTGTATCCCATGTGCTCATGCATGCATATATGTTAGTCAACTGGAGGCATTTCAGGTTCTGCTCCGTCAGCCTGTCTCATTCTCTGGAGGCAAGTTTTCTCACTGGTTCATGTGTTTGATAGGCTGGCAGGTCAGCAAGCCTCAGACCCCCCATCACAGCTTCATCCCCTCTCTAGTGCTGAGGGTGCAGCCCATGTACCCATGTTGGGTTTCTATATGGGTACTGGGGATCTGAACTCAGTTCTCACTCTTGCACAGCAAGCCCTCTCGCCCTACGAGTATCTCTCTGATTCCTAGTAATGTTTTATAATTAAAAATACTCAGAAAATTAGAAACTTAATTTTTTCCCAAAGATATGAAAGCCAGCATGGATGGGGAAGGGGACCAAGAATCCCTAGCCCTAGGGGAAGGGGACCAAGAATCCCTAGCCCTAGGGGAAGGGGACCAAGAATCCCTAGCCCTAGGGGAAGGGGACCAAGAATCCCTAGCCCTAGGGGAAGGGGACCAAGAATCCCTAGCCCTAGGGGAAGGGGACCAAGAATCCCTAGCCCTAGGGGAAGGGGACCAAGAATCCCTAGCCCTAGGGGAAGGGGACCAAGAATCCCTAGCCCTAGGGGAAGGGGACCAAGAATCCCTAGCCCTAGGGGAAGGGGACCAAGAATCCCTAGCCCTAGGGGAAGGGGACCAAGAATCCCTAGCCCTAGGGGAAGGGGACCAAGAATCCCTAGCCCTAGGGGAAGGGGACCAAGAATCCCTAGCCCTATGGGAAGGGGACCAAGAATCCCTAGCCCTATGGGAAGGGGACCAAGAATCCCTAGCCCTATGGGAAGGGGACCAAGAATCCCTAGCCCTAGGGGAAGGGGACCAAGAATCCCTAGCCCTAGGGGAAGGGGACCAAGAATCCCTAGCCCTAGGGGAAGGGGACCAAGAATCCCTAGCCCTATGGGAAGGGGACCAAGAATCCCTAGCCCTATGGGAAGGGGACCAAGAATCCCTAGCCCTATGGGAAGGGGACCAAGAATCCCTAGCCCTAGGGGAAGGGGACCAAGAATCCCTAGCCCTAGCTGACAAACTACTGGCAGTTGGCAGCTGCTGGGAGAGGGCAAGTCAGTTTTCTATAGGGCTATGACACGTGGTAAGTTGAGCAGACTCCAAAGGATGGATGCATTAGGGAAACACAAGTTAGACTTGATGTGCCTTTTTAAAAATAAAAATGATAATAGGGGGTGTGAAGTTGGAGGTGAAGATGGGAAGGTGGTTGAATATGATCAAAAAAAAAAGTTTAAAGGTATGTTAGGGCTAGAGAGATGGCTCAATAGTTAATGGCACTGCTGCTCTTGCAGAGGACCCAGGTTCCATTCCCAGCACCACATGGCAGCTCACAATCATCTGTAACTCTAGTTCCAAGGGATCCAACTCCCTCTTCTGCCCCCCATAGACACCACACACATGATACACTTACCCACATGCAAATAAAATATTCATACATGTAAAATAAAGATAAATAAACAGATTTTTTTGAGACAAGGTCTCCCTGTAGCCCCAGCTGGCCTGGAACTCACTCTGTAGACCAGGCTGGCCTTGAACTCACAGAGATCCACCTGCCTCTGCCTCCCAAGTGCTAGGATTAAAGGCATGCTCCACCAGGCTCAGCATAAACAGATATTTTAAGCTAAGTAAGAAAAATGCTGGCAGCACATTTAATGGTGAAAGTCTGAATGTTTCCCCTTAGATCAGGAACAAGACAAGGATGTCTACTTTAGTCACATTTATTCAATACTGTTATAGGCTTTCTAAGCCTTAAGCCAGAGCAATTAGGCAAGAAAGTGTATATAAATCGAAACAGAGGAAATCAAACCATCTTGATTTCAGATGATACGTGTATGTACATATTCCATATATATGTATATATGTAATCCACTAAAACCTATATAGAATTAATAAAAAGAGTTCAACAAGGACACATGACAAACAAAATAAATTTTGTTTCTATGACTGGCAATAAACATTCTGAAAATGAAGTTAAGGAAAGAATTTCATTTGTAATAGTATCCAGAAAAATAAAATGTTTAGAAGAAAGTTAACAAAAGAAGGGCAGGATTTGTAGAATCATAGCTCTTTAATGAAATTAGATAATGTCTAAATAAAAGGAAAGGTACCATGGATTGGAAGAGTCACTGCTGTTAAGACAGCAGTGCTTTCAAATCGATCTATCAGTTTTAAATAATCCCCGTCAAAAGTCCAACTTCCTTTCTGGCAGACCCAGGAAAGCAAATCTCTAAATTTATATGGAAATTCAAGGGACATAAAGTAGCCAAAAAAAATCTTGAAAAGGAACAAAATTGGAAGAATCAAATTTCTAGATTTGAAAACGTGGTACAAATTACTGTGTAATCAAGACGATGTGATCCTGGCATAAAGATAGATACATAAAGAGGTGTAATTGAATCAAAAGTTAAGGAATAAAGCCTTACATTTATGGTCAGTTTTCAATAAGTACCAAGGCAATTCAACAGAAAAAGCGCAATTATTAAGCAAATGGAGCCAAGACAACTGGATTTCTCTGTGCAAATGAATAAATTTGACTTCTACCTCAATTATAGACAAAATTAACTCAAAACTGAGTGTAGACTTTAAATTTAAATGCTAAAGCTATGAAAGTAAATCATTAGGTACCAATTTCTTAAACATACAAAATCACAAGCAATAAAATACTATAGGTAAATTAGAATATACATTAATATTAAGACTATTGGTTCTACAAAGGACTCCACCAGAAAAGTGAAAAGAACAAGTTACAGAATGACAGAAAATATTTGCCAATCATTTATCTGATAAGAGACTTGTGTCCATGTTTTTTAACTTTTTATTTATTTATTTATTTATTTATTTATTATGTGTATGAGTGTATATCTGCATGTAGGTTGGTGCACCCATGTCGTGCAATGCCGTGGAGGTCAGAAGAGGGCGTTGGATTCCCCTGGAACTGGAGTTAAAGATGGTTCTTAGCTGCCATATGGGTGCTGGGAATCAAACCCGGGTCCTCTGCAAGAGCAGTCAGTGCTCTTAACCACTGAGCCATCTCTCCAGCCTGTATCCATGTTTTTTAAACCTCTTATATAACTCAGCGATAAAAAATAACCCAATTTTAAAATGAGCTAATGATATGAGCAGATATTTCTCTAAGGGAGGGATACAAATGGCCAAAAAGCATGTGAAGAGGTGCTTGACATCCTCAGTCATTTGAGAAACACAAATCAAAACCACAGTGAGATGCCACTTCATACCTAATAGGACAGCTGTAATTTAAAGTACAAACAGTGTCAGGGGCTGCAGAGATCGCTCAGTCAGTAGTGTGCTTGCTGTGCAAACGTGAGGACCTGAGTCTGGGTCTCTAGCATCGATGTAAAAAGCCAGGCATAATGGCCCACATCCGTAACCTCAGTGCTATGGGGCAGAGGCAGCTGGACCCTGATGGCTTCCCTGACCAGCCTGCCTAGCCAAAATGGGGAGCTCCAGGTTCAGTGAGAGACCCTGTCTCAAAACTAAGGTGGAGAACCAACCTGGCATTGACCCCTGGCCTCTACATATGCATGCATGGGAGAGAGAGAGAGAGAGAATAACAAATAGTAGCAAGGATATAGAAAATTTGGAACCTCCACACATAACTGGTAAGATACCAAAACGGTCCCTTTAAAAGTTTCATGAAATGTTAACCATAGAATTGCCATATGACTAGGCATGTATCTAACAGAAATGAAATGAAATGCACATCCATACAAACACATATACCCAAACATTCATAGAAGCATGGCTCGTAAAACTGCAAAGCAGAACCAACCCAAACATCCATTAACTAATGAGTAAAATCATAAAATACGGTATATCTGTAAAATGAACAGAGTGCTGTGCCACAGT
This sequence comes from Rhizomys pruinosus, assembly GCA_009823505.1. Taxonomy (NCBI): domain Eukaryota; kingdom Metazoa; phylum Chordata; class Mammalia; order Rodentia; family Spalacidae; genus Rhizomys; species Rhizomys pruinosus. The sequence goes on from VZQC01012080.1 coordinate 2,731,212, forward strand.
AGGAAGTCACGAGAATGGCAAGTTATGGTGCAGTATGATGAAACTTGAAACTGCTAGATGAAAGAAGACAGTCACAAAGACCACATATTATGTTTATTTAAAATAACCACCTAGATAAAGTATCCAGAAATGTCCAAACTGAGAAAATCTATGAAGACAGAGGGCATGTTAATGGTTACCTTTGGCTAAAGCAGCAGGCAAGGAGATATAAGGGGTGACTGACTACTAAGGGTAGAGTTTACGGTAGGGACAAAAATGTTCCCAAATCAAACAGTGGTGATGGTTATACACTCCTGTCAACATATGTAAACAAACATGCACACATATACACACATATATATACACACACACTGACTTCTACATCTTGAGTGACTTGTTTAGTATATGAATTATATTTCAATAAAGCTGTTAAATGTGGATTATGGATATTCCCATTCTTCCTAACTCGATGTATAGATTCAATACAATCATAATCAAAAATCCCATTTCTTTGTGGTTACTGACAGACTGATTCTAATGTTTACACTGAGAAGCAAAAGACCCAGGATAGCCAACAAGCTCCTGCAAGAAAATGGAAGTAACATTACTGAACTTCAGCACTTAATATAAAGCTGCAATAATCAAGGCATTGTGGTGCTGTGAAGAGAACAGGAGAGCTCACAAATGCATCCACAAATACACAGACAGTTGATCTTTGACAAAAGAGCAAAAACAACTCAAGAGGAAGGATATTCACAGCAAATGATTCTGAAACAGCTCGACATTCACATGGAAAAAACAAATTTAGACACAAATTAAGAGACCCAGCCTCAATAAATAAGGTGCGAAGAAAGATCCAAGAAGACTTCCAACACAGCCTTGGGTCTCCACACACATGCACACACGTGCACATGCACCCACACACATGTATACACACCCTGTTTGTACATCACATACACACACACACACACACACACACACACACACATACACACACACGAAAAAGAAGGAAAATTTGATCATTTGTGCTCTGAAAAGACACTGTTAGGAAACAGATTAGGAGTAAATAGCATCAAAGCATAGGAATGATAAAGGATTTGTATCCAAAATATGTACAAGGATACTTGAAAATGGACAATAAGAAATAAACTAGCTAACTAGTAGGCCAAAGATTGTGTAAAAATGGCAAATAAGCACAGGAAAAGATGCTCCACCTTGCATGGAGTTAAGTAATTAGGAATAAGAGTAAACAGGTAACAAGTCACACCTGTTAGAGGGCAAGCGTCCAAGGCACTGGCAGGGTATTGGCCGGGAACATATTCTCAGGGAGAGGTAAACAAATGTGTTTTCACCACAGACAGTAAAGTGTCTGTGTGGTGAAACATTACAATACCACCAAAGTCTGATTTAGCAAACCAATGGGTTTATTGGAGATACTTACAGGGGCATGGATAGCTTGGCAGTGCTTCATCACTGAAAGCTCACCCCCAAGCCATAAGTGAGGACCCAGAAACCCTGAAACTCTGGAGTTCTCTGCATTAGCAAGCAGCTGGACAGGTCAGAGTCTCCTCTCCTTGGCTGTCTCTACTACATACGTAACTTTGGGGAGGGAGGGTCCTTCTGCATCACGTGGGTTTCAGAGACTTTCTAAGACTTGTGAGTTCTTTACTACCTGAGTCTGCCTCAAGGAAGTTCCTGAGTCTTACGAAACAGGAAATCTCATTCAATACTGATGTAAATGCAGAATGACGCAGGCACAGGCGCTATGGAAGTAGTAGATAGTCGTTATGTTACAAAACCAAGCACCCTCTGAGATATCTCCCCAAAAGCAAATTAAAATATATACCCATGCAACAAATATCACACAAGCTGGGCATGGTGGCACACACCTTTAATCCCAGCAAAGGCAGAGGCAGGCACATCTCTGTAAATTCAAGGCCAGCCTGGTCTATATAGTGAGTTCCAGGCTAGCTGGGGCTACAGGGAGACCCATATATAGAATATATATATATATATATATATATATATATATATATGATATTCCCATTAGTGACAACCAAGATGTCTTTTTTGAGGACAGCTGACCTTCAAGGAGATTACCAGATAGACAGTGATGTAATTATAAAGGCTTTCCAGAGTAGACACATAAGCCCTGATAACCAGAGTTCCTAGAACTCATGTGAAGGGTAGAAGAGAACAAATTCCACAGTCTGGTCCTTTTATTTTTTTATTTTTTTTTTTATTTATTCTGTATGTGTATCAATGTACTGTCTGCATGCAAGGTCTGTGCACCCGTGGCGTGCAATGCTGCGGAGGTCAAAAGGGTGTCGGATTCCCTGGAACTGGAGTTTCTCTGGAATTGGAGTTTCAGACGGTTCTCGGCCGCCATGTGGGTGCTGGGATCGAACCCGGGTCCTCTGTAAGAGTGGTCGGCGCTCTTAACCGTAGGGCCATCTCTCCAGGCCCGAGTCTGGTCCTTCTAAACACACACATGCCACAAACACATCGTGGAGTCCTGGTAGTCCTGGAAATCACTATGTAGACCAGACTGACCTTGAACTCAGAAACCTGTCTGCCTGATTGAAAAATGATGTATGATGTATGAAAATGTTTAATAACAATAAAAATATATTAAAATAGCTAAATTAACAAACAAACCTGTATGTGTTTGCAAAGGGAACTATTCAGGCTAGAAAGAAATGAGCTGTCAGCTATGAGAGCTGGAAAAAGGCAAAACTATGACAATAAGACCCATGGTTGCTAAGGGCTTAGTGAAAGGTAGGAATGAATAGGTAGAGGACAGGGGCTTCAGGGCAGTGAAATTCTTGCATATGATCTATGCCATGATATATTTGCCAAGACCTATAGCTGTATAATGCGGGGTGATTCCTAATGTAAAAGACAGGCTGTTAATGATAATGTACAATACTAATTCATTAATCACAGAATTGTACAACAGGAATCCAAGACATTACTAATGGACAGATCTGGAGAATCCCTCTTGTATTTTCCATGCAACTTTTTGACAAACCTAAAACTGTTCTAAAAATCAAGCCTATTAATATACAGGTTCCCTGTTTTTTCTCTTATTAAGTTTCATGCAGTTACATGTCACTAAGGCAAGTACACAAAGATCCCAGATTCTTCAAGACTGGTGTTCATGTCACAAATATGGACTTTAATTATTTTAATAAATATACTCAATAAATTATTCTTTTTAGTATTTTATTTTATATGTATGGGTATATTGCCTGCATGTATGTAATCCCCCAGTCTCATACAATGCTTACAGAGGTCAGAAGAGGTTTGTCAGATCCCCTGGAACTGGAGTTATGGACAGTTATTAGCCAACATGTGTGGGTGCTGAGAATTGAACCCAAGTCCTCTGCAAGAGCAGCCAGTGCTCTTAACTGCTGAGCCAACTCTCCAGCCTCCAATAAATTCTTCTTAAAGCACCATCTCATGTTGATGCATCCCAAAGAACTCATGTAGCCCACACACAAGTTACACAGTATGAGAATATCATGAAGATCTCTTCTTATTGACAGTGTAGTATTAGGGAAGCAGCTAGGGAGTAAACTCAGTCAGTGAAGTGCTCCTTGCACAAGCAAAGCGACCTCACTTCAATGCCCAGCGCCTATGTGGAAAGCTGAGAGTGGGGGACACACACTTGTAATCCCAGAGCTAGGGAGACGGAGACAGATGGATCCCTGGGGATCACTGGCCAGCCATTCTGAGCACCAGGTCACAGTGAGAGACCCTCTCTCAAAATCATCATCGTCATCATCATCATCGTCATCGTCGTCGTCGTCATCATCATCGTCATCATCATCGTCATCCATATAGTAGACAGCTCCTCAGGCACAACAGCTGAGATTGACTTTTGACATCTACACACATGTACACATACATCCACATGCATTCACCTACATGAACATATACACTAAATGAGTAAGTAACTTAAAAACAGGGCAGCTCTAGAAGCTCACTGCCGACATCCTGGCCACTACTGTAGTCGGCTTCTGAAACACCCCCCAGTGACCCCAGCTATGTCCAGTGTTCGTGCCAACTTCATTCCTTTCCCTTCTATGTGGACTGGACCTAAGGACTTTCTTCTAAGGAAGAAACTATGGCAACCACATTGGGAATCGCTTCCAAGACTGAGTTGTAAGAAAAGCCAAGCCACTGTCTTGCCTTGTCTTTCTTGCTTTTTCACTTGATTACCCTGATGGAGGCCAATGCCATCTATGAGCTGCCCAACAGGAGGAACCACATAGCAAGGGACCAAGACACCCTCAACCCAACAACCTCAAGGGATAGATTATGTTCACAGTCCCAGGGGTGAGCTTGGAAATGAATCCTCATTTGGCCTGGAGATGCCTGAGCCCCAGTATACACCTTGATTTATAACCATTTGAGAAATCTTGAGTCCAAACACAGCTCAGTAACACCTAGAATTCCGACCCATAGAGATGAAGATGGGTTTTCTTTTAAATTTCTCAGTTTTAGGAAATTCCTTATGCTAGGTATATGGTCCTAGGAAAATGGCATCATTTCTGTGCCTCTGTTTCACAGTTTGTGAAATGAGAAACATAGTTGTACACTCATCATGGAGTGTAAAGAAGATGAAATTCATTACTATATAGAAGGCATAAGACACTTGGTTACAGAGCTCAGTGGGGAAAAGTGCTGGCTGATAAGCCCGATCTGAGTTCAATTCCCCAGACCCACATTGTGACAGGACAGAACTGACTGCCTCAAGTTGTCTTCTGACCTCTGTACATGGGCTGTGGCATGTGCATGCACAAATAGGTAGATGATGATGATGATGATGATGATGATGATGATGATGATAGATAGATAGACAGATAGATGATAGATTACATAGAAGATAGATAGATAGATAGATAGATGATAGATTAGATAGAAGATAGAAAATAAATGATAGACAGATAGATTAGATAGAAGATAGAAAAGAGATAAATGATAGATAGATAGATGATAGATTAGATAGAAGATAGAAAATAGATAAATGATACATGATAGATAGATTAGACAGAAGATAGATAGATAGATTAGATAGATGATAGATGATAGACAGATAGATGATAGAGTAGATAGAAGATAGAAAATAGGGGGCTGGAGAGATGGCCTAGCAGTTAAGAGCGCCAACTGCTCTTGCAGAGGACCTGGGTTCAATCCCCAGCACCCACATGGCAGCTGAGAACCGTCTGTAACTCCAATTCCAGGAGAACTCCAGTTCCAGGGGAGTCCAACACCCTCTTCTGACCTCCTCAGTGTTGCATGACACGGGTGCACAGACCTGCATGCAGACAGTACATTCATATACATAAAAAAATAAATTAAAAAAAATTTAAAAGAAGATAGAAAATAGATGATCGATAGATGATAAATATATAGATAGTAGATAGATAGATGATAGATGATAGAAAGATGATAGATTAGATAGAAGATAGAAAATAGATAGATGATAGATAGATAGATAGATGATAGATTAGGTAGAAGATAGATGGATAGATAGAAGATAGATAGATAGATAGATAGATAGATAGATAGATAGATAAATAGATGCTTGGTGGTTTACAGTAAGTGCTCAGTAAACACCAGCTGGTTTGGGTTGTGTGGTAGATGTGTAGGTTTTTCATTAAATATTGTGGGGAGGTTGGGTTTTTTAGTTTTTGTTTATTGAGGCAGAATCTCCCTGTAGCCCCAGCTGTCCTGGAACTCATTCTGCAGACCAGGCTGGCTTTGAACTCACAGAGATCTGCTTGCCTCTGCCTCCTGAGTACTGGGATTAAAGGTGTGAACCACAATACCCAGTTTAAATATTGTTTTAATTTGCAGTATCTTGCACAGGCTTATGTGTTTGAACTCCTGGAGTTCAGGAGGTGGTGCTGTCCAGGGAGTTCATGGAATCTTTGGGATGTGGGACAGAGCTGATAGAGGTGGGTTACTAAGGGATGGCCTTTGAAGGTTGTACCAGTTTGGGTCTGCATTCTGCATCCTGCACTGGGTGAAGATCTGCTGCCATAACAAACTGAAATCCTTCAGAGACCATGAGCCCAAACCCTTAACCTGTTTTTTGAGGTTTCTGACAAATATTTTACTACAACCATAAGAAAAGTAACTCTGTCAGTATCTGAGGTCCAAGCTCTCCTGACCAAGTAAGTGAAAGTGGGGAAGCAGCCCCGTTAAGTCTGCCTGTGTAGAAGGAGCTCTTGTTTCATTACAGTGAGAAGACTAGCTTCAAGACCTGACTGATCTCCCATTGGTAAGCTTATTGCATTTTGTCTAAACAGATTGAGTTCCAGAGCTTCCTCCCTTCTGAAGACGTGTGTCATCCAAGGCACCCATTCCTTCTCAGCCTTTGGTTTTCATAACTGACAACAAATCGTTGCAATTTCTTCATCTGGCTCTGTCTACCATACCTCAGGGCCTCTCTCTAGGTCATTTCATAATAGAGAAGACATAAGCAAGACACAGAGATCTGGGTAGAGACACAAGAAAGTTCACTTAACACTGGGATGTGTTTTTCTCAAACTTGATCTGCTTATGCTTCAGTCATTTGCACTGAGAAGCCCAAGGTGCTTTGGCTTGGATTTCAGGCTTCATCCAGAGCCTTCACTGAAGTGTAGGGGTCTGAGAGCTGTCTGTCTAACCTAATCTTCTCCTGTCTTCTTCCCCAGGACTGGGTTCTGTTATTCTACCTACCTGCCTTTCCTCCTCCTGGAACTTGACCTTCCCTTAGAACTGTGTTTTGTGTTGGGTGCTTGCTAAGGACAGATTCCCACACCTCCTCCAGAGCACTTGAATGTACTTCTCCTGGTGAAGATTCTGGAAATCTATTTTTAACAGATACTTCCAGGAAATTCTTATCAGCAGACAAGTTTGGGAAACACTGTCTTAGAACACTTCACTTTCATCTTTCTCCTGATTCCGGACTAGCAACACCTGCCCACAGCAGACATCACTAATTGATCACAGGACACTTTCATACTGAACTTAGTTAAGACTTCTCAATCCTTAAAAAGCACTTGAGGCAGCCACCATGGGGCTGGTAGAATTATACTGGAGATGAAATATAATTGCTATCCTGCCCTAGTTAATACGTATTCCTGTGATGTTGACATTTTCCTAGCCTGTTGGTGATGGATACTCAGGAAGTATGGATAGAATGACTCTGAGAAACCTTCAATCATCTAGGATTTCTTGCTCATGTCAATGGACAACCACGCAGCCAGATGTCTTCAGAGATGACCCCAAGTTCCCTATTCTCAACATGTTCCTCCTGTTTCTTCAGGTACTAGGTTCAGCCTGGCTAGAGGATGGCATAGATTATTGGCAATATGCATGAATATGAGATGTCCACAAACAGCCAAACAGAAGCATAGACCAGAGAACAGGAAGAGGCTAGCTCTGCCCTGGAATGAGAAATAAGAAAATGAGTGTGGAGGGAAAGAGATGACTGCACAGAGTCCTGAGAGGTAGGAGCTAGGAAAGAGGAAACTTCTGCATGGAAGCCTAAACCGCTTTCTTCCAGGGGCCAATCACCAGTGGCAGCTTGGCTGGAGGGCAGCCAGGTACTTATTGTGGGGAAGTGAGAAGAGTTTAACTAACCGTGGGCCTGGCCATGGAGCCACCGACTGATGCCACAGAAGAAGCCTTACCACAGGGCTGGTCATAGGCTCACAGCTGACCAGTGTGCCCTGCCCCCACCGTCCTACAAACATTCCCTGGCCCTTAATGAACACAGAGTTTCCACCGAGAATTTTACTGCCTTCCTCTGATTAAGGGCAATCAAGGTCCACCAGATGTTTGAAGAATCACTCTCAGAAGGACTCAACAGACTAAAATAAGACAACAGACAAAAACATCGGAGGAAATAGAAGCAGTGTGGGAAGGAGAAAAGAACCCTGTAATTAATATCTTCAGAGATAGAGGAAGAACCATTGTATCCTTAACAAGAACATACAATTATTAAAGAGGAAACATTAAACAGAGCTCTTGAGAATTAAAAATATTGTAACAGGAATAAACAACTCAATAGGATGGCTGTAAAAAGTGGAGAAAGTCTTCAAAAAGAAGCACTCAACTACAGAGATGGAGAGTCAGAGAAAGTGGGGGAGCCACAGATGTTCCAGAAAGAGGGGCCAAGACGGGGAATTAGTGAAGCAATGAATGGACACTTGAGTTTCTGGGTTGAAAGCTCCGCTTGGTGCCAGAAGCAGCTTCAGCTCACTGAGAGTCACAGAGGCGGGAACCAAAACAATATTGGACTCCTCATCCTCAACTCTGAAAGGCAGAAATGATGGAGAAACACTTCAAAACCCAGCCTACAATTTTATATTTGGCCAAACCATCAATCTGGTGTGAGGGGTTTCAGTGGAAAATCATCTCACACATACAAAGTCAAAAATATTGCCTGTCATGAGTTCTTAGTCGGAAAGCTACTGAAGGATGTTCTCCACCATAGTGAGAAGGTAAATCAAAAAAAAGAGGATGCCCAAGTTCCAAGAAACCAATAATTTACCTCAGAAGCAACCCAAGGGAATTCCCAGTTTGGTGGTACAAGGAAGGCCCAGGATGACGGGTGAATGGCAGGTCAGGTGAGCCAAGAGAAGAATTAAGCCAGTGTACAATTCAATACATGTCAACATATTTAAGAGAAAATTATAATTCTGTCAGAGAACTCAGGGATGAAATAGTGATAGCTGCACAGAAAACCAAGTAAGTGACAAATCATGGCAATTATCACCCAGCACAGTTATAAAATAATGCAATACAACCTCACTGCACTATGTGACTCAATCTAATAATAACACAACCATAGTAATGTTGGTGCCAAATACTGATATTACCAAAAGTGATACCATTATGTTGGGAAGAAGGGCAGAATGCATTTGTGAGTATAAATCTGCTTCTTATGTAGAAGGAAGTTAATAAAGGATAGGCGATTTTTAAAAGTAAATGGTACAGTATGCATGTTATTTACAAACATAGGACTCATAACTGGAAGAAGTACTGTGCCCTGCTTCACCATCCTATGGATATTCTCTGCGTAGACAAAGTAGAAGAGGCAGCCTTTGGGGAGAAGCAATCTGAAGAAGGGACGAATATTGCCTTCTCTCCTAACTCCTATGTAAATATTGACTCTTCAGTACATGAATTTAAAAATGGACCACATACAAAGTAATAATGTAGAATTAATGTTAAATTTCTTTTAGTCATGGTAATGGTATTATGGTAGATATGGAATGATTTAATTCTTTTTTTTTTTTTTTTTTTTTTT
>VZQC01012080.1:2740884-2768538 GCA_009823505.1 Rhizomys pruinosus
AGGTAGATATGGAGTTGATAGAAAGAGATTGACAGATAAGTGATATAGATAGATAGATGATAGATAGATAGATAGATAGATGTGATAAATGATAGATACATGTATACATAGATACATAGATACATAGATGATAGACAAATAGATGATGATGTAAATAGATAATGATATATAGATATAGAGATGATCAATAGATGATTAAAAGATAGATGATAGATAGATAGATACATAGATAGATAGATAGATAGATAGATAGATAGATAGATAGATGATGTAAATAGATAATGATATATAGATATAGAGATGATATATAGGTAGATAGATGATAGATAGATAGATAGATAGATAGATAGATAGATAATAGATAGATAGATGATAGATGGCTAGGTAGATGATTGATGATAGGTGATAAAAGATGATTGATAGATAGATAGATAGATAGATAGATAGATAGATAGATAATAGACAGATAGATGATAGATGGATAGGTAGATGATTGATGATAGGTGATAAATAATAGATAGATAATAGGTAGGTAGCTAGATAGGTGATAGATATGTAGGGTAGATTAATATGATTGATTACTAGGTAGATAGATGGATGGATAGATAGATAGATAGATAGATAGATAGATAGATAGATAGATAGATAGAAAAATTAATGTAGCAAGACAAGACAAAAATCAGTGTCTATAGATGCCTCTGCTCAGTGTGCTTGCCTTTCAGCTTTCCAGTCATCTTAAAATTTTTTCCAAGCTGGGCATGGTGGCACATGCCTTTAATCCTAGAACTTAGGAGGCAGAGGCAGGTGGATCTTTTTGAGTTCAAGTCCAGCCTGGTCTACAGAGTGAGTTCCAGGACAGCTGAGGCTACAGGGAGACCCTGTCTTGAAAAGACAAAAAAAATTTCCAAAATAAACTATTTCAGGAAAACCTAAGTATGTGTGTTATTCTGATAAAGTTGACATTAAAAGTGAAGCACTGCCCAATACCTGGCATGCAGGCACTCCAAATGCCAGCTGTCATTATGAGTTTATCATTGCTGCTGATTCATTAATTGCTCACTAAGGGGGAGCTGGATAAGGTTGCAGCAGACCACAGATCATCACACCTGGATAACGATGGGGGGGCAGGGGACATCCACCAAAGACATCCACCCACCCAGGGCCTACGACCCAACACAACCCCAGAAGCATGAAGCCAAATGCACTCCCTCCTACCGGGCACTCTAGGGCCATGGCTGGTACCTGAGGTTTGAGGTATCCAGAGCACAGCCCATTGGCCAGGTAGAATCAGAAAACTGTACAACACAACCTGCAACGGGACAGGCAGAGAGGGTCCATCCCAGTGTCCAGTATGGTGGGCTGGGTGAGTGGCCTGGTATGGGCTCGACAGGCCTGGCTTCCGTGATCCCCCCACACTCTGCACTACAGTTGCTTGAGGGCCTACTCTGAGCCCTACCCCCACAGTCATCCTGAGACCTGGCACCTGGTATTTCTTAACTATTTGTATCTAAGTATGCTATAGTCACACTAAGTCATGATTTGTGTTACTATTTTCTGTGCTCTTGGGAACAATTGGTAAGTTCTTTCTAGAATTTCTCCTAAGAAATAATAACTCATCTACCAAACCAATAGGACTGCAGATCAAAGACACCAGTGTACACCATTCCTTTCCCCAATGCTGGATCACTGACAGATGCTTTAAAAAAATGGTATATATTGGGCTGGAGAGATGGCCTAGTGGTTAAGAGCGCTGACTGCTCTGGTAGAGGACCGGGGTTCTATCCCCAGCACCCACAAGGCAGCTAAGAACCATCTTTAACTCCAATTCCAGGGGAATCAGATGCCCTCTTCTGACCTCTGCAGCATTGCACAACACAGGTGCACAAACCTACATGCAGACAGCACATTCATACACATACAAAAATAAATATTTTTTAAGTTGTTTTTTAAAAAAATGGTATGGAGCAGGTCTCAGGGGGAAGGCTCCCTCCCAAGGCTCTGCTATGCAGTGCCAGATCATACCTTTTGTGCTTATTTTTGTTTTGAGACAGTGTCTGTAATAGCCCAGGCTGGCCTCAAACTCACAAGCCTGCGTCTGATTGCTGGAATTGGAATTGTAGACATGTGTCAACATACTCAGCTGTGCAGGCCATGTCTAGGTGATGCTTTCTACTCCTAAGTAGACCCCGGCTGTGTGTACATGTGTGTGTTCATGTGTCTATGTCTGTGTGCATGCATGTGTGTACATGTATGTGTCTGTATGTGTCTCTGTGTGTCTGTGTTCATGTACATGCATATGTGTATCTACTTGCATGTGTGTATGTATGTGTGCTTGTGTAGATGTGTATTTGTGTGCCATGTGTATTTCTATGTGTGTGTGCATGTGCACATGCGTGTGAGTGTATGTCCGGTGTGTGTCTATATGTGTATGTGTGTCTCTCTGTATGTCTATGTTTCTGCGTATAAATCTGTATGTTGGTGTGAATGTCTGTGTCTCTGTGCAAGTGTATATCCATGTATGTGTCTATGTATGTAATCTGTGTTTATCTGTGTGTTTATCCATGTGTCTCTTATGTGTGTCTATGTGCATGTGTATGTCTATATGTATATGTGCCTATTTGTATATGTTTCTTTGCATGTGTGTCTGTGTCAGTATATGTTTGCATGTGTGTATGTGTATATGTATATGTCTTCATGTGTCTGTGTTCATGTGTATGCCCATATGTCTATCTGTGTGTGTCTCTATGCATGTTTCTGTGTGTCTGTTCTTGTATGTATATGTGTGTATATGTGTGTTTGTGTATGTGTACATGTGTGTATGGACATACACACACCTACACAGTTGAATCTCATTATTATTAGTGGTCACATGCAGAACAACAAACCTTCCCCTTAGCAGTGCTGGGATGTGTCTAACAGAGAAATGTGTGTGTTGGGCCCTCTTCCTTCAGGCATGAGCTGTACAACTGGCTGTGAGTTCAATGCCAACAACTACTCATTAAGTAACTTGCCTTATAAGAGAAACGCACTAGAAGGCTGTGTACAGTTCAGCTGATAGGACTATGTTTCCTCTAAGGCAACAGTTCACTATCCACGAATTCATGAATTCACTGTTCTGGGAACTTTGTTGAGCATAAACTTCCATGAATAATCAGAATTGACTTACAGCACCCCCCCCTTATCCACTTGCTGTGGTTTCAGTTTTCCACAGTAAACTACAGTCTGAAAATATAGTCTACTATCATAAAATATTTTGAGAGAGAGATCACATTCTTTCAGGATAATACATTGTTGTAATTTTCTATTTTACTATGAGCTGTTCTTAGTCTCTTACAGTGTCTAATTATAAGTTAAGCCTTACTGGGATGTGGGGTGTGTGTGGGGAAGAACCATACATAGCATATACAGGGCCCAGTACCATCCACGGATTCTGACACCCATGGAATGCCTTACATCATGCCCCCCATGGATAAGGAGGTCCAAGGTATGTATGAATGTGTGTCCATGTGTATATGTGTGCATGTGTGGATGCAGTTGTGGATCCTTCTTTGGTTATGTTTTTCCAAAGTAACAGTCAGATACATTCCTCTTAAGGTAACATAGTGAAGTTCTAGGGTGAAGCTGAAAAGAAAGGGATGATAGACAGTGTGGGAGAAGCTGAGTTGGTTGCCTGGGTAAGTCAGGGGCTCTCTAGTCTCATCCATGATGCACCTGCCTCTTGTCCCTGATGACCCCCAGCACCTCTGAGTCCCCTGGGCTCAGGTCTACAATTGCTGCCCCTATGTACGCAGCCCTGCCACTGGGCCCTGCAGATTGAGGGTGGAGACTGTTGCCCGACAGAAGGAAAGGTTGGAGGTCAAACCGTTCTTGTCCTCTGGGTGCACGTATGTAGAATGTGACAAATGTGAAACTAATTCCAGGTGCATAATCACAGCTCCAGATCCCTGGTTGGGGTTTTATTTGGGGGGGGGGGCTGAGCTGTCTTTTTTTGAGATGGGGTCTCCCTGCAGCCTCAGCTGGCCAGGAACTTGCTATGTATACCAGGCTGGCCTTGAACTCATAGAGATCTGCCTGCCTCTGCCTCCTGAGAGTTGAGATTCAAGGCATCCATCACCATGCCTGACCGGCCAGGTCATCTGTTTTGAGTGAGATTATTCACCCAATATCTGGCACATTGTAGGCATTCAACAAATATTTGTTGACCAAATAAATATCTTTACATAACAGTCATTCCATGTCTTGAAAATCTGATTCTGGAAGATCTTGTCTATTCCTAATGATGGTTTTTTATAAACATTTAACATTTTTATTTTAAGTGTATAAGTATATTGTCTGCATGTGTGTAACTATATACCCATGTCATATAATGCTCAAAGAGGTCAGATGAAGTTGTAATTCCCTGGCACTGAAGTTACAGATGCTTGTTAGCAGCCGTGTGGGTGCTGGGAACCAAACTCAGGTCCTCTTCAAGAGCAGCCAGTGCTTTTAACTGCTGAGCCATCTTTCCAGGCCCCAGATTATTATTCTCACGGGCATTTTCTTACTTTCCTGTCAGAGAAACACATCTTTAATTTTGCAACAGAAGTCAGATTTGACTCAGTGAACTTGATTGGCTGAAATTTCATATCCAATAAACAGCAGCTCATGTAGGAAGCAGCCAGTTGAGATGGATTCCGGTCTCTGCTTGCCTCTGCTTGCTCCCTCGTACAGACAGCTGGATTCCAAATCCACATGGCTACCCCAGTTTACACCAATCCTCATACCTGGCTCCCTACCTCACCTGGCTCCTCACCTCACCTGGCTTCTTGTCACCACACCTGGTTTCCCATTACATCTAGCTCCCTGTCACGTCACCATACCTGTCCCCCATCCTCAGAGCTGGCTGGCACCCAATAAACACAGCTGATATGCATGTCTGTACAACTGTCTAGTACCTTCATCTTCACAGCTGGCACCCCAGTCCACACAGCCAGAGCCTAGTTTAACCGAGCTGGCTGGCAATCTAGTCCACACAGCTGGAACCCAATCCCCACATCTGGCTGGCACCCCAGTGCACACAGCTAGCATGCAGGAGTAGATAACCGGATGGCACAACAGCCCACACAGATGGTGAGCCTGTCTAGACGGCTGGCTAGAAGCCAGGTCCTCACATCTGGCACCTGCCCATACAGAAGACAGCCGTGATAGCTGGTGCCCTAGCTAAGAAGCTTCTCACTATTCTTACACCATACACAGCAAGCTGCCTTTGCCTTGGGACACAATCCTAGTGATTACTCTGCTCTGCTCTGCTCTCACTAAACTGAGACACACACACACACACACACACACACACACACTCACACACACACACCACACCCAGAAAACCCCAGATACACCATGGTGTTGATGAGTGTTCCACTTTGGCTCTCTCTTGTCAAGAGTCCAACAGAACCCAGACGACCTGCTCAGAAGGGCCCACATGACACTAGGTTAGACACCCGGGAAAACTCCCTGAGAGATTCCTCCCACCAGAAACTTCTTCCTCAGACCTTCAAACTCCACCCAGTGCCTCCCATTCAGTGCAGTTTTATTCAGGGGTTTCTTGGGAAAATTTGACCTGCCCTGAGAAGAAGATGGGTCTCTGTACAGTACCAGTGCTGTCTCCAAGCCAGCAAAGTCAAAAGCGTGGTTCAGGTATATACATCAAGAGCAAGACACATGAGAAGGTCAGACTGTGACCTTTGTAAACACGTGGTGATTCCACATTGCCCGAGACACCAGGCAGAGAGTGCAGTACACAGGTAGAAGGGACCATTCTGGAGCCCTGGGTCCAGAGTGGCTCCAGCGGAATGTCAGGAACAATGTTCTGGGCTAGAACATACTCTGAACAATACGCTTTCTCAGGGCTGGAGAGATGGCTCAGCAGTTAAGAGCACTGGCTGCTCTTGCAAAGGACCTGAGCTCAATTCCCAGCACTCACATAACAACTGTCTGTAGCTCCAGTTCCAGGGGAACCAACATCCTCTTCTGACATCCATGGACATCGCATGACACAGGTGTACTCATACACATAAAGTTAAAGTAATAAATAATTTTTAAGGTACACGTTCTCTTACCTCAGTCTTTATGATCTTTAAACTACTCTCATGATTTTTGAAGAGACATACCTGTGCAAAAGCCTAAGGAGAGACACACCTGGTGTAGCCTAAGCCCAGGCGGGAATGTCCCTGGGAGAGCAGCCAGAAGAGGGCTGCTCACTTGAGCTCGCTGCTCTTTGTCATCCATGATGCTGGCATCTCTATCTGTCTTTCCTTGTACACGCATTACCCTGAAAAAAGATAATGCTGATCTCAGAAGCTCCTCTGTCATTGTCTTTGTGTGAGCTGATCCAACCAGATTCCCTCTTTATAGGCACTTGGATGTAACATAAGAAGCCTCATAAGGTCACTGCGACATTCCCCTTCACTTCTCTCTCCTTCTTGCTCTGCCTGTCCTTGTGCCTGAGCGGTTACTCTTTATTGGTTGATTCATCACCACTGACTGTCCCACTCTGATCTGGATCCTGGTCAGCTTTGGCCACCTAAATGTGGCACCTGTTGAAATTCCTAGGGAAAGACTCAGCAGAACAAAGTAGGGAGTCCATTTCCCAGTTCCCTCTCTTCCAGGCCCCACTTGCCATGGCTGAGGTTCTCTCCTTCAGGCCACGACTCCTCCCACTGCCGTAGGCCTGGCAATGTTCAGTGATACCACTCTGTCTGCCCTCTCTTCTGGTCCACAGAAGGATAGGGTATTCCGCTGTCAGCCCCGAGATTCTCCCAGCATCCTTTGTTGGCTTTCCTAACTCTTAGTCTGCTTCACTAAACCCTTCCGTAGATTCTCTTCTATCACTCTTTCTGAAGCAGGCCATCTGGACCCTTCTGGACCCCTGACCACACAGGGAACCAAATTGGAAAGTCTCATCAACTCCATGATGCAAATTCACAATTTAGCATCAGTTATGAGAGCCCTTGAAGAAAAAGAACCAGGGTCCTCCAGAGAGAGTCAAAAGGGAAGAAGGGCAGCCTGGTGACTTTCTGGGACTATCAAGTTTTGGCTGCAGATCCCACACTTAGAATCCCTGTGTCCCCTTACAAGCAAATCCTATGATTGAGTTCACTTGAGTGATGTTCTGATTTCTGAGCTCTTCAACCCCTAATTAGAACATTGAACCTCAGGCTAGAAATGGATCACTGGTTAAGAGCACATACAGCTCTTGCAGAAGACCCAAGATTGGTTCCTAGCACCCATGTCGGGGGGCTCACAACAGCCTGTAACTCCAGCTCCAGGGAGATTCAATGCCTCTGGCCTCTGTGGGAACCCCCACCACCACACAAGTGCACCTACTCACAGGCAGACACACACACACACACACACACACACACACACACATATATCTTTAAAGTATTTTTTGAGAAAAGGAAATACTGACCCCCACTGGGAGGGCAACTGCCCACCGCCTGTCATTTCTTGCAAGCACTAGAACTCCTCCATCCCCTTAGTTAGCAAGTGCCTAAATGTGTCCAGTCTTGATCAGGCACTATCCTTAGTACACAAGTTTGCACCTAGCCAATTTAGCACTTGATGTGGTGCACTGAGTCAATCAAAGAAACAGTCTCCAAGGCGATGCATGTGAAGGTGTCATGGGTCCAAGATAGTTAAAGGGAAGATGCTCACTTGAGAAGGAGCCTGAGCACGCGGCTAACTGACTGGACACACACCACTATCTGATTCTCTCTTCCACCCAAATTGCCTTTGATTTTTCAATACTCTAAAAAGCTGGCCAACCATGGCACACCAAGAATTTCTTCCAGGGGCTCAAAGGTACACTAAAAGCAAAAGAACTTGCCTGCTGACACAGACAACCTGAGCATTTGCTTTCTGGATTTGAAATTCCAAAAGAAGTTACTTCTGATGGTTCATTTTAATTATCAGCTGGATTGGCTGAAGAAACACCTGGGAGACTGGTGACACACACCTCTGTGTCTGTGGTGGCTTTTCCAGAGGTGATCATGCGGGCTCTGGCCTGTGGGATTGATGGTATTGTTGAGAGGTGGTGACAGGGTAAAAGGGAAGCCCAGAGAGAGAAAGAAGGCCTGGCCTCTTCCTAGATTCCTGCCTTTCTCTGGGTTTTTTTTGTCCACCAAGCAGCAGGGAACAACCTCTGCCACAAACTCCTACCACTGTGGTATTCTGCCCAAGTGCACGTGGTCAAATAACTGGACTAAGCTCTCGGAAACTATGAGCCAAGATAAGTACTTCCTTAAGCAGTTTCTGCCAGGGGTTTGGTCCAATCAACCAAAAAGTAACTAAGATAAATACTATTTCTAGGACTACACATCCTCCAACTTGGAAGAAATGTTCTAGATTGACAAGTCCTGTCTTTGCAGAGGCTCAAAGGCTGAAGACACCTCTCAGTCAGCTTAGACAGGCTAGGTTCCTGCTCTGGCTCCCAACAAAGGCCTGGCTCTCAGAAGAAGGCAGTGTGGATGTGTTCAAGGCTTAGATGCAGGTGCATACCATGGGATGGTAGTCGTCTCCCTGCAGGTTCCCATCACGGGGGAGGGGGCAAGCACAGGTGGTGCATGAGTGTCCCAGGGACAAGGTCAGAAGTGGGCAGTCATGACCATGCCCTGCCTCCTTGAGCATGGAGTCTCACAGGGCAGTGGTTTAGCCAAAGCAAGCCCATTAACAGGGTCTTCCTCCCGGAGTTCAAGTGCCCATGCCTCCCTGGACTTGCTATAGGCAGGTGAAGCCTCCCTTACTTGAAGAACCTGAGCTAGAGCTGTTCCTGCTGAGACTATGCCAGCTCTGGCTTGGCCCATCTAAAGAGACCTGCAGTGCTGGACCTGTTAGACAGGATCCTGCTGATGCCCACAGCCATCCTTGCCTAAGTGTGTTCAATTACATTATATTAGTTCTATTGTGTTACAATATATTGCCTCTGTTTCATAGATAAACAAACTGATGCCCCAAGGAATTAAGCCACTGGCCCAATGGCCGGGAAGAGGTGAAGAAAAGATGTGAATCACAGCTCATGATCAGAGCATTGGGTACTGAGTGCAGCGTGAAGGGGAGCAGGTGCAGGGAGTTACTGGATCTGCTTGGAAAGCAGGAAAGGGGCTGAAGAGAAAGCCTGGGCTGAGCCAGCTAAGGTAAGCAGGGTTCTCCCAGTCACTAGAGATCTTTCTGACTCAACACAGTGAGGGGCACCAACTCAGAGACGCCAGATTCTCTGCCCCCAGTAAGGGAATTGTGGCCACTCAACAACCCCCGCTCTGGCAAACCTATTGACCTTCATTCGACACCTTCCATTCAGCAGGTACCTCCAAGGTGCCAGACTTCATTCTAGTAGGTAGAAATAGTGCTTCTAATAAGATAGACAGAATTCCCTCCCCTGGGCAGTTTGCGCCCTAGTGAGAAAAACAGACAATTAAAAATACATAATTAAGTCTTTATGTATTCGGTGATAAATGCCGGGCAAAAAAAATGTAAAGCAGAAAAAGGGAATTAAACAGGGAGTTCTAGATGAATACCTTGACCAGGGGAAGCTTTCTAAGAAAGATGTCTGAGCAACAATGAAGGAGGAGAGAATGAGCCATTCAGACACTTAGGGGACGAGCATTCCAGGCAGAGCAATTCTGCATATTTGAAGAGCATCCAGGATCCAGTGGATCCAAGCTAGGGTTACCCAGTTGGAGCATCTTTCTGCACCTCATGTCTCATCTTTATGAGGAAGGCAGCTTCCCTGGGCACCTGGAAATCAGGATGTTCCCTCCCTTGGAGTCTGAGTCCTAGGAAGCCAGGGCAGGTGAGCCTGGCAGGTGTGCTGGCCAGGTGGGCCTAGAGATTGGGTATATCCCAAGGGCAAAGGGTCCGCAGGTGACTCTCATGTTCTCTGGACAGGACTTATGGGGCAGATGGAAGGAGGGGCGAAGAGGACAAGGAGAAGGTCCAGTCTGCTTCCTCAACCTCCAGGCCACCATCAAGACTGGAAGGAAAGATCTGAATGAGGAGTAAGTGAGGATGCCACTTGAGAAAGGGAGCCATTCCTCTACCAGACCAGGCTAGAGAGCAGAGCCTGGAATCCATAATCCAGTGCTGCAATTTCATTCTGTCTCATTGCTGGCCTAGGTCCCCTCTAGCCTGCCCCACGGGGCTGCAGCTTCTGCCAGTATAGGATGGGATTAGCTGGCCTTAAGGCTAGAGAAGATGGAAAACGGTGGGCTGGGAAAAGACCAATAGAGGAAAGAACAGACACAGCATGGAGTCTGGGATCCAGCAGGCAGGAGGGCCAGCGCAGGCCGTCTCTGCCAGCGCAGGCCGTCTCTGCCTACAAAGGCCATCTCTGCCATCACCTCCCTATCTGTGGTGCAGAGACACGGGACTGGGGTCGCCCACCCTGGAGCAGTGAGGCCCAAGGTGGAGACCTCTCATCCCAGACATCTGCCTACTGCCACCCAGGCAGATGGCATCTCCTGTTCCCTCTAAATCTGGCCCCAAATCATCCTCTCATCTTCCTCCTCTGGAAGTGGATGCCTAGGATAAGATGGAGAAGCCACCCGCAGGGCAGCAATCCAGGCATGCGCTGTCTAAAGACATTCTTAACATAGAAAACAGAGAGCCAGCTAAACTTAATCTCTTGATCATGACCAAGTACTTTGAATTCTAGACATTATAGGTGATTTTAATAATACTGTTCTCACCAGGCGTGGAGGCACACGCCTTTAATCCCAGCACTCGGCAGGCAGAAGCAGGCAGATCTCTGTGAGTTTGAGGCCAGCCTGGTCTACAGAGTGAGTTCCAGGCCTGCTGGGGCTACAGGGAGACCCTGTGTCAAAAAGACCAAAAAAATAAAAAATAAAAATACTGTTCTCCCAAATGGCCTTTTGTTGATAAAATGCTAACAATCTCTATGGTTGCTGTTAAGTTTCTCTATATGAATATATTTAATATATACCTATACAGTAGATATTTAAATTAGGTCCCTCCATTTTTTTTGAGTCACAGTATGGTCTAGCCTCAGAGTTGCTACAGGTAAACTTGAACTCCAGATCCTGTTGCCTCCACCTCTCAAGTACTGAGATTAAATGCATACACTGCCAAACCAAGTTCAAATTAGCCTTTTTGAGTGCTTAGCCCTCAGTGAACACAGTCTTTCTCATGCAGGCTAGCCCAGGTTCCCATGGGAAATGCAGTCAGTCCCACACATGAGACAAGGTACATGATAGCTCCCAGAATCCACTGAGCTCTGGATGGTTCACCAGCTTCAAGAGTAGTTTCTGGCCAGGCGTGGTGGCACATGCCTTTAATCCCAGTACTCGGGAGGCAGAAATAAGCAGATCTCTGTGAGTTCAAGGCCAGCCTGGTCTACATAGTGAGTTCCAGGTCAGCTGGGGCTACAGAGAGACACTGTCTCAAAAAAAAAAAAAAAAAAAAGACCAAAAAGAGTAGTTTCTGTTTCCAACCTCCACAATGCTGCACAGGCCTGAGTTTAAAGAAATGCTTCTAAATAAACAGCGATGGTTCTATGAAGGTAAAACAAAGACATAGAAATTGAGCAGCTCCAATTCTGTCACCACAGAGCCACACGGCATTTTTATTTGTGTGTACATTTTCAAAACAGCATAACAGGATGCAAACAGCAACATAGTGTCTTTTGTTTTGGAAAGCACAAATTTTAACCCACAGGTGAACTCTCTTAACTGAATTTGAATAATATCTTAGGCATGAAAAATTATTCCCTTTCAAATGTAGTCTACTTTCAAATGAAGGAAAGAATCAAGAAAGCAGAAATTGTAACATTATCACTCGTGATTGTGACAAACCAATAAGTGGTACACATCTTAATATAACATGAATGTAATTCTAAACTATGGATGCCTTTTCTAACATTTTCTGGTCTGCATGTGGAAATGGGTCCATATGAGCTCCGAGGATCCTGCTCATATGAACCTGCAGCAGTGGTGTCAGCATGCAGGAGACCCACACAAACTCAAGCAGACAGAACCCAGCATGGAACCGGGCGTGGTGGCCCACACCTTTAATCCTAGCACTTGGGAGGCAGAGGCAGGCCTCTTTGTGAGTTCAAGACCAGCCTGGTCTACAGAGTGAGTTCCAGGACAGCTGGGGCTACAGGGAGACCCTGTCTCAAAAAAAACAAAAAACAAAACAAAACAAAAAACGGCATGGAACTGTGGAAACGGGCAGCAGGTCCCAATCCTAGCAGAACTATCCGCAGCTATTTACTGCTGAATGAGGAAGAGCTGATCTTAAAGTGAGGGACTCTGGATGGGCTGACTAGACCTCAGTGGATGAACTTGCACTGAGGCACATCTGGATGCTACCTTGACACAATGGTCTTGGCACAAATGACAGAATGTATGA
Source organism: Rhizomys pruinosus (assembly GCA_009823505.1). Classification (NCBI taxonomy): domain Eukaryota; kingdom Metazoa; phylum Chordata; class Mammalia; order Rodentia; family Spalacidae; genus Rhizomys; species Rhizomys pruinosus. The sequence goes on from VZQC01012080.1 coordinate 2,753,287, forward strand.
ACTCCAGTTGGGGGTGCTGTGGAAGGGTGCTAATGGAGAAGGGGGTGCAAAGGTGATTAAGGTTTATTGAGATGTTCTCTATGAAATACACAAAAATTCAATAAAAATATTTTGTTTATAAAAATGTTAATAAAAAATACATTTTCTGGTCTCTGGCATGTTGTTTTTTGTTTTATGAATTTTACCAGCATGCTATGTAAAATTCTTTTCTGGTTATTAGTATCATTGGTTTAATTTCATGACCAGTACTGAAAATCATTTTGCTAACTAATAGGGCAGCATTTAAAAGTTGATCTACTCTAGCTGAGGTCAAAAATCCCCCAGTGATGGGGCTGGAGAGATGGCCTAGTGGTTAAATGCACCGACTGCTCTTGCAGAGGACCCAAGTTCAATTCCCAGCACCCACATGGCAGCTGAGATCCATCTTTAACTCCAGTTTCAGGGGAATCTGACACCCTCTTCTGACCTCTGAGGCATTGCATGACACGGGTGCACAAACCTGCATGCAGACAGTACATTCTTACACATAAAATAAATAAATAAATAAAATTTTTAAAAATCCCCCACTGGGCTGGACAGACATCTGCACGCTCTGCTTTTATTCCTTGTCAAGAGGTTGCTGCAACTTCCTCCTCCCTAGGAGAGTAGTGAATGCCAGGGCTCAGCTCACTTTCTCCTTTGTACAGAGCCCAAGATCCCTCCTGCCCACGGAATAGTGTCTCCCACATTGAGGGCGCATCATCCAACCTCAACTCAGGACAGACCCACATTCCCCTCCATGCCTAGCTCAGCTCTAAGTACAGATGGCTCCATCTTCAAAAGGCCCCTGCCACCCTTCAGCCGCAACCCCACCTCCGCCCTTCAACCTGGTTACCTAACCTCTCCCTAGATTCCCACAGGGACCTCCTCCCTGATTGGTCTTCTTCCTCTCAGCCCATTCTCCATGTTGCAGAAAGGGAAAGCTTTAAAATCGCCTATCAGATGAGGTCACACTCCTGCCAGAGATGGTTCCTCAGTCTACTTAAAATAAGTAGACAGGGGCTGGAGAGATGGCCTAGCGATTAAGAGCACTGACCGCTCTTGCAGAGGACCCGGGTTCGATCCCCAGCACCCACATGGCGGCTGAGAACCGTCTTTAACTCCAGTTCCAGGGGAATCCAACGCCCTCTTCTGACCTCCATGGCATTGCACAACATGGGTGCACAGACCTGCATGCAGACAGTACATTCATACACATAAAAAAAAAAAAAAAAGTAGGCAAATTCCAAAGCCTGGAAAAAGGCAGGGGAGGGTGACACTGGTGTGGTGTATTGGTTAGGCATTGTCAACTTGACACAAAACTAGACATACATGGGAAGAGGGGACCTCAGTTGAAGAATTTCCTCCATCAGATTGACCCATAGGCATGTCTATGGGTCAGTTTCTTGATTGCTCATTGACGTGGGAGGCCCAGCCCACTGTGGGCGGGGCCATCTCTGAGTAAGCCAGGGGCAGCAAGCCAAGTAAGCAGCATTCCTTCATAGTTTCTGCTTCAGGTTCTGCCCTGACATCCCTCGGTGTTGGATTACGACCTGGGAGTTGTAAGAGGAAATAAACTCTGTCTTCCTTAAGTTGCTTGTGATCAGCAACAGAGAGGCCCATTAGACACCTGATCTTTCGTGCCTCAACACCAACTCTGCTTCTGCTGTACGCGGCCTTCTTAGGTATGTCAAGCTTTTCCCAACCTCCGGGCTTTGCCACTGCCGCTTCCTCTCCCTGGAGCACCATTCCCATGGATTTATGTAAAAGGTTCCTTCTCACCCAGTGGAACTTCATCCAACTACTGCCTTCAGAAAGTCCTTCCCTGACCAGCTGAAGGGAAGCAAGGCCGTCAGGGCCCGTTTATATTTAGAAAACATGGTGCTGATATGGATTTCTGGCATGGGCTAAGATGGCTTAATGAGCTAGACATCTGGAGGGCTATGAGTCAGCATAAAATGACTGACACTGGATGTCTGGGGACCCCAAGAGTATCCGTGATGTCATCTGTTATATAACCAGTTTGGGCAAGAAGCCGCCTTTGTGTGATTTCCTATCACCTATAACAAGTCTTTGGGCCTGAGCCCATGTGCTCTTGCCAGACATCCTCTCACCGCCCCAGGAGCCTGTGTGCTCTCACCTGGAGAAATAAAGCATGTCTGATTTGCCAGCGACTTCTCGAATCCTCTTCTGTCTCCCGGCTCCTCACAACCCTCCATTCCTGGCCCTGACTTGGCCTCCACAGAAGCCGTCTCAATGCAATTCTCTTCCTACTCTACTGTCTAGTCCTTTACGTTGCTTTCTTTCTCCTCATTCTATATGAAATTATAAATTTTTAAAATTTGTATAGGAACTTAATCTAACTCCCTAAATGAGGCCAAAGCCCTGTTAAGTCCAGAGTTGGCCACATGAGCATATCATATCCACTTCAGGAAGCAGAGGGTGACGGCTGCTGGGCTGAATCCATGCCTGAAAGAGGTGTCCAATAAACATTCTCGGTGTGAGTATCTGCCCGATCCCAAGGTTGTCCCTTGGGTTTAGCAATGTCCTAGATTGCTTGTCCTCTTCTCCCATTGACCCCATCTCATAAATATGTCCAGAATTCATCATCTTCTCCCTGCCCTCACCGCCATCAATCTGGTCCGAGGCTAGAATGCTACAACAGCCCCTAACTGGTCTATATCCGCCCACATCCTCCTACCCCCAACCATCTATCCCTTCCACAGTAGAAAAAAAGATCTCTTAACATGGAAGTTTCACAGTGATATCCCTGTACTTTTGGGGGGGTCTTTTTGAGAGAGAGCTTCGGCTGTCCTGGAAATTGCTATGTAGACCAGGCTGGCCTTGAACTCACAGAGATCTGCCTGCCTCTGCCTCCCGAGTACTAGGATTAAAGATGAGCCACGACACCTGGCTTATCCCTATACTTTTAAACATTCGATGAATTTATATTGCTCATAGAATAAGGATTCAATTCTGACAAAGAGCAGATTATCCTGAAATCTCCCAGCCCCTGTCCATCTGTGTCCCCATGCCCAGTGTTATAAACTGTCCTCTTACCCATACAACTCCCACCTCCCTCCTCTTCCTAAAGGAGCCTCTCTAGAGGGACATGTTCTTTTGAACTCAATTATTTAACATATGTATTAAAGCAATCTAGAAACTGAACAGCAGGGTGGAAACACAGTAGTGGAAAAAACAAACGGAATCACTGCCATCACAAGGATCATACTGCACCCAGATTTTTTCTGTAGGTGCTGGAGATCTGAGCTCTGGTCTCCATACTGATTCAGCAAGCACATCTCCCTGGCCTCCTGTGTGTAATCTTTTTTTTTTTTTTTTTTGGTCTTTTTGAGACAGGGTCTCCCTGTAGCCCCAGCTGTCCTGGAACTCACTCTGTAGGCTGGCCTTGAACTCACAAAGATCCGCCTGCCTCCGCCTCCCAAGTGCTAGGATTAAAGGGGTGCGCCACCACACCCGGCTCCTGTGTGTAATCTTAAAATAACCACTTTGTGGGGGGAAGAGGGGGTGGAGAGATGACTCAGTGGTTAAGAGCACTGACATACAGAGGACCCAGCTTCTGTAACTCTAATTCCAGGGGATCTGATGCCCTTTTCCAATCTCTATGGGCATTGTACAACAGGGCTACACTTACATAAATGCAGACAATACACATAAAATAAAAATAATACATAAATTGTAAGAAACAACCACTTCTGCTTGAACTAACTTACAGTAGCCCTTGCTCTTTCATTCAACAATATTTATTGGCCATTTATTTTGGGCAAGACATTGTGGGCACTGTGAATGACAGTCAAATCAACCCAAATCTCTCCTCCCTTGGGGCTCATATTTTAGTGTCAGAGCTCACAAAATGAAGGAATAAGCCAAAATATATAATATGTTCTATCATGAGTGGGGGCTATAAAGAAAAATAAAAGCAGGCAAATAAGAGACTCAAAAGAAAGATGCCTGCACTTCTGTAACTATGGCCAAGACTGTCTGAGGAGCTCTCCTACTCAAAAATAACTACATACAGCATAAAACAGTTTTGCCACATTATTGGGTTCTGGAGAGATGGGAAAAAATTGCCAAGGGCTGAATGAGTTAGGAACATCGTGAGGCGAGAGGTTTCTCTCTGAGCCTTGAGTCAGTACTGGGCAGAAGATTGTAAGAACCGAAAAGGATGTCATGCCACAAATTAAGGCTGACTGTGCAGAAAGTCACATTCAAAAGTCACCAAACACACAGGGAAACAAAGTACCGTGAGTGAGAGAGAATGAACAAAAGCAGATTAAATCATCCCTCAAGGTGATGGATGCTGGGATTGTGGGACACAAAGGAATGTGACATGCGTAAAAAGTGCAGGACAGACACAGAGATGCACACCTTTGGAAATGTAAACCAGACACACAACCAGATGGGTTTTAAAGTAATTATTGGGGCGGGAGCAGTGGTCAACTTTGTATGGGTAGTCAAGGGATTAGTTCCCCTCTGAGCAGAGATCTAAAAGATGTGAAGAATTGAACCCTGAGGACATCCGGAAGTGGGGTGTTTGAGGAGAGCCTAACAGACAGGAGTTGAGGTGCTTGGTTCCCACAGAGTGAAGGAAGAGATGCTGGCAAGGCCTAGAGCTTGTTAGAATTGGGGGTCATGATGAAGACTTCGTATTTTAATCTGACTTCGACAAGAAGCCACCAGAGGAATTGAGCTGGAGAAAGACATGGCTTAATTTCTACTTCTAAAAGATGGTGCTGCTGGGCTGGTGGGAAGGCTCAGGGGTAAAGGGGTTTGCCACACAAGCCTGACTAACCTTAGTTCGATCCCCGGACCCAGGTAAAGGTGGAAAGAGAACATGGACTCCACCAACTTGTTTGATGCCCTCCATACATGAGCCAGGACACACACACACCCCTATGTACACACACAATAGTAATAAATAAAATTCTTAAGGAGATCATTCTGTCTGTCATTTGATAAACAGATACAGTGTGGTGGCAGAGGGGCCAGTTAGGGATTTTCATAGTTGTTTGGGCCAGTGATTAAAGTGGCTTTAACTTGGAAATAGACTTGGAAATGGTGAGAAATGAAAGCTGGGCTGCTGTTTTGAAAGGGACTCGTATTTTGTAAAAGGTGGTTAATTTTTCCTTAACAATGTGGGATTTTTCAAAGAAAGCAAAGAATTCAGGCTAACTTCCTATTTGGTCTGAGTCTGAAGGAAAAAAAAAATGAACTATCCATGAACTGTGGTACAGAAATAAAAGGAAAACTCAAGAGTTTGAAGTGGGTTGTGTTCAAATCAAGGTGCTTGTAAGGCATCCACGGGAAGAGATCAATGAGGAACCAACATCTATACCTTTAGCTTTAAAACTGTCAATTTTGGGAGCTGGAGAGGTGGCATAGTGATTAGGAGTGTAGACTGCTCTTGCAGAGGACCCGGGTTCAATCCCCAGCACCCACATGGCGGCTGAGAACTGTCTTTAACTCCAGTTCCAGGGGAATCCAACACCCTCTTCTGACCTCCGTGGCATTGCAGGACATGGGTGCACAAACCTACATGCAGACAGTACATTCATACACATAAAAAAAAAAAACTGTAAAATTTGGAGTCATTGGCCGTTTTTACTTTGTGTGTGTGTGTGTGTGTGTGTGTGTGTGTGTGTGTGTATTACGTATGTGTATGATGTATGTATGTTCATGTGTGTGAGTGAGGGCCAAAGCATCCTACGGTGTACCTGTAGAGGTCAAAGGACAATCTCGGGTGTATATCCTTACCTTTCCTGATTTGAGATATGGTATCTCAGTGTTTGCCACTATATACACCTGGCTAGTTGGTCTTCAAGCTTCCTGGACTCTCCTGTCCAGTTACACGTCTCCCTGTAGGCATGCTGGGTTTGCAACCACATGCTACCTCATAGCTTTATGTGAGCTGTGGGAATCTGAACATGGGCATTCACACTTGGTCAGAAAGCGCCTTCCCCACAGAGTCAGCTCATCAGTCCTCAGATGAAGTTTAAAATGATACCAATGATACCTTGGGCCGGGCGTGGTGGCGCACGCCTTTAATCCTAGCACTTGGGAGGCAGAGGCAGGCGGATCTTTGTGAGTTCAAGGCCAGCCTGGTCTACAGCGTGAGTTCCAGGACAGCTTGGGCTACAGGGAGACCCTGTCTCAAAAAGACAAAAAAAAAAAAAAATGATACCTTGGGATGAGTTCTCATAGGGCTTAATATAAATGCAAATGGGAACATATCTAAGGTCATAGGGGCAAGAAGAATCTAGAAGAAACTGATAAAGGAGACATTAATGGAAGAAAATAAGAGATTGATGAGCCAGAAACCAAGAAAGAACAGAGATAACTGTATTATTTCCTTAGGACTGTGTCAAAGAACTGACCAAAACAGTAAACTTCTGCCCCAAACAGTAAACCCCTGCTGTGACATGCTCCCTTGGGTTAAAGATGTACATGTTGACATCTGCCCTTGATTGCTCCACATGGGTGTCCAATAAGCATCTAGATTTTAATGAAATCATTGTTTGCAGACAGTGGGTATGACAGACAGTGCCACTGCTGTTGAAAAGTCCTGACAAGTATTCTGTGGAAACAACCTATTTTGTAGATTATCCAGTGGATGTAACAACCCACAGTTCACTGGTGACCTTGGCCAAAGCTGTTTTCCATGGAAAGACAGAGATGGATAAGAACCCAGACAGGAAGGTGCCAGACAGAAGTAACAAGTGACTTGCTGGAATGAAAAACTAAAGGAAGACTAAAGGTCAAGGTTGGGTTCTGGCATCCGGAACAGAGCTTGACTTGAGTTAGAAGTCCTTGGTACCCAAGCATGAGGCCTTTGTACTGACTTCAGTGCTCAACTCACCTGAGGAGCAGAGGGGAGCGTGAGCATCAAGGCACCAGGAAGCATCTTCTCCGCTCACCATTCCCAGCAGGACTCCGTGTGGCAAGAGCAACTTGAAGGTGTGCTTGAAGCAAGCAAGCCCCTACAGTTGTGACAACACCATCCTCATCCCTCATTACTCTGTGATCAGTACAGGGAAAACCTGGCCCGGAGGTTGTATGTAATTGATAAAGTGAAGTAATGTGGGAGAATTGCTATCTGGGGAGAGAATAATTTTATTACTTCGTGGTTCCTCTAGGCAGCCCAGTGTGTAGGCAGACAGGACGTGTGTATAAGCAAACACAATCTAAGCTATTCCCTGAAGAACTGACGAAGCACAGGACCGGCCTGAATGATTTTTCAGCAAATATTGGTAGCTGGGAAAAACATCTGGTGATTCCTCTTACAGGGATCCAGAAGGGGCACTGGAGCAGACACAAGGGTCGGGTACCGTTGATCTATGTGCCCGGTGCTCATCGCTAAGCTGGCTATTTAGTGAGTATTTTTATCATTCATTTCCTACCACCACCACCCAGATTCTACGCCTGGGGTGTAATTATCCTCCTGCAGATGTGGCTCAGAAGTGAAGGGTTGCCAGTAATATGTAACATTTATGGAGAATGTGGAACACGTAGGCACTGGGCTAATGCATTGTGTGATTTCATCGAGCCACACAGCAATTTGCCAGGGAAGTTCTGTGATTATCTCCATTTTACAAATTAGCAAATGGAGGCACAAACAGGCGGGTCACACAGGCAGGGAAGTTACAAGGTGACTTGGTATATTACAAAGGTTCTGCGGCTCCTGAACAAGAGAGCTTTGACATCCAAACTTAGTTTCCTTCACTGTACTGTCACCTCAGGACTTTTGTCCCTGTGGACTGTTTCCTTCACACCCAGCTGACCCTGAGGGGCTTAAAGCACAGGAGTCTGTGTGCATTAGAGGTCTTCTTTCCTGACTCCTGTAGCACAGGGTCTATACCCATCTCCCATGAGGCTGCTGGAGGCTGAGGATTGCTATGCCCTCTCTACAGAGCTGGAGAAAGCTCACCCTCCCATCATCTCCTGAGCGAGCCTCTGGCATCGCTCTAGTCCCAATTCCATTATGTCATCCCCAAACAGCACACAGGACCTGAGATGACTCTGCTAGATAAGAAAGCTTTTTCTCTTAAGTTTTTAGGAAATAACATCTCAGAACGAGCTCCAGTCGCAGTCTGAGAACGAGGAGAGAAAAAGTCCCCCGTGGCACTGCTTACTTGGATGTTTTAGATAAACTCCTTCATCTCCCAAGTTAGCTTCCTTATCTTAAAATGAAGACAACAACCCAGACCTCGTAGATGTTCAGATGGGATTTACCAAGGCCAGCCCCAGCTCCATACTTAGAATACAGATGGGACTCGACAGCATCAGCCTCCTCCTCCTCCCACTCATCTCTAACATCAGACTTGCTCTGTGTATCTCACCAGCTTGTTGTGAACATGAGACGATATCATCTGGCCTGGCAGATGCCAGGCACTTGGTAGATGCTAATTAAAGTGGAATATACTAAAACATGTCTGTGGTCACCAGGGATTGTCAGCCTGAGCACGGTGCACTAGGATGACTGCAAAGAGTCCAGCCATTGGTTTTACTATCTAGTCCAGGCCTGTGATCTGGGGACTGGCTTGGTGCTGCTGTCTTTCAGCCTAGAGGGCCAAAGGAGCCCTTACTCTAAGGAAATAACTAGCATTCACAGTTAAGCCCAATTAATCATCCTAGGAAGCAAAACTAAGCTTGCCACCCCTGCTAAAAGTTACTTCAGTGAGCCCCTGGGTATACTAGATAGCTTTAGTGTCAACTTGACACACCTGAGTTGAGGGAGCCTCAATTGGGGAACTGCCTCCATTGGATTGGCCTGTGGCCATTTCTGAAGGTGATGTAGGAGGGACCCACCCACTGTGGGCAGTGCCACCCCTAAGGCAGGCAGTCCTGTATAGTTTAAGAAAGCAGGCTGAGGGCTGGAGAGATGGTCTAGCGGTTAAGAGTGCCGACCGCTCTTACAGAGGACCTGGGTTCGATCCCCAGCACCCACATGGCGGCTGAGAACTGTCTGAAACTCCAATTCCAGGAGAACTCCAATTCCAGGGGAATCTGACACCCTCTTCTGACCTCCGCGGCATTGCATGACACGGGTGCACAAACCTACATGCAGACAGTATGTTTATACACATACAAAAATAAATAAAATAAAATTAAAAAAAAAAAAAGCAGGCTGAGCATGGGCCAGGGGAACAGGCCAGTAGGCAGTGTTCCTCCATGGCCTGTGCTTCAGCTCCTGCCTTCAGGTTCCTGCCCTGAGTTCCTACCTTGAGCTCCCTCAATGATGAACTGTGACCTGGGAGATGTAAGAAGAATAAAGCCTTGGGGCTGGAGAGATGGCCTAGCGGTTAAGAGCGCCAACTGCTCTTGCAGAGGACCTGGCTTCGATCCCCAGCACCCACATGGCGGCTGAGAACTGTCTGTGACTCCAGTTCCAGGGGAATCCGACACCCTCTTCTGACCTCTGAGGCATTGCATGACACGGGTGCACAGACCTGCATGCAGACAGTACATTCATACACATACAAAAATAAATGAATAAATTAAAAAATTTTTAAAAAGAAGAATGGGGGCTGGAGAGATGGCCTAGCGGTTAAGAGCACCAACTGCTCTTGCAGAGGACCCAGGTTCGATCCCCAGCACCCACATGGCAGCTAAGAACCGTTTGTAACTCCAATTCCAGGAGAACTCCAGTTCCAGGGCAATCCAAGACCCTCTTCTGACCTCCGCGGCATTGCGCGACACAGGTGCACAGACCTGCATGCAGACAGTACACTCATACACATACAAAAATAAATAAAATTTAAAAAAAAGAAGAAGAAAGCCTTTCCTCCCCAAGTTGGTATCTGTCACAGTGTTTTGTCACAGAAATTGAAGACAAACTAGAACGCTGGGTCTTTGGGTCAAGTTCAAATCCCTGAACTTATTTTATAAGCTCTTCATGATCCAGTCTATGCCCATTTCTGGCCGCACCTTCTGTTAGGGGTCCTCTCCTTGTCTGTACCCCAAACACTGCTGCATTTCCTTCAGGTCCTCAGAGGAGAGATTCATCCCTGAACCAATACTCCCAGGGCATCCCAAAGTCCCCTTCAGGACCGCCATGACCCATGGACCACAGCATGTCTCATGTCATCCACATTGCAAGAACATTAGCTGCCTGAAGGCAGAAGACATATCAATGCCTGTTTTATTCCTAAGTGCATTCCCAGTGCTGAGCAGAACCATCTCTCTGGAATGACTGAACCCATTGCATTAACAGGCAGAAAGAGCACTGGTTGTTTGGACCACCAAATGCAAGTTAGACTTTGGCTTTATCTGCTCCACCATCCTGCTCAACCTGGCAGCCAGCACAGGACTTTGGATTTTGCTTTTGCAAATAAAGCAGTTCTGACCCCAGTCTGGGGTTAATTCAAACCAGTGTCAACATGGCTTAGAGAATACAGCTGACCCCAGTGCCAGAGGAGAAGATGTATTTACACAGGCGTGAGTGGTTTATCCCCCCCCACACACACACACACACACAAATATTGGTTCGCATCTATCTAAAGAGCACTGTGCCAGCATCCGGGGATGTGTGTGTCTCACTGTAGCATCTGGCACAACATGGTATCTCTGCACCTGACTGCTCTTTTCCAGTCCCCCTAAATGCTACCATCTTTCCCCCCAACATCTCTTCTCTCATGCCATCTCTTTGTTCTTTGTCTCTCCTAACCCTACTAATATCCCCCTCACCTATTATTTGGAGTCACTAAGCCCTGTTTCAAGATTCACACACCTTACTCAATCTCTCGGCTCAGCAAAAGACCTGCAGTTAATGAGACTGCCCCTCTTTAGAAGGGCAGTTTGGCTACGATCTATTTTACTTAAGGATAATCCCAGGGGTCCCACCCAATCCCCAACCTGAGCCATATATCAAAGCAGCTCTTCCAAGCATATCTATCATTTGGTCCAAGGATCTTTCATTCCAGCTGCTTAAAGGATAACACTTCCTCTTCAGAGTTACAGATCTGTACAGAAGGTCAAGGTAGGCTTCTCCCCTCATCCAGTGGTGCTGCCAGGATGCAGCTTACCTGGGTCTGTGCACAGGAAAGGGAAGGATATTCATGCTTGGTGAGCACCTAGACTTGGCCAGCCTATGTTTGATGATTTATGACAGCGTCTTAGTTCTTCTTCAGAACATTATTCCTAGGCTTAGATCCACAGTCTGGGGATGAAAGGAGGAAGCAAGTGGGAGAGGAAAAAGGACTCGAACATTTCCTAAGCCCATACTTCTCCAGAACTCTAGGATGCCGCCTCTCAGTCTGTCTAAATGGGCTGAATCAACATTGCAAGGGAAGGTCTCCAAAGTCTATGAAAAGTGTAAGCCATATTTGAGGGACAGAGTGAATGAGAATTTGGGGTGTGATCAAAAGAAGATTGAAAGAAAAAAGGTGGCTGTGGTGGTACACACCTTTCATTCCAGAACTCAGGAGGCAGAAGCAGGCAGATCTCTGTGATATCAAGGCCATCCTGGTATACATAGCAAATTCCAGGCCAGCTTGGGTTACAGGGTGCCCCTGCCTAAAACAAACAATCAAAACTGATGTGCACTACTGTATCACTTCATATCACAACTGGATATAACCTCAGATTCTTTTATCTCATTTTACAGATAGGGAAACTGAAGCTGGCCAAGAAAAGAAAGTGGTATGTCTATGGTCACATAGTCAACTAATACCAAGTCAGATAAGGACTCAGACCTGATCATAATGTGGCCAAGCTCCACTAACCATACTCACCTGTTGTTCTACACAGCCTGTGCATGCTAACGCTGACATGCATACAAAACTCCAGTCTCTTCCAGAATATCTCTCCTAACCAGGAAAAACAGCCGAAGGGGTGATTTCCCAGAAGCCCTTGCTGTCTGCACTCAGTGGCTGGATGTCCTCACCTGAAGAGTCACGCCTGTTGCAGCTTTGGTCCATCTATAAGCGGAGAGTCACGACTGATGCAGTAGATGCCGGGTCTCCAGTGTGGAGATGCAGGCACCACTCTTTGCTTGCCAGTGAGAAGGGCCAGAGTATTCCTTCCTGGCACCGGAGTCACTCCCACTGCGGCAGGCCTATGGCTGCTCGGAGTCAGGATCCTCCTGCAGCCCAGCCTCAGAAGCAGTCCGGTCTTCTCCAACCCTGGTGCAGTGCGGCTCTCTCCCAAGCCCAAGACCAAGTGAGAAAAAAAAATTCCTTTGGCTCAATATGTAAAAACTCTCCAGCAATAAATTTAAGCAATTCCATTTGGGCCTCTCACAATTTCCTCCACTCAGACAAACTGCTTTTTATTTCAAACGTTCCTGAAGGAAATTGGCCAATTGCTTACTTCAAGTGTCAAGGCCATTATGTCGAGCCTGGCTACAGGACACAAATACAACCTGGGGGTTTCTTGGATTCAGGGCCTTGTAAAACTAGCCCTGGCAACAGGGGTCTGGCCCAGATGGTCTTTAGACCTTGACCCCTTATGAATGCCTTGGAACTCCAACAGACCAGAACAGAAGCAGATCGGGCCAGGCTAGTGCTTCAGCAACCCAGAATATGGCAATCTAGCATCCAACACCCCACTATGGATTGACAACTACATTTTCAATCCACAGGGGCAAGGTGACCTCATGCCAGACTGACATGGCTTCAGCAATCAAATAGACTAATCATAGGAAGCAAAAGGTGACATCTGAGTCCAAAGGTCAGATCATGGTCATGCCTGCTCTGTTTGCCTTTTGTATGCCAGGTATTAAGGTGGGCTTTTCATGGAAGCCTCATCAATTCCAAACTCCCTACTATATCTTTGGTCCCATGTTTAGTGCATGAGAAGGACTTTACAAGTGTTAGCAAATGCTGTTGATGTCACCAGTACTGACGAAGGCCTCCCACTAAACTCCAAGCCAGCCCTCACCAGCTTGGAACACACAAGCTGACCTACAAGTACCTAGGCCACCTTTTTATCTGAGGTGCACATGACCCCAGGCCGTGAGCTCTTGTATCAACCTCAGTTTGACCCAAAATCTATCATTCCTGTAATCCCCAGATTTCTGACTCTGAAGGATGATGATGCCTTCTGGGCACCTCACTCCTGGGGAGTCCACAGAGTCTGGCTGAGAAGGTCAGGTCCAGCCACCTCCACCAATGGGGATGCTTCCCCACCCTCAACCACAGAAGGAGAGGTTGCACCGGATGGTTTAGAAAAGAAAAGAAGGAATTTACTTCTTTGGGTGAGCTGCTCCTGACTCAAGCATCACCATGACAACATCTGGACTGCATCCCTGGCCAGAGCTGAAGCCCAGCAGCCTCTTTGTTCATGCGGTAGAGCTGAGTGGCTGTCTTAGGCGAGCAGGTTCTAGGAAGCTTTCTCCAGGCTGAGGAGGAGGGAGCAAGCAAGGACTTCATGAATGCGATGCACACACACGCGCGCGCGCACACACACACACACACACACACACACACACACCTTCAAGGGCTTGACCTGGGAACAAAGAAAGTTAGAACCTATCTCCTGGTGACCAAGTCCTTGCTCGGAGTGGCTGGCTCAAACCCCATCCCAGATGATGCCTGCTGTTTCCTTCTTGGAAGAGCAGCCAGCCTCTAAAATGGCTCTCAAATTGACCTACCAATAGCCAGACTGGATCCGGTACCAAGGATATGCTGCACTGCACATGTGCGTTTTCAGCACTGAGGCCAGGCACTGACTAGAGGAGACCCTCGCCTGGATTCTCTAGAAAACAGAATTCAAAGCTAAAAATAACTTTCGAGTCCATTAATGTCCTAGGGAAGAGGGGAGTAAATGAAAAAGGGAAGGGTTAATGAAATCTAGCCATGGAGGCGTTGTTAGATTTGTCGGGCTGTAGGGAAAGACGTTCACAGAGCTCCTCTCCTCTCCGTCTGCTCTGGGGAAAGGGCTTCACTAAATCAATTGTGGGGTGGTGACTCAAGGCATGTGTTGAAAAAATAATAAGTGCACAGGCTAGGATTGCAGCTCAGTGGTAGAACACTTGCTGGGTTTGACCCCCAGGGCTGGGAGTAAAGAAAAGAAAAAATTAAGTGCCTTGCTGCCTTCTAAAGAGCTCAGCCTGGCCACCTGTGGTGCTTTTGTTTTGATGAAAAGATATGCAAGTTCCAGGGAGACCTGAACGCTCTATGGGGAGAGAAGGAATTGCAACCTCTCAAGCTGTCCTATGTCTCCCGCACAGGGACCTTATCAGACTGCCTATGAATGTGAGTATACTTCACATTTAATCTGAGAGTCTTGGGAAATATCTACTTTTTTTGAAATAGGATGGTTCTGATTTTGTTCCAGATCCCTCAGACTTTCCACAGTTTGGACTCATGGCTGATGCAATAGCCCCACTACAAAGAGACCTAATGATCTCACGCGTGCTCATCTAGGGGATGAGGGGATTCCACCAGTCACAGGAACGAAGAGTGGGCTGATTCCACAGGTAGTGAGCTCCCATCACCAGAAAGGTTCAAGCAGAAGCTGGTGCTGAAGTCAGAGGAGTCAAGCTCTTTCCAATGCAGAGCCCATGCCTCTATGCTCCTTTCTGGCTGCTCGGCTTAGGATGGTCTCCTCCTCCAAAAGCTTTTGTACCCTGACCACTCTAAGCATCCGTTTCTTCAGCAGAAGACAATATTGTCGGGCAGCAGCAGGTGCCCACCTGCCTCCGTTTCCCTACGTGTCATTCCTGCCCAGCAGCAGGCAATTCCTCCCTTGTTCTGTTGCTCTAAGCACTGTGATGGCTTTGTCTAGGGAAGGGAATTGCAATTGTTTTGTTTCATTTTTCTTTTAAGAAAGCTGTGCTCTCTGCCAGGATTCTATTTCCTATGGCATGTGGGTGAGAATCACCTTAGTTTGTCCCTAGAGGTAGGGACCCACTGAGAGGAGAGGCCATCTGTGCTCCTGCACTGGCAGTGAAACAGGCCTGCTGCTAAGCAGAAGGCCTTCCTGACAGAGGGCAGCAAGAGCGAGCAGCCAGGCTACCTCTACCACAGGGATTTAGAAGATCCAGCCTTTGGAGGAAGATACCTGTAATCCCAGCATTTAGGAGGCTGAAGTAGGAAGATCTAAAGTTCAAAGTCAGCCTGGACTATATAGCTAGACCTTATTTAAGTGAAGTAACACAGTCCCAGAAAAACAAATGATGAATGGTATCCCTCATCTGTGGATGCTAGCGCCAATTACCTAGTTGTAAGTATTTCTTGTGCACGGCTCCTTGAGCTTTTGTCCAAGTATTTGGGA
>VZQC01012080.1:2780966-2834846 GCA_009823505.1 Rhizomys pruinosus
TAAAAAAAAAAAAAAAAAAAAAAAAGGAGCTAGATACTGAAAAGTCCTTAAAGCAGGTTTTCATGCCAGGCCTGAAAAATGACATTTTCATTCACTATATCATGTGTTCTGTTCATATTCGCCCCTCCCGTTGCCTCTCTTGCTGCTTCATCCCGACCTCCCACTGGGATTTTTCAACTATTTAAGAAAAAATATTAAGGTAGCCTAGCCGGGCATGGTGGCACACGTCTTTAATCTCAGCACTCAGGAGCCAGAGGCAGGCAGATCTCTGTGAGTTCAAGGCCAGCCTAGTCTACAAAGCAAGTTCCAGGCCAGCTGGAGCTACAGGGAGACCCTGTCTCAAAAAGACCAAAAATTAATTAATTAACAAAAGTTAAGGGCTGTTGTTCCCTCCAAGGCCCTTGAAAACATACACCCATGAAAAACATGGTTTGTAGTTTGCCCACAACTGTGGTTGACTATTAACGCTATTACAAATTCTAGAACCAGCACTTTAAATTCTGTGTCATAGGGAGCCCCTTTGTTGGTGAATTTGGGCTAAAGAAGCCATGCAAACCTTACTGTCTTCCCTCCCTGGCATCCAGTCCCCCTGGCTGAATAGCTTCCTGGGACTCACAGAAAGGTGGAGAACAGCAAGTAGACCTTGCTGGGGGCGGGGCAAATTAAACATTCATCAGCACTTAGGTCAGCGTCCCAAAGGCATACTACTTCAAAAAGAGGTGCTGTGAGAATGAAAAGCATGGCCTGGAGAGATGAGTCAGTCGGTAAAGTGTTTGCCTGGCAGACACAAAGATCTGAGTTAGAGCCTCAAAACTCACATTGAAAAAGAACCCAGGTACGCTGATATAATCTCAGTGCTGTGCATATAATCTCAGTGCTGGGAGACAAAGGTCGAGACAGGTGGACCCCTAAGACTCCCTAGCCAGCCAGCCTAGCCTACTTTTCAAGTTCCAGGTCAAGGAAAGCCTCTCTTAAAAAAAAACAAAAAAAAAAAAACAGCCAGGCGTGGTAGCGCATACCTTTAATCCTAGCACTTGGGAAGCAGAGGCAGGCAGATCTCTGTGAGTTCAAGGCCAGCCTGGTCTACAGAGTGAGTTTCAGGACAAGTGGGGCTACAGGGAGACCTTGTTTCAAAAAGACAAAAAAAAAATTAAAAATTTAAAAAAAGAGGTGAAAGACACCTGAAGAACAACACCCAAGATCATCCTCTGTACAACGCGCGAGCGTGCGCCTGCACGCACACACACATACACACACACACCTAAAAATGTCAAATATTTGTTAAAATGATACCTGTTCATCAGCACTGATGGGCTATCTTATGTGGATGTAACCCAAAGCTCACATAGAGGATATGACCATTGCTCACTGCCCTCAAAGCCCCGGGCACCAGAGATGCTTCACAGATACTTGCCCCTCCAGAACACTCAGCTCATCAACCCTCAGCCAAAAGACCAGGCCAGGCCAGGGCTGAGCACAGGTAAAACACCAACGCCTTCTCCCCATGTGAAACAGTCACCTGCATCTTCCCTGGACACTCAGCAGAGCCACAACCTGGACTCTATAAAAATTCCAACACCCTAAGACGGATGCTTGACAGCTTGGCTCACTTGACACTTTAACCTGCTCTTGAGGCTATCATTAGGTCATGACCAATGTTAGCTGTAAAAACCACCATGTTCCCCAGGATCTCACATCTCACACCCCACGCCCATGTGCCTCTGAGCGGCTCCCCAGACACACCCCTAAGCACTCTCCATATGCTCCACAGGAGCACACAGCACAGGGTCTTTCCTTAAAATAGAACAGCAGCACAGAAAACATTTGGCATCATCTACTTAGAAAGCCCAGAAGCCCTGTGCAGGAGTAGGTCAGGGGCTGGGTCACTCAGTAAGGAAGGAAGACCCTAAAGACTCCTAGATCTAAGCTTCGGCTATGTAATGTAGCTGTGTGACCTTGAGCAAAGGTTCTCTGCTCTCTGGGCTTGTGTCCCAGTTTCATAATAGGGTTACCATGAACAATCAATAAGACAACTGGTAGACAGTGCCTGTACAATGCCCAGCTCGGAGTGGCCACTCCACAAATGTCATTTCTTCTCTGCGTCCCTAGGAGAGAGTAACAAACACAAATCTATTATTCCATAAAGCACCAAGCCTCCTTCTCCATGCCCAGTCCCCAAAGCTTGGTGGTGCTCTCATTGTATTTGTTTCTGAGGTGATTCATCTCAGCATATTTGGTCTGATTTTGTCCCTGGTCTTTTGGGTGCTGTAATTTTCAGGTCCAGTGCTTGAATTTTGTTTTCTACTGTATTTCTTCCTGACTCTGCTTCTCTCTCTCTCTCTCTCTCTCTCTCTCTCTCTCTCTCTCTCTCATCTCCCACAGTCTTCTTTCCTTCTCTTCCTTCTTCCTTCCCTCCTTCCTGTGCTATTTCTTTCCTTCCTTCCTTCCTTCTCCTCTCCCTTCCTCCTCTCTCTCTACCATCCCACTCTATACAGTGCGTCCTAATTAGGCAGCCAATTTAATGGGCTGTCTGGGGAACAAGACAGATGCAGCCTCCAATCTCTAGGGCCTTCATCGGATGAGAGACAGAACACGAACAAATATCTAACTGCGTGCCCAAATGAAGTGCTTGCCGGGGCACTGAAAGCCTGTCACACTCATATTTCAAAGGAACAGAGGGACCATGTGCAGAGTTTGCCAAGGAAGTTGTTCAAACCAGTTTCTCATCAAGTATGAATACAGGTCAAAGGTTAGAGCACAGGAAATATTTTAGTAGAGAATTTCTTAGAGTAAGCTACATATGAATGTCACCCCACCTGAGAGGAGGGCTGTGAGTCTGTGAGGCGCTGGCCCCATGCACAGTGGTGGCGCTTTCTCTATCACTGGACACTTGAGACATTGTATCCCGTTATGACCCTTTAAGGTCAAGAATGACCATGTGATTTGCTTTGACCAATAAAATGCAGAGAGAAGTATTCTGTGCCAGTACTGGGTCCTCCGGCCCCCTCCTCCTTTTCTGAGAAAACTGGAGAAGCATTTTTCTTTAATTTTATGTAATGCTGTTATAGCTAGTCAGCCCATCAAAAGCATGTCAAGAATGTTGACTACTGAAAAGAGAAAATACGGACAATATCTGGGTGAATATGCAGCAAGGATTTAAGGTAAAAATTATCTTCTCCTGTAAAGCTCACTAAAAAATATCTATTTTTTTTCTCATGTAACATTTTATTATGGTGAATTACTTAAACATAAAATTTGCCATGCTAGCCACTTTCAAGTGCATCCTTTAGTGGCATTCAATGTGTTATCCAGTTCAGGTCACCATCCATTTCCAGTACTCTTGGTAGGAGCATATTTTTTCTTTTTTTGAGATGGTATCTCCAATAACCAAGACTGGCCTCAAACGTACTATGTAGCCCAGGTTGACCTTGAGTTTCTATGTATGTGTGTGTGTGTCTGTGTGTGTATGTATGTATGTGTCTGTGTGTGTTACATGTAGGGGATTTGCACTCACCCATAGCGGCCAGACACCAGTGCCATGTGTCTTCCTCATTTACCCTCCTTTACCTTATGTTTTGAGACTTTCTCACTGGTTGACCAAGTGGCTAGACTAGCCAGCCAGCAAGCCCTAAGATTCTTCCTGTGCCTTCCAGAGCTGTCGTTGGAGGTCCCGCCTTTTACATGAATGCTGACACCCAAACTCAGGTCCTCACACTTGCCCAGCAAGCACTCTGTCCACTGAGCTACATCCCAGCCCTGCAGGAGAACTTTTTTTGATATGGAGGTGTCAGAGATGAAGCATCTGGAAATCAGAGTCAACACAAGCCTTTGAGGCTCGTCAGAAGCCACAGCAGATGCAGAACAAGCAATGAACTTGTGTGGTGCCCAGCTGCTTTGGTTAGGGCTGTTCCTTAGCAAAGCATAATGTGGCTTGCTCTGATTGGTGACCAGTGCTGCCCTGTAGCCCAGAATCAAGAGCCAGTAGCTTTGAGAGACTACTTAGAGGACTTAATCCAGAGCTCTGGGGATTCTACTTGAGAACCAAATGTCAAGTGGATGACCACAGTTGCCTGCAGAGCAGGGACGACGGTGACAGCTTGCAAAGCAATGCACAGAATTTGCCTGGGCCCAAAAAAAAAAAAAGTGTTTCTCATGAACCTGACATAAGTCAAGTGCAAGAAAGAGCTGGGGAGAAGGTCAGCATAGGTCGTGCTGAGGAGGGCTCTGTGGAGGGGCAAAGAACTCAGCAGAAGGGACGTGGCTCCTTACTAGAAGATAGCCATCAGCCACCAGAGATGCATGCAGTCTGGACGTGAACTGCAGCTGAGAGGTGCCAAAACCCACAAAAGCAGCCAGGAGAGAAAGGCTTCATTGGTTGTGTTGTTTATTATTAGTTTTTTTATTTTACTTGTATGTGTATGAATGTACTGTCTGCATGTAGGTCTGTGCACCTGTGTCGTGCAATGCCGCGGAGGTCAGAAGAGGGTGTCGGATTCCCCTAGAACTGGAGTTAAAGACGGTTCTCAGCCGCCATGTGGGTGCTGGGGATCGAACCTGGGTCCTCTGCAAGAGCAGTCGGTGCTCTTAACCGCTAGGCCATCTCTCCAGCCCCCATATTATTAGTTTTTTTAATGTGCATAGAGAGTAGTGGCCTTCATTCTGGGATTGTCACGCCCATTCTGTTCTCTTCTCTTCAATGTTTTTTTTTAATTTATTTATTTTTATTTTATGTGTCTGAATGATTGTCTGCATGTGTGTAAATGTACCCCTGTCATGCAATGTTCTCAGAGATCAGAAGAGGGCAGTGAATCCCCTGGAACTGGAGATACAGACAGTTGTTGGCCACCATATGGGTGCTGGGATTCAAACTCAGGTCTTCTGCAAGAACAGCCAGTGCTCTTAATGACTGAGCCATCTCTCCAGCCCCACCCATTCTATTCTCATCAGTCCCGTCCCCTGCTCTCTTCTCCGGTCCCACCAGCTTTCATGTCACTTGTATTCTATTATCCTCTGGCCCTGCTTAAGATCGTTTCTTCTCTTCTCATGACCCCCTTCCTAGTTTCATCACACACACACACACACACACACACACACACACACGTACTTCAATCTAAGATCTGAATAAGAAAGAAAATATCCTGCATTTGTCTTTCTGAGCCTGGCTTATTTTGCTGAACACAATACTTTCCCTTTCATCCATCTTCCTGCAGATCCCATGTTCTCATTTTTCCTACAGCTGAATAAAATTCCCCTGTATATATGTACCATATTTTCCCTGTCCATTCATCTGCTGATGGAAATCTAGACCAGCTCCATTTTCTAGCTATTATTAATTGCATAGCAGTAAATGTGGACGTGCAAGGATCTCTGTGGTAGGGTATAGAGCCCTTTGGATACATGCTCAGCAGTGCTATAGCTGAATCATGAGGGAGTTCTATGTTTTAGTTAAGGAAGTTCAAATATCTGTCAGGTCCATGGTGGTGACAGCTAAGACCTGTCTGCCCACTTGCCTCTTCTCCCCCACCCCACCCCCCACATCATCCAGCACTGGAGACATCAGAAACCTGCCTGGCAAGATGAGAGGGAAACAAATGTACCAGGGAAGAAAGGAGGCAGCCATACATCCCCCCTTCCCAAACAGCAGGTCTAAGTAGAGTGTGGGAAAGTCTCCCCTTTAAGCAAGATTAAAGGACTAAGCACTTCATGACTGAATTAGAAAAAAGTTGAAACTTAGAGTATTCATGGGACTCTTCATTTCCTCATAGCAACAACAGAAACAGCCTGGATTTTCATCCAGAGCAGAGGAACAAGACCAAAGCATGGACTTAATGAGTGGACTGTCACTGGGATAGTGGCTCTGATAGCTAATACTGATTTTCAACTTGATAGGACCTAGACTCACCTAAAGAGCTAAGACTCTGGCTCTGTCTATGAGGGATTATGTAGACTGGATTAACTGAGGTAGGAAGACCAACCTAAATGTGGGTGGCACCATCCCACCGGCTGGGCTTCCAAAAGGCACAGAAAAGAGAAGGTGGCCTGAGCCCAAGTGCTCATCTTTCTCTGCTTCCTGACTGCCTGCCAGTGCAATGGAACCAGCCGCCTCGTGGCCCAGCCACAGAGACTTCCCCACCATGGCGGACAGTACTGTAAGTCAAAATAAATCTTTCCATCTTTACGCAGCTTTTGTCTGCTATTCTGTGATGGCAATGAAAAAGCAACTAATGTGTGGGACACAAAAAAAGTTGTTGGGGCCAGCAAGATTTCTCAGTGGGTAAAGGCATGTGCTACGGAAGCCTGATGACCTGAGTTCAATCCCTGGAACCCCACATAAAGGTGGAAGGAAAGAACTGACTCCACAAAGTTGTCCTCTGACCTATGTAGGAAGATCCAGTTTGAATGGGGGGCTAGTTCTCATCTAGCACCCCTCAGAGCACCACATGGATGGAAATCAGGGACTCTCTCTGACCCCGCCCCAAGGAAGAGCGAACAGCATGGCCTAGGTGCATAATGTTGGGTGGGACTGGAGTGTGCAGTGGCACGGAATTGGGGGTCCTGTGATTGGCTCTGGGAACTGATGACATTTGACTTATGTCCTAGTTTGTCTTTCCATTGCTGTGACAAAACACTCTGACACCAACTTGGGGAGGAAAGGGTTTATTCAGCTTACATCTCCTGGGTCACATTTCATCACTTAGGGAGCCCAAGGCAGGAACTCAGGGCAGGAACCTGGAGGCCATGGAGGACTGCTGTTCACTGGCTTGCTCTCTACTGGCTTGCTCTCTGACTCATGCCCAGCCTGCCTTCTTATACTGTCACTGTTCAACAATCAAGACAATACACCACAGATGTGGCCACAGGCCAATCCAATGGAGCCAATTCCCCAACCGAGGCTCCCTCAACCCAGGTGTGTCAAGTTGACACCAAAGCTATCCAGCACAACTTATAAAAGCAGGCTGTAGTGAGCAATAAATCAAATTCCCCATTAACATCATAACAGAATTCCCGGCCGTCAATTTTAATTTTTTGTGTGCACACAGGCCAAAGCAGGCCTGCATTTTGTTTGGGTGGCTAGTGGGTTGGAAAGAGGTTCTTGTTCTTGGACCACCAACCTGGATAGCTGGTTTTGTGAGTGGACATAGGCTGAAGATAGGCCATCAGCCATCAGCCTGAAATTCCTGTCCAGGGGCCAGCAGTCTCTGGGCAGGTGGGAAATCACAGCCAGGAGTGGAAAACATGTCTTGTTGTCCCAGGCTGAGGGCCTGAGGTGGAAGTACTTCTCGGGCCAGGCTACAGAAGTAGCCAGCTGGTCTCTTCGCCAAGAGGCCAGTTCCCTACAGCAGCTGCAGGCAGGTACTGTGTTCCCCTTCCCTTAGCAGGGCTGCGTGGTACCTGTTCGTTACAAAGAAAGCTTCCTACAGATCTACACACACACACACACACACACACACACACACACACCTATGTACCCACATGCACATGCATGCACCATGACACACATATCATATATACATAAAAATAATAATTTTTTAATAAAGTTGTTTTATGATTCTATCTCATGTGTCATGTTTCTTTTCTTTTATTTACTAATTTTATTTTATGTGTATGAGTGTATTGCCTTCATGTAGGTAAGTGTACCCATGTCATGCAATGCCCACAGAGGTCAGAAAAAGGTGTGGGAACCCCAGAACTGGGGTCAGGATGGTTGTTAGCTGTCATGTGGGTGCTGGGAATCAAACCTGGGTCCTCTGCAAGAACAACCAGTGCTCTTAAGCACTTAGCCATCTCTCCAGCCCCTAATGTTTCTTTTCTATCTGGTACAAATCAAATAATAAATATTTTTAGAGACCAGCAAGATGACATCTAAGACTTGACAAAAGTGTTGTAGCTAAAGAAAGTATTTGTGAATCAAAATGGGAACTGGCTGGCCATAGGCAGAGAGGAAGAACAAGCCCTTAGAGTACTGGACTGTCCCTCCAATCCTGAGGTCTCAAGTCACCATGGAACATGGCCTTGACCTTTTTTGGTTTCCAGGGATATATTGGCAGCAAATGTAGAGATAGACATTTTGGGATATTTTAGGCTTACACTGTTTTGCTTTCAAATCCTGTAATAAATCCTGATGTTCTATGACATCATGCTGTCGGCAGGATAAATGGATGGAACTGGAACTTATCATGTTAAGCCAAATCAACCAGACCCAGAAAAAAAAACAGGTATCCTGTGTTTCTGCTCATGTGTGGAATCTACAAGAGTGGGAGACATAAAAGTAGAGACTGTGGAGGAAGAAGATCAGAGGGAAAGAATGGGAAGGTAAGAGGGGGTCGTGGGAATATGATCAAGGCATGTAACATGCATCAATGAAGCAGTACAACAAAATGTTTTGTTATGTTCAGTTATTATACTGTAATAAAAGGGGGATCCAAAACAAAGCAAAAGTCCTGTTGTTCTAATTACTCATGAGCCAGGGGTTATGGGAATGGTCACGAAGTTGCCTTTGTGATCGTTCCTTCCTTCTACTGGGCATTCCTGTACTGCAGATGCCAAGATGTTTTATGCAGGTTTTTGTTTTGTTTTGTTTTGTTTTTAGTTCTGTAATTCCTACTCTCTTTTCTGGACTGAGTGATTGAATTCTAGTTAAGAAATAGGTCTCCTCAACCAAATGTGCTCAGGCAAGACCTCACAGCTAAGAGTGAGGCTGAAGCTGTCCTTGGGCTATCCAGGAAAGGGGACGGACATCAGCAGGCTTTGGTCAGTCTCCTTTTTCAGAGTCTGGACATCGACAGTGCGAACAGATTCCTCAGCCCCAGATCACAGTTAGCGTTGTGAACATTTGACTTCAACGATTTTAGGGTCAACCATTTAGATTGTGTCAAAGGTAGCATCTCTCCTGATGGAACCCAGCTACTAGGATTCATTTCTAAACAACCAAAGTTAAGTCTCTCTTCCAAACCTTCCAGCAATTTTGGACACACCTAATTCCCTGTAATAAATAAATCTCTTTCTTTTGGAAATATCCAGAGTCTCTGTTACCAGTATCGAACTCTGGCTAATACATGAAAGTCCTTTCTAATTATAATTTAACTTCTTTAGCACAGACACAAAGAACAGATGCTCTGGTCATAGGACATGAGCAGCCATCCATCTGGGGGGACACTATTTCTCCATGAAGCCTGATGCTCATCAGACTCTTATGAAGTTCACTGCCACACATTTACTGGCATTGGTTCCTGAGTTTGAGCAGTCCTAGGGGATGCACCAAACTGACTCTGTACAAAGTTAAGCCAAAGCCTGGACATGGATGAAATCACCATGGAAAATGCCACCTTACAAAACCCCGGGGGAGGCAGGCCACCTGACTTTTTCCGGTCTCACCCCAACTTCACCCACATCTCAAAGGACTCCATTAGCGCTTGTGCCTTCAATGTCCTAAAATAACCACTCCATCCTGTTGAGACCAGCCCTCCCAGCATCCACTGCTCGCATGCACATCCAGACAACTCGATCTTGCTCACTGCCTCGTCTTCTGCCTGCTGTTCCATCTGATTCCTGTTGTGTCAAAATCACCATATGATCAGATGATCCAGTTAACCGCTCAACAGGAAACCCCATCATTCATCTGGAAAGGCTCTCAAGGCATCTCCACCCATGTGGAAAGTAAAGCAGGTGAACAGGGCATGCCTGTAATCCCAGCAACTTAGAAGGAGGATGCAGGAAGACTATGAGTTCAAAGCCAGCCAGGGCTACAAAGCCAAACCCTGTAACCAAAAAATATGCAGGGTGTGCTTCTACCACAGCAGGAAATCATACATCAAAGCCAGTGCCCATGCTCAATGATTTTATTTTCCTTTCTTTCTTTTTTTTTTCTGTATTTTTTGAGACAGAGTCTTTCTATAGCCCCAGTTGGCCTGGAGCTCACTATATAGACCAGGCTGCCCTTGAACTCACAGAGATCCACCTGCCTCTGCCTCCTGAGTGTGGGTGCTGGGAATCGAGCCCAGGTCCTCTGCAAGAGGAGTCAGCGTTCTTAACTGCTGAGCCATCTTCCCAGCCCCAACAATTTTCTATTAACCGGGCGTGACGGGCGGGGCCAGGGGAACGCCGGAGTATGAGATCGTGCCGAGAGATGTGAGAGATAGAGAGCGATATATATAGAGATAGATGAGAGAACCATATATAAAGATAAATTATATATATAATATATGATATATAACATTATATTTCTATAGATACTTCTAGATTATATTATATATATATATTATATATATATAAAACCATAGGCACACAGGCATGCTTGGCTTTTACATGGGAACTTGGGATCAAACTCAGGTCCTCATGTTGTGTGACAAGAACTTCATCTCCTAGGCCAAGTCTCCAGCCTTCTGTCTTGTAACTCCACAGTTCAGTTTACTCTCTACTTTTGTAGTTCCGCCCTTTTAACATCAAGAAAGACTGTACACTATGGCTCATCTCTCCTTCATACACAGTAGTAGATGCATTGTAAAATCAAACAAATGCTCAAACAGAAGGACCCCTGGTCAATCTTACTTCATCCAAAGCACATTACTAAAAAAGTCTTTTACACTTTTTCCCCTCCCTTCCCCAACCCAGGACAAATACAATGTGTATTTCTCATTTCATTTCTTTTAAATTTTTTTTTATTATTTATTTCTGTAATGTGTATGAATGTACTGTGTGCATGCAGGTTTGTGCACCTGTGTCGTGCAGTGCGGCGGAGGTCAGAAGAGGGTGTCGGATTCCCCTGGAACTGGAGTTCTCCTGGAATTGGAGTTTCAGACGGTTCTCGGCCGCCATGTGGGTTCTGGGGATCAAACCCGGGTCCTCTGCAAGAGCATCGGTGCTCTTAACCGCTAGGCCATCTCTCCAGCCCCTCATTTCATTTCTAAAAGACCATGTATCACTAAGGATTTTAATTTTAAAATGTCTACAAAATGTGTTACCACCTATACTTTTAACATATTTTTTATACTTCCAAACATCTAGAAAGACTAGAGGTTTCAAATGAGGGCTTGAATTTGTTCATTATAGGCAGTGTTGAATAAACCACACACAAGTAGCAACTGTTGGGGCTGGAGAAATGGCTCAATGGTTAAGAGTACTGGCTGCTCTTGCAGAGGACCTGGGCTTAATTCCCAGCACCCTCATGGTGGCTAACAATCATCCGTAACTCCAGTTCTAGGGAATCTGACACCCTCTTCTGACCTCCTCGGGCACTGCACTACATGGGTCCACCTACCTACATGTAAGCAATGCACTTGTACACATAAAATAAAAATAAGGAAAAAGCAAGTAGCAACTATCTAAGTGCCTTCTAACAAAAGCATTCTGCTCTACACACCTTCATTTCCTGCAGATCTTTCTCTCCTACACGGTGTTCTATAGGCACTTGTTACACACAATGTGGCAATTTCATGCCCATAAAGCTTGTTTCGGAAAATAGCCTTTATACTAGAATCAACACAAAATATTCAAAATGTCCCCATTTCCCAGTTCTGGTTTGTCATGCATTAACAACTTCTTCAGTATCTACGGACTAGATACTATAAATTAGGACTTGGGCCAGGAGAAATGGCTCTGCAGTTAGGAACACTGGCTGCTCTTACAAAGGACCCAGGTTCAATTCTCAGCACCCACATGGTGGTGGCTAACAGCCACCTGTAAATCCAGTTCCAGGGATCCAGCACCCTCTTCTGACCTCTGTGGGCATTGTACAACACAGGCACACTTACACACATGTAAACAATACACTCATACACATAAAATAAGAAATCATTAATTTTTAAAATTAGGACTCCTGATACAGTGAGTACATATAACATACACAGTACACCAACTTCAAAAAATCAAGTAGCACACAGGTTAAGGGATGAGCTCACTACCATAAATTAATAAAAATACTTTGTGCACCTCTTCCTTCCCACCTCCCTCAATCTGAACAGGTACAGATAGTACGCTGTTCTCAGAGGTAGTTTGGTAATTCCATTTCCAAACGAAGTATTTCCCAAGTTTTTAAATTCTATTTACACAAATTAGTGTTCTCCTGCATCTACTACGTAGACTTTTAAAGACTTTAAGCGTGTTCAGACACCTAGAATGGAGATGGTTCATATAAGAATATGCTATGCACATGACATTAGTAAATAAAATTCTACATATAGAAAGGGCTCTATCTTCTAAATATGGTTGTTTCTCTTCCTCTTCCTCTTCGACTTCTAGCCCACAGACAAGTAGAGGTGTATGCAAAGTTTAGAAAGAGTTAAAAGTAAACTCACATAAAAAAATCACTTATAAGGGACAAGCTTTTCTATGAATTCAATGAGACGTGTACTAGATTTGCTCATTTTTCTCAGCTTTTCATCATGCACTGGCAATCTCTTTAACATCTATGGACTGGATGTCAGAAATCTTGGACTTATCAGTCTATTATATATAGTATATACACAGCAAAACAAAATGCACAAAACACACAGGGAAAAAATGGTCTCTGAAAAGGTCCGAGTACAAACACACTAGCATGTCACCTTTTGCAACCGCTTCCTCCCACCTCCTCCAACCCCCTGAACACATGCACACACCACCATATGGCTCACAGAGGTGGTTTCACAAATTCCATTTCTCACAGGCAGAACTTCATATGAATTTTAGCAAATACTTTCATAGTGATATTTTACTATCTCTTCATTTAGTATTGGCAGCACATTTCTTTTTCTTTTCTTTCTTTTTTTTTTTTTTTTTTTGGTCTTTTCGAGACAGGGTCTCCCTGTAGCCCCAGCTGTCCTGGAATTCACTCTGTATACCAGGCTGGCCTTGAACTCACAAAGATCCGCCTGCCTCTGCCTCCCAAGTGCTAGGATTAAAGACATGTACCACCACACCTGGCTGGCAGCACATTTCTAAACACCTAGTCAGACTAGATAGTCAGTCAAGGACTCAACCAGTCCAGTGTATGCTCAGCAGTCTCCCATCAACCACACACGTGTAATGATAGTAGTGATTAACAGGTGTCTTTGAAATTTAAGCATTTTAGCCTAGAACACTTCCCTTCCCCACCAACCCAGAGGGCTAGAATGTTCAGAATTTTCAGAAGGCAATCTTTCCTACTAATTTAAACACAAAATTTACAAAGGTATATCCATTTCCTGCCAGGTGTGGTAGTGCACACCTTTAATCCCAGCACTTGAGAGGCAGAGGCAGGTAGAGCTCTATGAGTTCAAAGCTAGCCTGTTCTACATAGTGAGTTCCAGGCCAGCTGGGGCTACAGGGAAACCTTGTCTCAAAAAGACCAAAAAAAAAAAAAAAGTGTATTTATTTCCTGACTCTCCTTTTTGCCACATAGTGACCATTCCTTCACCATCTAGATCTGGAGAGACCAGATGTTGCCAATTAGGGACTCCTGTATCCTTTAGATACACTAAGCGCACAGCAAACTGAAACAAAATGTAACCATGGCTCCACCTCCTCACCAGGAGTACTAGAAACCAGCATACAATACATACAGCTCAAGAATGGCTTAGCCGTTCTCCCCCAAACAACACTCCATATGAACATTAACCAATATGCAGTTACAAAATGTGATATTTTACTTCTTATAAAATAGATCAAGCACTCAAGAACATCTACAATGACTAGATATTTTAACAACAAAAGTGCTTTAGTCTTGTCAACTATACATTAGTGAAAACAAGAATGCACTCACAAAACAGAAGTAAAACACAAAACGTATCTTCTCCACACATCCAGTCCAGCAGTGTGGAGATGCCTGACATACCCATTATGATTTGGTCTGCTCCTTGCCCGGGACAGGCCCTTCACCTCAGCCAGGCTTTGGGAAATGAGGCTGAGACCAGGAAAACTGTGTCAAGTCTTTGTGCATCTTGGGACCTAGCTACTTCAGGACGGTACATTGTACAATGTGTATGATTCACACACACTTTTCCCAGTCCCTACTGCTGGAGCAGGGACCCAGCCTTGGGCTGACCTGGACACCATGGGTCTGCTCTGGATTTGTATCACTGACCTACCTGAGTTGCTTCCCACACCCCAGTTAAGTTGTATATTCTGGAAGTCAACTGACTATAGGGACTCAGGGAACTGGACTTGATAGGCTGACTGTCAGCTCAGTGTTAGGAGGTATCTGAAGATCCAGACTGGGAACCCTGGTACTCCCCAAGGCTCTTGAAAGCTATGCTTGTTGTGGACTACCTCCCTGCAGTGGGCTGAGCTTAGCTGGTGGCTATCAAGCTTTATTTAAGGGCTTTGATGAGACTGGGAGCCCTGGGGCCAGCTATTAAAGCATTTGGGTTGCTTTGGGAACTTGGAACTAGCTTGTGTTTGAGGGGTTATGGGTTAATGTTCTCTCTCTGTAGACTTTAACCTTTACCAATGGGCTGTCCTTCTCACTTCCACCCAGGAGGTACCAAGGACTTTTAGTGCCTTACTACCACTTGGCTCTGTCCCTTTCGGCACCTCCTCTTATATCTACTGGCCAGCCACTTCTCTATCCCAGGAAAGACCACCTTACCAAGACTATGGATAGCCTTGGAGACTGGTGGTCTTGTAGCCAAGTGAGTCACCACACCTGTGCATAGATCTCCCAGGACTCGGGATGTGCCCGCTGGGGTCTGGAACTATTACTTCTGTACCTGTGACCATACATCCTATTGACCTTAGCTGATGAGAAGGCTGCTGGGCCTCCTTTGTTGGGCTCTCTTCTGGCCATCTGCTCAGGAGAGTGGGTGGCTTCCTGGACACAGCCTCTACCTGTGTTGGAGCCAGTCTGCCAGTGCTCATCAGAACCCTCCAGTTACTCTGTCCCAACTATACCAGCCCCCTGAATCAGACTGTTCTTGAGAAGGCCAGGATTTGAAGTGGCAGCTGCTGTGTCCTTGTGTAGGCCCAAGTCAGCTTTTCTTGTATGTGAATCCATTTCTATTGCCAGTAACACCACCACCATAGATGGGTAAGTTTTAAGGATGAGGTTTATTTTGGCTCATGGGCTTTGTTTTTATTTTGAGACGGGGTCTCACAGTAGCTCCAACTCCCCCTCTCCTCCTGGTTTTTTTGCTCCATGTTCTCTAACCCAATGAACGAATGTGGAGAAGTGCCACTCCTGGGGTCACAACTACAGGTAGTCTAATGACTCCATTATTTTGTTTATTTATTTATTTGTTTGTTTATTTATTTATTTATTTATTTAGTGTATGAGTGTTTACCTGCATGTTTGTATGCATGTGTACCACGTGTGTACCTAGTGCCTACAGATACCAGAAGGGAACATCAGATCACCTACAACTGGAATTACTGATGGTTGTGGGCTGCCCTGTGGGTACTGAGCCTCTGCAAGAGCAGCGAGTGCTCTTAACCACTGAGCCATCTCTCCAGCCCCATCAGTTTTTAAAAGTCATTTCCAGAAGGTCTATGAAATCTTTTCTTAGATAGGGCTACATCAAGCCATTTCCATGCACTTCTGTAATGTACCTTATTGTATTAGTCACTTTTCTGTTGCTGTGAGAAAACCACCATGACTAAGGGAACTTATAAAAGGAAGAGTTTATTTGAGCTTACAATTGACGGTTCCAGGGAATTAGAGTCCATCATGAAGGGGACTGGAGCAGAAAGCCAAGCTTCACATCTTCAAGTGGGCACAGGATGCGGAGAGAGACCAACTGGAGACTGGCAAGGCTTTTTGAACTCTCTAAGCCCACCCCCAGTGATGTACTTCCTCTAGCATGCCCACGCCTTTTAAGGCCTCCCAAAATAGCATCATCAACAAAATGTCTGAATACTTGCAGCCTTTGGGGGACACTCTCATTCAAACCACCACATTCCACTCCTTGGCTCCCATAGGCTCATGAACATATAAAATGCAAAATGCATTTGGTCCAACCTTAAAAGTCCCCATAGTCTGTACCAGACTCAATTCTATTCAAAAATCTACAGTCCGAAGTCTCTTCTGAGACCCAGGCCAATCTCTTAACTATAAAAATCAAAAGACAAATTACATACTCCTAACATACAGTGGAACCAAATACACATTCCCATTCCAAAAGGGAGGAATAGAGGCATAGTGAAGAAATACTGGACCAAAACAAGATAAAAAAAACAGCAGGGCAAACACCAAGTCCAGTAGCTCCATGTGCGATTTCTGGGACTTGACTTCCAAAGGGCTTAGATGGCTCAGCTCTTCAGCTTTGCATGCAACATACATCTCTTCCTTAGGCTGGTACCACTCCCTGTATGCAGCTCTCCTTGGCAAATATCTCACAGCTCTGGCATCTCGAATGTCTTCTTGGGGTCTCCACTGCCAACCAGGCTTCACCTTTGCAGCTTCACGAAATGGCCTGTCAGGGCCTTCTTTATGCAGGGACGCCCCTGCTGCACTCTGCCTGGCCTCAGTAGCTCTCTTAAGTAGGAAGAGCTGATTACCCCTTCACTCTTGCATCCTTCATGCCTCTAAAGCCAGCACCACGTGAATGAAACTGCCAAGTATTGCTGCAAGTTTGGGATGTACCCTGTCCTACTTCAACCACATTCACAGATGTTCTCTGCCTTGGACTTGTTGGAACAGAAAACCCCTTCAGCATTTTCCTTTCAAAAGTAGGAGGCTTAGCTGGATGTGGTCTTGCTCTGAAGGTACTGTTTCTATTGTTTACTTGTAAATCTCTGGGCCTCTCTTTAATCACTTTACTCTCCTTATCAAAGGGATCCTCTCCTTCATATGCCTTGGCTCCAACATTAATCCCCCTAGTACACTTTTCCAATCCAAACTGCATTTCTTTCTGCCCCATTTTCTCTTTTTCACTGTAGATCTGTATAACATTAACCATTAACAGCCATGCCACCATTTCTACGTTAGGCTGTCTTGAAATATCCTCTGCCAAAGAAATTAGTTCATTGCTTCTCAACTTAGCCTCAGGCAAGCATTTGGGCTGTGGGCAAACTCCAGCCAGACTCTGTCAAAATATCTCAGTTGTTGCTTAAGTCCTTATTTTACTCTGGAACTACATTTTTCTCAGCACTGCTTTCTTCCAGGCTCCTACTAGAATGGCTCATTAAGCTCTGCTTATAGCAGTCAACAGTTTTTCTAGCCCAAAGGTTCAGAGTCTTCCACATTTCTCCAAGCACCCACATGGTCAGGTTCTTCACAGCCAACAGCTCACTCTCTGATACCAATTACTATATTAGTCAGTTTTCTGTTGCTGTGATAAAGCCACCATGACCAAAGGAGGAACTTATAAAAGGAAGAGTTTATTTGAGCTTGCAATTGATGGTTCCAGGGAATTAGAGTCCATCATTGTGGAGAGGTGTGATTGCAGGAGCTGGAGCAGAAAGCTGAGGTTCACATCTTCAAGTGAGCACAGGAAACAGAGAGAGCAACTGGAGATTGATAAAGCTTTTTGAACTCTGTAATCCTGACCCCAGTGATGTCCTTCTTCCAGCATGGCCACACCTTCTAAGACCACCCCAAACAGCACCACCAACTGGGGACAAAATGTCTTAATACTTGAAACCCATGGGGGACATTCTCATTCAAATCACCACACTTATTAAACACATTCTCTTACTTCTATGATTTTTTAAACATATGGTCATTTAGAAGACATTTGATTCTCTACCTATACTTTATCATAAGCTAATAAACTGTGTTTCTAAAATACTCAGGCAAAAGTTAATGAATTTATGTTTAAAAGATTTGGGGATATGGAGAACAGATGTTTCATATTATCTACACATTTGTCATCTACAAATGGCAAGTTTCCTTCCATGGGTGTTTCCAACTATTCTTTCTCTCTGCTAGAACAAAGACTCACAGCCTGATTGTCACCAATGTCTCACCTGCCAATGTCCTGGAGTCAGCTCACCTTCTAGGACTGTGGAGGTCTCTGCCATTGTCTAGAAGAGGTCTCATACAGCTGGGCCAGAGTGCGCACCTCAGGACCCACATTATGTGACTCCCAAGTGAAAGCATATGCAAACTTTCCTGCACAGAACCTCCTTCTTGGGCCTGGAAGCTACTAAGGGTGTCTACAGCCTTGCCCAGGCAGCCACTCTTCTCACTTGCTACACAGTGGTATGGCCCATGAGCACCCTGGCTCCAAGAGTATGCCATCTGCTGATGGCATACATCCCGTCATTGCTGTGGGACAAGGAGGGGGTTCACCTTGCTTTATGTCCTGGAACTGGCTGATGGGCAGCCACAGCAAGGGCCAGCACTGGGGCTCATCCCCAGGATCCCCAGCTTGTGGTTGGCCTGGGGCCAGAAGGTATTAAAGGCCCTGGGGAGCAAGCCCCCTCCATTCCTCACCTCACTTCTGTTTTGAAAACATAAACACGTTACTGTCTCATCATGGGGGAAGATCCAGTTTGAATTAGGGGCTAGTTCTCAGCTAGCACCCCTCAGGGCACCATGTAGGAGTCATGGGATTTCTCTGACCCCACGCCAAGAGGGAACAAACAACATGGCCCAGGCACATGATGCTAGGCAGAGCAGCAGTATACCATGGCACAGAACTGGGGGTCTGTGATTGGCTGTGGGAGCTGATGTCATTTTGCTTATAAAAGTGAGTTGTAGCCGGCAAGAAAACGAATTCTCCATTACCATCAGTACACAGAATTCCCAGCCGATATTTCTGCCTGCATACAGGCCGAAGCAGGCCTGAATTTCAAGTGCCCAGTGGGTTGGATGGCGGTCTATCAGACCATCATCCTGGGTAGCTGGTGTGGGGCTGGAAGGAGATCTGTCAGATCATCAGCTGTGAAGTTGTGAGTGGGTGTAGGCTGAAGATAGGCAATCAGCCATCAGCCTGAAATTCCTGTCCAGAGCCCAGCAGTCTTTGGGCAGGGGGAAAAGCACAGCCAAGATGGGAAATGTTCCGTTCTCCCAGGCTGAGGACCTGAGTTGGAAGGACTTCTCAGGTCAGGTTACTGACATCTGTGCCGAGGGTTCAATTCCCTACAGTGGCCACAGGCAGGCACTGTGCCCCCCTTCTCTTAGCAGGACCGCACTGTACCTGTTTGTACCAAGAGAAGCTCCTACGTTCTCTAAAATCCATCTCTGGACTGTGCAGAGTAAACGTGGAAGGAAGGAAGGAAGGAAGGAAGGAAGGAAGGAAGGAAGGAAGGAAGGAAGGAAGGAAGAATGTAAGGCAGGAAGGAAGGAAGGAAGGAAGGAAAAGAGGGAGGGAGGGAGGGAGGGAGGGAGGGAGGGAGGGAGGGAGATGCCACTTCTATTTTTCTATTTCTGACCTCTTCTCTCTAGCCACTGTCTCTTGGCCCTTTATATTCCAGCCACATGAGATGGCTTCCCCTTTGTGCTCCCTCATCCTCTGCCTTTACACATTCAGTGTGACTCCCAGTGAACCTTCAACCACTTACACCACTTATACTTACTGGATCCTTCTTTGTCTCCATGCCAGTTTTCCCCATTAGATATCATCACAGCTCCCAGTGTCTCCTTCTACACTGTGCTCATCACCCTTGCATAACAAATTGTCCAAGTGTTTCTTCCCACTACATGGTAAGCTACAAGGAAGCAGTGGTCCAAATGCATTGTAAATACT
This sequence comes from Rhizomys pruinosus, assembly GCA_009823505.1. NCBI lineage: Eukaryota > Metazoa > Chordata > Mammalia > Rodentia > Spalacidae > Rhizomys > Rhizomys pruinosus. Next base: position 2,800,547 of record VZQC01012080.1, read on the forward strand.
TGTGGGATTAAAGAATAGATTTCTCAGGGCAGGAGAGATGACCCAGAGGTTAAGAGCACTGACTGCCCTTGCAGAGGACCTGGGTTTGATTCTCAGCACCCACATGGTGACTAACCGCCATCTGTAACTCTAGTTCCAGGAGATTCAGTGCCCTCTTCTGACCTCCATGGGTACTGCAACAACATGGGTGCACTTAAATCCAGGCAGGCCACTACACATTAAAAAATTAAAATGAAAATAAATAATATATAGAAAGGATAGATTTCTATCAGTCTTTGTTTGTGGTGCTGAGAATCAAACCCAGGGCATCATGAATGTTAGGCTAGCATGCTAGCAAGTGAGCTGCAACCCAGAGCATCTGGACAAACAGATGAGTTCCTCTCAATACACACGTGTTATAGTTAGGATCTTCCTCCCAAGAACTCCTTGGCCAGATCCTCCAGCCACAGAACACTGAAAGGAACTGAAAGCTGCACCACACACCTGCATCTCTTGAAGCTGGCCCACCTTGTCTTGAACTTGGCAAGGATGTGTCATGTTCAACTCAGGTCTCACTGGTCTCTTGCAGGCCAGTAATTTCCTTAATTGTATTTAATTATTTATTGTGTGTGTGTTTGTCCATGTGTAAGTGAAGAATACACATACTATGGTGTATGTATGAGGTCAGAAAACAACTGTAGAGAGTCTGATCTCTCCTTCCACCATGTGGATCTTGGAAATCGAACTCAGGTCACCAGGCTTGGTAGTAGGTGCCTTTTTACCCACTGGGCCATCTTGCCAGCCCAGAGGGCTGGTATTTGTCTTCACTTGTGTCCTGTGTTTATGGCAGTAGTTGGCCTTTACATTTTCTCCAGCTCTCTGTCTTATTCTGTTTTTATTACTATTTTTAAAAGTGACATTGTAAGAAGGCATCATTCTAAGAGACTTTAAATGTCATCTCCTCTCATTCCTCTATCAGCTCACACTCAAGAGCAATTTTCTTGGTGCAAAGGAAATCATCCTGTCTGGTCTTGAGAGAGCCTCTACACTGCACAGAGTTTTTGGTATAATGGTAAGATGTTTCTCACCAAAAGTCAGTGCATCTGATTACAAAGGAGGCATAAATGACAGGAGTCTTCCCCCCCACACACACCCAGAGAGTGACTAAGTTCAGCCTCCAGCACGGTCTCCTGTATGGGCAACCATTTGTGTCTCCTGAGAACCAGGGTTGAGAGCTTTCATTTCTGTTGTCAGAAATTTTCTTGGAAAATGGATACATTGATGAGGGATGAACAAGCAAATGGCAGAGAGAGAAGGTAAGAGGGTGAGTGAGTGGACAGGTAGATGGGAGATAGGTAAGCTCACAAAGGACTGACTAAACAGTAGAAAGAAGTGCAGCGACCAACACAGTAAACAGGTGGGTGAGACGGACGTGATGACCAGAGGAACAAGAGAGTGAATGAATGAATTAGAGAGTAAATAAGGAGGTCGGCGAGAGAGTGAAGAGATGAATGAATCATAAATTAATGAGTTTGAATGAGCCCTATATAACGCTAGCATAAACCAAGCATGCACTTGAGACTAGAAAATGGAGTTCGATACCAAAAATACAATAAAGTAATTAAAAACAAAAACCTGACAATACAGAGCTCATGGATCAGTGTTTCTAAATCAATATTCTTCTGCATAAGTCTTTAGTAAGACTTCTTAGCCCCAACCATTGCCTATTCCTGGAAGACTGTCTGAATGTCTTCTGAGAGACATTATGGGCTGTTGAGAGATTGGATGTGTGCTCAGGATGATGGCTCTGTCCTGAGCTGTGCTTTAGAATCACCTAAGCAGCTTTCACAATGTGCCCTCATTCACCCGGACTGGGACGAGGTTGGAGGGCAGGAGGCAGGAAGGCAGGCAGCAGAGGAAGATGGACTGTGCTTTGTGTCTTTGTCCCTTAAAGGTCCACCCCCAAACTGTCATTTTGATGTAGGTGTCTGGGCATCAGCACTTAGATAGCAATGACTTTGCAGTATAAACCAAGTAAAGGAAAATGTACTCTTCCTGTTGTTCTTTTAGCCAAGTACTGTGTGATTTGCTACAAGATTTATTTTATTGCCCACCTTGCCTGTCTGGAGCCACCTCCCCTCCCTCCTCTTCCACCTGATATTCATGGTGACTTTGTAGTCATGGAGAGTAGCCCAAGGACAAAATCTGGAATGGAAGTCATAGTAAATAAAGCTCAGAAGTGGAGCATAAATTTAAGAAAGAAGAAAGACAGGCCAGAAAGGTTTAAAGGTACCTGCAGCATGCATTCCTTGGATATATGTGAATAATGCAATCCCATTGACACATAACATCAAAATTGACAGGGAGTTGGGGTACAGCTTAGGGGTGGTATGTGCTCAGAGTAACCAAGGCCCAAGGTTCCACATCCATACGGCCCAGCAGGTAAAGTTGCACGTCTCTAAGCCTGACAACATGAGTTTGGTCCCCAGAACTCGCATGGTAGAAGGAGGAACCCAACTCACACAGGTTATCCTCTGATTTCCACATATATACACCATGGCATGTGCAACCACACATATATCCTCACACAGACACATAGAAAAAAATAAGGAAATGAAAAATAAAAGGAACATAGTCTAGGGTTCAATCTCGAGCATCAAAAACACAATATAAAATGTCTCCTCTTGTCTGAATGTCTCAGTCAGGAGACAAGATGGCAGAAAAACATCTGCTGCCTAAGGAAACAGCAAGGTCCCTGGAAGCCAGGAAGAGTATAGGCTAACCATTCGAAAAGTAACCTCCTGTTTTTGAATCTCGAGGAACCAGGGAACAGGGGAGATGTTTCCCTGCTTCGGTGGGGGATGTTAAGCTTGGGCTACTTGGCAATTTTAACCCTGTATTTTCTGTTTCTTTCTTATCTGGGTTGCTTTTGTTTTTTAAGGAAGCTTTTTATAAAAAGGTCACCCTGTTATCTCTACTATGCCAAGAAGAGATAAAAGAAAAGACTTGGTGGAAAATGAAAACAGAGGAAAGCAACAGGTCTCGGGACGAAGAACAGGGTGATGCACAGCAGGGAAAAATTGCTCGCCTGTTCCCAGGTACTTGTTCCAGGAGGAGAAAGGCGTGTGTGTTGGGGGGCGGGGATTGTCAAACGTGAAACTGGCAGGAGGTAAATTCAAAATCAATAAAGGGAAGTGCTCCTTCACTCAGCAGGGAGCAAATATATAGAACTCATTATCCTGAAAAGAGATGCGGCTGAGCATAAAAAGAGCATCCTGAAATCTGCAGACATCTACTGGGCTATTAAAAGATGATGGTGTTAAACTGACCTCCAGGAGAGCAGTCCTGGAGTCCCCTGATTTGCTCTTTTAGTGTTGAGTTAAACCAGGATCCTGGACTCTAGGTACCTCAGAGACAACCTGGTACAGTGATTCAGTGAACTCATGTTTGATCTGGGATTGACAATGACCCTCAAACTAACCAGCATCCTTCTTTCTTCTATGTTGGCACAAGTGACAGGTGCCATCTGTTAAACACCTTTTGTTCCCTGGGAACCACTGTCTCATTTAAATTGAGCATCTCCTTTTTACAAGTGGTAGAGAATTAAAAAAATAGTCCATGTCTTTAAAGATTCTATGATCCATTTGAAGAGGCAGAATAAACATGTATAATTGATTAAACAATTGGTGGCCATTAGAAAGCATCAGAAGTGATTGACAGGTTTGGAAAACCACATGTGAGAGTGATGTAGGATGAGACCCAAGTAGGGACTCAAAGACTTAGTGACATTATGTAGATCAACAAGAAGTGGTTAAGAGTAAGGACCTGAGCTGAAATACCATTACACGCCTGTACTCCCAGTAATCAGACTGAGACAGGATTGTGAATTAAAAGCCAGTCTGAGTTACATAGCAAGAACTTGTCTCAAAAATTATATAAGGTCCTTATATGAGACATTTGAATTTCTAATCCCAGCTGTCCCTGCTTTGAGCTGTGGGACTTGGGCACATCTCTCTGAGACTTGGGGTTTTTTTAATCTGAAAATGTGGATTGAAAACAATACTTTCCTCATGCAGTTATTGAAGGGTTAAATGCACCAATGCATGCAAAGCACTCAGAGCCCTGCCTGACACGGTGCCTTCAGCTCTGGTAGGGATCTCCCTTGGGAGAAAGACAACAAGGAAGGCAGGTGTACAGCTTCCTCTGCTATGGGACTGAGGAGTGGGAATGAAATTCAGATCCCTTACTCAGCCCCCAAATCCAGATGCTCTGTCCAGCCTGGTCTCAAACCTTCCCTGCCTCCAGAAGCCCTGAAGGCTCTGCCCTTCTCTCTGCTCCATCAGCCAGATGACCAGCTCTTTGCACCTGGGAGTCTGCTTGTGTGACTTCCCCCTACCTGGAGCGTCTCTCCTCTGCCATTTCCGCACATGCCTGGCGCATGCCCATCCCACAGTTGAGCTTAAATGTCACTTCCTCAGAAAGGCTTGCTGTTGCCATCTGTATCCATCAGGATCTGATGGGAATCCATGGCAAACTCGCTTTCAGATGATTCAAGGAGGGGTTGATGAAAGAACTGTAAAGGAAGGCACAGAGTGAAGTGAGATGAAGGGAGACCACAAGGACAGGACAGGGCTCCTAGAGGAGGAATGGACAATGAATGAAGCTGTCCCAGGGTGACACAGCACGGATGAAGCCAGGGAAATAAACATTCAACTCATCTCCTCTCACCTTCCAATCTCCTGCTGCGGTGTCTCTCTGGCTGAATCCTGCAGAAGCCAGATGCTAGGGTGGGGTCCATCCAGGTCATCCCACCAGGGCTGAGATCAGGATGGAGAAAGGGAAGAGAGAGCTGCCTGAGGGGCCAAATGAAGGCACCTGGCACACCAACCTAACGTGCGCCACTTGTTACCCACACAGAATCTTACCTTTTAATTACAGTTATAGCCATGTGCAGGTATCGAAGATTCATCTATCACAATTGTCATGCTCATTGGAACTGTGATGGCCTTACTTAAGCTGGCAGCCTAGTACCTGGTATATCAATGGGACTCAGTAGATGAATGAGTAGCCACTACTACCCTAGAAGTCACAGCCAAAGGTCCAGATTGTATTGTCCCAAGATGTAAAGCCAGCTTAAGCTTGACCCAAAGCAGTAGTCAAGGGAATCAATACTTAAGAGACCCAATCTCATAGACAAGACTTCCCTACAGACAGAGTTCCCATGAAGAGACAATGCTGGCTCTAAGTCACTTGTCCATTTGGAATAGAACCTCAGTTAACGGCTTAGAACAAGAGACAGAGTCCAGCCCCCAAACAGTGGAGGAAGAACCAAGCAGGGCAGCAGGTCTTCCGCTGGGCTGAAGCCCAGGGGAGAGATTCTATCACAGAGATGACCAAGCCAGCCTCTTCTGCTTCCCACGGCCCTTGTGATTCACCACTCCCTCCTACTGTCTCAGCATTTATCCCATACCTGCGATGTGCAATGCCCACACATGTATGCCTTCAAACTCTCTCTCTCTCTCTCTCTCTCTCTCTCTCTCTCTCTCTCTCTCGCTCTCGCTCTCGCTCTCGCTCTCGCTCTCGCTCTCACTCTTGTTCTCTTTCTTCATCTTTCCAGTATACTATTCCCCCCTCTTACCTCTGTCTCTTTCCACCTACAGTTCCCACAACTGGAATACTCTTTTCCTCTAATGGACCCTCCCTCATCTAAATTTTCCTCATTTCCTTGAGTCTCAATTTATATCTCACTTCCTCTGGGAAGTGATTTCTAGCCTTGCAAGTTGGAGTTACACAGATTCTCCTTTGGGCTTTTGAGTTACCTCCTGCCCTTCCCTATCTGAACACTTATCACTCTGGGCCACACTTGCCCATCTATCTGTCCATCCCCTAGACAATGGCCTTATGATGGTGGAGCAGAGCCTGTAGCGTCCACCAGCACTGAAAATCAGACACAGTGCCTGGCACATAACAGGGCTTCCAAATACTGCTAAATGATTGAGTAGATGAATAGAATAAATGGGGGAATGGACCATGGATGATGTTAAGAGAAAGACTTGATTCAGGGCAGTGCCACAGAAATTCAACAAAGCACACTAAATCCTGAGACTAAGAGAGACCAAAGCCATATGGACCCCATCAGTAAGAACAGACACCACCTGACTGGATTCACTGGGGAAGGTTTCATTGTCTCTGAATGAACAGGGTCAGGAAGGACCAGGCTGCTGTTTACTTGGGAAAGATTTCATGAAAGAATGAAAATACTGGAAGTCAAAGGAAGTGATGCACGGTAGTAATAATACTGTCACAGCATACATTATTAACCATTTATCTATGTCAGGCTCTGAGCTAAGAGCTGTATATATTTTTATCTCATGTAACTGACAGAAGCAGAATATGAACCCAGAGAGTCAGATTCCGGGGCGCACACTTAATACACTACAGAGTCTCTCAAAGCATCAGTGGAGATTAAACAAGAAGATGTCCTGAGTGAGCAGAGACATTCCACAAAGACAAAGATGGCAGGAAGAAGGTCTTGGACAACATCTGGCAGGATGTCAGCTCTGGTGCATGTAAAGAAGCAGGAGATAAAGGAAACACTGAAGGATATGACTGTCAGGCTGAAAGCTTTTGAGGTGGGCACGTGGGCAGCGAGATGCAGCATGGAATGGAATCTTGATCACCTAGTACCCGAGACAGTGCAGTCCCCTGGGGATCAATGACAGAAAGACAGAGGTAGGCCATGTTAGGATGACCCCGGTGGTACCCAGGGGAATAGGAGACCCCTGGCAACCGAGCACAGCCTGGTGTCTGAGGCTCGGAAAAGCAGTGGGCAGCCCCGTTCTGCCCGAGTAAACTGACAGCATTGACTCCGTTCTGGCTTCTGCCCCAGACCCAAAAGCTCCTTCTGTTTCATTTGTCAACACAAGCAGAACGAAGATCACCAACATTGGTTAATTGCCTTGCTGCTGCCTGGAGGGTCCATGGATCTCAAAGTTATTAGCCAGGGCTGGGTTTAAAGTCACTGACCTCTCGTCTCTCTGGGATTCTGAGGAGGGAAGCTTGATTTAATTGACCTGATTAGGAAACAACAATTTCTGTGATGACTTTCATGGAAATAGGCCACTAGCCAAGAGACCTTGGGGACAAATAAAAATTTGAATGCGCAAAGAGCCTCAACAGTCAACAGGTTTTCCACTGTGAGCCTGATGCCCTTGTACTGGCTTCCTCAGGTGCCAACTCCTGCCTGCAGTGTGGCTGCCTGCCCAAGCAGTAACACCCAGTGTTACTGGAAGCTAGATCCCTTGACTAACCTATTTCCCATCCAGTACCCAATGTGAATGTTCTGGAACACCCTCATTCATTTGCCATATACTTTAAAACTCTTGGAGAAATTAAAAATCCTGTCTGTGGTTAATAAGACCCTTTGAGGTCAACCCCCAGTCACTTCTCTAGACCCTAATGTTCCAACATTCCCTGTGCTTCCCTCTAGAGGGCGCACTCTCCACACTCTGTCATCAGATACTAGGGGAGTAGGTCCCCGCGTACCAGACACCAACAACCGAGGCAAATGGAGCAAAGTACTCGTCTATGGCTTCACAAATAACTTTAGATCCATTTCTTGGGCTATAACACATTACTGTAGAAAGATCCAGTATGAATTGGGGGCTAGTTCTTAGCTAGTACCCCTCAGGGCACCACGTGGATGGGAGTCAGGGGATTTCTCTGACCCCACCCCAAGGAGGAGCAAACAACGTGGCCTAGGTGCGTGATGCTGGGTGGGGCAATGGTGTGCAGTGGTGCAGAATTGGGGGGCCTGTGATTGGCTCTGGGCAGTGACGTCATTTGGTTTATAAAAGCAGGCTGTAGCAAGTAATAAATCGAATTCCCCATTAAAATCATTACAGAATTCCCTGCTGTCATTTTTTTTTTTAATTTTGCATGCATGCAGGCCAAAGCAGGCCTGCATTTCACTTGGGTAGCCAGTGGGTTGGAAAGAGGTCCCAGTGCGGACCACCAATCTGGATAGCGGTGTTGTGAGTGGACATAGGCTGAAGATAGGCCAAAAGCTATCAGCCTGAAATCCCTATCCAGAGTTCAGCAGTCTCTGGGCAGGTGGGAAGTCACAGCCAAGAGTGGGAAAGATGTCTCGTTGTCCCAGGCCAAGCGCCTGAGGTGGACGTACCTCTCAGGCCGAGCTACAGGAGTGGCCAGCTGGTCTCTGTGCCAAGAGGCCAGCTCCCCAAAGCAGCTTCAGGCAGGTGCTGTGTTCCCCTTCCCTTAGCAGGGCCGAGTGGTACCTGTTCGGTACAAAGAAAGCTTCCTACACATTTCCACAAACTATGTGACTTAAAACAATTGAATGCTATTTGTACACACTTCTAGAAGACATCTAAAGTCATGGTGTTGGTATGTCCGCAGTCCCTCTAAAGGCTCTAGAGAAGAGTCCTGTGCTAGCATTCTTTGGCTGCTGGCCGAGTCATTCCAATTTCTACCTCTGTCTCCACACGGCCTTCTCTTCTCTCCCTGTGTCTTTTCTTCTGATTAATAATGTCACTTATCCCTGGACTTGAGATTGACTCAGATAACCCAAGGTAATCTCATCTTAAGATCCTCAATGTAATCATGCTCGTGTATGCAACAACCCTGCTTCCAAATAAGGCCAGAGCCACAGGCTTCAGGATGAGGGCATGAACTGACCAGAGGAGGAGGAGTTGGATCATTACTGACCAGACCTTTCTGGAAATACAAGTCTCAGATAAGCAATTCAGTGCTCCAGTGATATGACAGAAAGGGTAAAAGTACCACCAGCCAATTTGTTCTTTAAAGTGTACCCCAGATTCACACTGAACCCAAGGAAACCTAGAGAGGATCAGAGGTGATCTGTGTTTGCCCTGGCACTGAAGCACCTGTAACTTGGCCCACCTATCTATCCTCAGCCCTGTTAGAAATGTCGAGACAGGCATCTGCATCCTTCAACTCATCCTCCCAGCCCAAGAGAAGGACCTGAGGAAGGGGACTCGACCAAACTGGGGACAAGCATCCTCTGACATCCTTAACCTGCTCACTACAGTATGGGGAGGCAACTGATGTTAGGAGAGACCGTGCAATGCAGGACAAAGCCTAGTACAGTGGGGGAGAGTCCTACAGCCTATAAATACCTCTAGGAAGATCGCCCTCTTGATTGGTGACATATAACCCATTTCCTGCTTCTATAGAACTGGCTCTTCAGCCCCACCCAGATCATAACATTTTTCCAAGAGACGGTAAGCCAGAGAGGGTCTTCATCCTAAGAACCACAGAGATTAAAATTGGCCCAGTCTATGAGACTTACACCTTTATTGAGGGAAACTGTAGTATGGACCAGTATTTCCAAATAAGGGTCTATTTTGCCCACCAATAGGGCATTTGGCAATGTCTAGAGCCACTTGGGTTTGTCATGGTCAGAAGAGGTGATTCTGACATCCTGTTCTACATAGGACAGGCCCCACATCAAAGAAGTACCCAGTCCAGACCGGCCATAGTTTCTGTGGTCCAGGAAACCCAGCCAAGAGCCTTCATCCATGGTGATGCAGATGGGTGTCTCAGATTCTAAAGAATGCCCTCCAGCAGCCTGGGTCACACACAGCACTGCAGGCTTGTTGGGTGAGCTGGTCCTCCTCCCAGCACTGAGCCCACCCCTCTCTTGCCTGTAGCACACATACACCCCCACCCAAGGGACAGCACTCATGTGGCTAAGATGAAAGACTGGAGCCGCAGGCCCCCACGCCAACTCGCCACTTGATTGCTTTTAATTAATTCTGCTTGATTACAGCACATGGCAGTCACATCGGAGAGATAAGACAGGCTCTTTATATTCCGTCTTCATTAAAAAGTTTGGATCTGGAGGCTTTTTCAAAGAGCTGTGTGTCTCCTTTACTTTTGTGTCATTTTTAATTGAGGAGGGCACAGGGAGATGTGCAGAGCTGTGCTGAGTGGAGACTTTGCAAATGGAAGAGAAGATGTTTGAGGCCCCTTTCAAAGCAGGGAGGAAGGTGGCTAGACTGGGACCTTGTTTTCCAGTTGAGCTAGCCAGGATACAGCCAGTCCTCTGTGTCTGAAAGAGAGGCTTGAGGAGAAGGAAGGGATTGCCAGCATTTCTTCAGTCCATTACCAGAGCGCACGATGTGCAGCAGTGGGGCTCAGACTCTTCACAAGGTATGAAGGACTGGAGAGGATGGGCTGAGAGTTTGTGCAACAGGGGAAACAAGAAAGGCAAGGGAGATGGATAAGCCCCTACCCTCTGCAGCCTCTTCTCTAGCAACCCTTCCTCAGGACAATCTTGCCTACCTTCTTTCTGCAGATGTGATCATTTCCTGCCTCTCCATGCTTGATTTCTCCAGCAAAACACCTTATTGTCTTAGTAAGCTATTGCTGCATAACAAGTCAACCCCCAAAGAATAGTGGCTTAAAGGAATAGATGTTTAGTATCTCACAGTTCATGTGCATCAGCTATCCAGGTATGGCTGATGCTCAGGCCATCTGGCTCAGAATCCTTCATACTGTTACAAACAAGGAGGGTAGGACCCAGTTTGACTGACACAGGTATCAATGGGCCTCAGAAGATCCACTTCCAGGCTTATTTGTGTGGCAATTGGCAGACCACAGGCTCTCACTGGCTACTGGCCAGATATATCAGTTCCTTGCCAAATGAGCTTCTCCATAGAGTTCACAATATGGCAGCAGCCTTCTCTCAGAGCAAATAACTCTGAGAGAGTGCACGGACAAGCAGAGGCAAAAACCAGTGCCTTCTCACTGTATCTCAGAAGAGATATCCCATTCCTTCTGCTGTATTTTATTGGTTAGAAGTCATAAAAAAAAGAAGTCATTGTCTGTATCTAGCCTGCAAACAAGGAGTGGGTATCACAACACAGAGAGGCAGAAACCTTTGGGGGCCACCACGGAGACTACTCAAGACATTTAACTGCACCGTACAGTCTACCTCTTCTTTTAGCATGACTGTTCCTGGAGGTTGAGATCCCTTCTGAATCTCCAACATCCAATCCAGTGTCTGGGAATGCACTGATCATTCAATGGCTGTTCATAGAGGGAGCAAGTGCCTAAACACATGCAAGTGAATAATCAGATGAATGTACAAATTAAATAACTGCTCTTTACAATAATCATCCTCAGGGACTAGGAAGATGGCCAGTGGAGAAGGTGCCCGCATAAGGACATAGTTCAGATCTCAGCATCCACGTAAAAGGCCAGGCACAAAGGAGGTGGATGACCACAAGGGAAGAGAGTTCTCCAGACAGCTGGTCAGTTACTCATACGAACTCACGACAATGGTGACAGAGAGCAAAAGTCCCACGGGAGTGGGCTCAAACCAGACACAATCCCAGCATAGACATGGGGAAGTGGGTGAGAAACCCCAACCCAACCAAGAAAATATTGACAACTGACGCTGTAGGCCTTATTAAGATTACATTAAATTGGGTGGGAGCAGTAAGGGGTAGTACAGATAGTGGAAGAGATCTAAATATCATTGAGTTATAGTGTATGAAAAATCACAAACATGCAATAATTTTTTAACCCAGGTTCTACATTACACATCTCTAGTCCCAGCATGGGGAGCCAAGGATGGAGAAGATAGGTGTGTGGAGACAGGTGGATTCCAGGAGCTTTGCTGGCCAGCTGGTCTTGCTGAATTAGGGAGCGCCAGGTTCAGCAGAAGATGTTGTCCCAAGTAATAAGGTAGAAAACATCTGTACCCAGGGCTGGAGAGATGGCCTAGTGGTTAAGAGCGCCAACTGCTCTTGCAGAGGACTGGGGTTCGATCCCCAGTACCCACATGGTGGCCGAGAACTGTCTTTAACTCCAGTTCCAGGGGAATCTGACACCCTCTTCTGACTGCAGCATTGCACGACACAGGTGCACAAACCTACATGCAAACAGTACATTCATACACATAAAAAAAGAAAACATTTGTACCCACACCCATACATATAAACACACACACACACACACACACACACACACACGCACACAAATGCAGTTTTTGAAAAAGGCAATCATCATCATCTTTATTTATACCAATCAAAGCAGCCATTAATAAAGAAAACTTGCTCATCTCCAAAATGGCGGTTGTAGCAGGAGCACATATGTCCAGATCAGCCGAAGCCATTAGGCTATACAGACACGAATGTGAAGTAACCGCTGGGGTCATATTTTATTCTGTTTAGTGTGGGGCCATTACTATCCTCTCTTATTATGGTTTGGTCTGAGTCCACTCTTAAATATTTTCTCCTTAGGGACTAATGTCTGATAGTAAATCAATAACACTGAAAAAAACAAAGCTTTTCATTATTTTAAGCTGCCATCTGGGCGACACTAAGCAGAACAGCAACGATCAGGAGCGAAGCAGTGGTGTTGAAAGCTAGTTAGTGTCTGCACAAGATCGATCAGAAGAGAAGCTGGAAACAAGGCCGGAGGTGGCAGTGGTACCAGGAGGGCCAGGGACCGGGAGACCCAGCAGAGAGCTGGGACGAGGCAGGGCTGGGCTGTGAGGCCAGCTGAGCTCATTGAAATAAGTCGGTTATGCTCATTATACCCCAGCATCTGCACACAGGCTAACAAGTAGTCAGTCAACAGCAGTGTCCGAGCCAGCTACAAGAAGAAAGCTGAGGCATTTGGAGCAAGCAGAGGCAAAGAACTGGGAGGGTAGTGATGAAGTTAAGTATCCTGGGCTCAGAGACAGGGTGTCTAATACTCAAGAATGGTCTACATCAAATATGCCCCATTAAGGTTAAGGTACGGATATAATGTGGGAATAGAGAGAATTGCCAGTGAAGCGATAAACATTTATTATCTCACAATTCCTGTGCATGCGTTATCCAGGTGTGGGTGTTCTCAGTGGGATACAAGGTTAGGGCTTGGTTTCAGCTTAAAACAGTGTATGTCTCAAGATCTGGTGAGCCCCTGAGCTGGTACATCCTGTAAGATGGCTCTTGGGACTGGAGAGATGGCTCAGTGGTTAAGAGCACTGGCTGCTCTTAAAGAGGACCTCGAGGTTTAGTTCCCAGCACTCACATGGCTGCTAACAACTGTCCATAGCTCCAATTCCCTCAAAAAAGGAATCTTAGAAGCTCTAAGGCAACTCAGGTCTAATTATCTTCTCAGTCCTTCTGCCAACTCCACTCACAAACATTGAAACCAGGCTAATCTGGCTTCCCACTGGGATGAAGAGTTGAGATTTGGGTTCAAGCTTGAGGGTGGAAGATGTAGGAGACCAACACATGGCAGGCCACCCATGCCAACATTGCTAGGGTAAAGTTCAAGGCTACAGTGCATTTCTCACCTTGGGTTACTGTGTGCAGCTCACCCATGGGTTAGCCTGGGTTCCTAGTCGATGTATAACTGGAACTATATCATGTAGTTACAGTTAAAACAAATGTTAGAGTTAAAATAAAGAGGTGGAGAACACTGGGGAAGATAAAGAAGGCTTGCAGATGGGTACCAGATAGCCAAGCTAAGTAGGTAAGAAGAAACAAAAGAAAAGGCTCTGGGAAAAACCGACAAAGCCAGTCATAACAGGCTCTGGCAGCTGCTGGGAAATGTTTCCCTGGGGGGCGGGGGTGGGGGCATCTTGCAAGGCATCTTGCCCTTTCCCCTAGTAAGCCTCTCAACTCTACACCTTTATACATAATCTTCATCTAATGCATCTAATTTTAATAGACTAAACTGTAGATAAGGAGGGTATGTTGGTCCAGGTTGCCTAGACAGAATTGATAGGATGGACATATATTTCCCCCCATTTTTAATTGAGTTTCTGTACATTTCATAGAATGGATCTTAATCAAATTTAGACCCCTCACTCTTCCCCGCCCCCACACCTCCCCCACCAGATTTCAGGTGTTCTGTCATATGTTAAATCCCATCTGGTCAAGCGCTTGTACCCAGATGTCCCTTGGTGCAAGTTCACCCAGTGGAATCTGGTCAACATATCCCTTAAAGAAGATCTACTGTTGCTCAACCCACAGTCATCATTTGCCACAGTTCTTTGGCTAGGGTTGGGGCCCACTGCCCATTTCCCCCATTCTATGTTAGATTTTTATCTGATTGAGACAGTGTGGGTCTTGAACACACTGTCACCTTTGTTGCAAGTTCATGAGCAAGTTCTCAGAGACCCAAAAACCTCTGCTTCCTTGTGGTCCCTTGAGCTGTGGGTGGGTGAGATTTAGTATAGGACACGCACTCTACAGTCTCTTATTTTCTAAAATTCAGCCAATTGTGTCCTTCTGTGTGCATCACACTCTGCTGCACGAGGAAGCTTCACTGTTGAGCGTTGAAAGATGTATTAATATTCTCTCTACCCTTCCATGAGCCTGAAGTGTAGAGGTTCCACTGGACATGTGTCACGTAGGGCTGGACATCTCTCAGACATATATTCTCTGTGTGTGACCAGTTGTGGAACTCTGTAATAGCTGCCACAGGATAGACATGCATTAAAAGGATATTTATTAGATTGACTTATACAATGTGGACAGGTAGCCCCACAATCGCTGGCTCACACTAAGGCCAGGAATGTGAGAGTACTCGGTCCACAAGGCTGGACGACTCAGCACTCCCAATCTGGCACCAAAGGCCTGGAAGATTCCTGGAGACTCACTGGTCTCAAGTATGTGTTGGAAGCCCAAAGATGCTGGGTGTAAGATCAGCTAAAAGATCAGTGGTGGCAGCGACAGGGTGGATGGTGGATGAATTTGCCAGCAAGACGAAGGCTGAGCAAGCAAAAAGCAAAAGCTTTCCTCTTCCATGTCCTTTTATGTGGGCCACCACTAGAAGGTGCCACCACATTTAAAATGGGTCATCCCTCATCAATTGAGGCATTAAGACAACCGCCCCCAAACTTGCCGACAGCCCAACTTGACATAGAAAATCCCTCATTGAGGCTCTCTTCCCAGTGATTCAGGGTTGTGTCAAGTTGACAGGTAAAACAATCAATGAATGTGGATGGAGGGAGAAGCAGAGTTTTCTCTAGGGATCAGCTCCTGGTGAGGTAGTGGGCAGCCGTAAACACAGGGAAACACTGAGCACCACCTAATGGATTCAGTGCGTTTGTGTATTTATATTTACAAATGCATGTATGTAACAATAATAATCAAAGAAGAGGACAAGAAATTGAAGAATGGAGGGACATGGAAGGAATTGGAGAGGGACTGGGAAGGATAGAAACAATGCCAAGACAATACTCGTATATGAATCAGTCAAAAATAAAAATAATAAAAAATAAATAAGTTTTAAAAAATATTTTTTTAAACATCTGGGTCTGGTGGTGCATGTATTCAGTCCCAGCATTTGAGAGGCAGAGCCAGGCAGATCTCTGTGAGATGGAAGCCAGCCTGGTCTACATAGTGAGTTCTGAGGGTCCTTTCTGCTTTGGCTTTCTCACGTGCTGAAATAAATCTTCACTACTTACCCATGCCAAGGTGTGAATTATTCCCCTTCAGCAGCACAAGAACCTCGGCTACTACAGTCGGGACAGGGAGGTTGGGGAAAGAGGCATCCCTTCTCACTCATAATGACACCTCCATCACACTACCATGGTACTTCCAGGAGTCAAAGAAGCCAAACTTGTGAGCCCAGGAATGTCTAGGAGACAAAGAGTGCTCTGGGGTGCATGTCAAATAGGCCACTACAATCAGAGATGGAGAGACCTGTACAGGCAGTTGACAAAGAGGACCAATAAATCCAGATAACCCCAATAACCAGAATAGGGTACAAATAGAGGGTGAGCCTTTTTTTTTAAAGATGGAAGAAACCACAAATTGAATCCATTGTAAGAGAACTACTTCTGAGAAGTTAATTAGGATAAATCATTCAGTGTGGGTTATTTATTTATTTACTCACTTATTTATTTATTTAACAACCCTTGATTGATGCCTGCCTGTGGTATGCCAGGCACCGAGGGGGATTAAAACATGCTGAAATCATGGTCTCTGGCCTCAAAGGGACTTGTAATCTGGCAGGGGAGACAGATGCCTACACAGCAGAAAGGGAGGGAGAGGGAGGGGTAGGGAATAGGGAACAAACCAGCAACAGATTCCAACAAGAGCTCCGAAGCTCAGACCTCAGGGACCAATTTACCATCCCAATCCAGGCAGAGATGACAAGACAAAGCCTCCTGCCCCCCAGATAATGGGTGGGGAGTGTCTTCTCTGAGGAATAGGAAAGTGGCAGTCCCCTGGTTCCAGTCTGAATCTGATTGCTCTTGTGGTTTATAGGTTTTGTTGTCTGGCGCCTACAAGGTGTTAAACTCTCACTGAGGGCAAGTTTATTCTGTGAGTGAACTGGGTTGTTGAACTGCCTTAAAAATAGGTACAGAGTAGCCACACAAGAGTGGGGATCAGGGGAAAGGGGTACTCAGTCATTCATTCAAACAAAATTGCTTAGTCTGCAAGGTGAAAAGGAATTCTGGAGATAGATGAAGTAATGGCCACCCAACAGTGTAATAGACTTGATGCCACTGCTTTATAATGGCTCAGATGGTAAGTTTTAAGTTATTTGTATTTTACCACAAAAAAAAAAATGAGAAAAGAATTCTTGAATTAATTCATATGTGCCGGATGGTATGTTATATGTTGACCCAACCTAAAAATAAACAAGACACAATTCTTGACCCTAGAAAGCTCATGATCTATGAGGGGAGGGGTTAAGAAATCTGTAAATCTCAGCTAAGAGATCATCTCTCCCAGGAAGTCTTCCATACCCCCACCCACAAACCTAGGCTCACTCTGATGATGACTCCATTGTCTGAGCTTGTTTATTCCATAATTACCTTCATTTGTTTGGTAAACATTTACTAGGCTGGGACTTAGGGACATAAAACCAAATGAAGCTTTCAGTGTGGAGGAGAAAACAGATACTCAGATGAATAAGTGCAAATATGAGCCTGTGTGTATGTGTGTACACATACACACACACACACACACACACACACACACACACACACCACTACTGCACAACATGCAGAATGAGCTTACAAATGTTATATCTAGCTGGACAGATGATGGATGGGTGGGTGGATGGATAGATGGATGCATGCATGCACAGAACAATGTACCTGTGTATGAAGGGAAGAAGATCTAAGGTAGATGTCAGGTTTAGCCTGAACAGTCAGGGAAACACTGGTAGCAGTGAAATGTGGGAAGGGGTGGATTTGAATTAGAAGTGAGTCACTGAGGCACGCCATAAGCTTACCTTCCAATTGGTTTATTGGAAACAATTATTAAGATATCCAAATGCAAATGCAGAGTTCCAAATCAGAAGTTCCCAAGTACCAAAGGGGCCCAGCAGCTGTACGGCCTAGACATTGTGTGTGAAGATAAGATGCATCTGCAGAAGTGGACTCGCTACCAAGTTGTACTGCTGAGCAGTTCAGTAAAATCAGAAGGGAAGGAACCACCTACTAGACAACATGGGGCCAACTGTTGACCCCGATGAGAGCAGTTTCAGTGTCATTGAAAAGACCAAAGCCAGGTTCAAGCATGTGGAGGAGAGAATGGAAGATTTGAAGGTTGAGACTGTGAAGCCAAACACATCCTTAGTTCTGCTGGGAGGGCAGAGGAAGGAAGGGCAAGACAGTGGTATGGTGTGGGGGCAAGAAAACGGTCTTTTTTTTCTTTTTCAAGACAGGGTCTCTCTGTAGCCCCAGCTGTCCTGGAACTCACTCTGTAGACCAGGCTGGCCTTCAACTCACAGAGATCCGCCTACCTCTGCCTCCCGAGTGCTAGGATTAAAGGTGTGTGCCACCACGCCCTGCTTAAAGATCGTCCTTAGCCGCCATGTGGGTGCTGGGAATCGAACCCAGGTCCTCTGCAAGAGCAGTCGGTGCTCTTAACCACTGGGCCATCTCTCCAGCCCGGAAATGGCCTTTTATTTTGGTGCTTTGTCATTGTGAAATATAGGTAGCACTCCAAAGAATAACGGGCATATGTGAGCTCTGTAACTGGTGTGTGTGAGCTCTAGGAAGGGAGATTTCCTTTCTTTAGAATGAGCAATACTACAGCACCTTGTATGCTAATGGGAAAGAGCCAGTTGAGAGCAGAGAAACTGGTGATGCAGGAGAGAGGGGGATAATTTCAGCCACAATGTCCTTGAGAGGGTGAGAAGTACTGGAGAACCAGGGCCTGAGAAGAGGGGTAGCCTCTCTTAATAGTAGGGACACGTCTTCCATCATAATGGGAGGTTTGTCAATTTGTGATGGGGAGACACAGGAGTTCCTGTCTGATTGCTTCTACAGCTCGATGAAGTGGAAGGCAAGGTCATCAGCTGCCAGCCAGAGGGTGGGGGAGGGGTGAGCAGAGACTGCTACCTCTGGTAGGGACACAGGGAAGAAATGTCACGCTGCCATGCAGTGTCAGATATCTGTCTGGGGCTTGTAGTTGGGAATTCAAAGTGAGACTGGACTCGTCTACAGACTTAGAAGGCTTGATGCAGATTGGAAGAAGACCCACACATGGATGGGCTCAGCCAGGATTAGAATTTTGCTAGGAAGGAGTTAAGGGCATTAGCAAAGAATTGATTATCATAGACCCTTACCTAGCCAGGGAGCTAGTAGCAGAGAGAAAGACCTAGAATGATGCCCCCAGGTGGCGTTTGCCCAAATGCCTTCCGCACCCAGGAGGTCGTCCAGGTTTGGGGATAAAAGGCGATTCCATGCCATGGTGTGGACAGGGGTTTCTGTGGCTATGCAGGTCCGCAGGTGCCACCCCTCCTGCCTCGGGTCCCCTCACCTGCCCCCTTGCCCTTTCTCAGAAAGTAGAACTCCAACCATCTCAGGGTCCCCCCAGTGCCTGCTGCCCCACCCAGACAGTCGCGATTTCCCTCTTTCTTTAGGAAGGAACCTGTCAGGGCCTGTTTGCTGGTCTTCTCAGTTTAATACACTTTAATCAGAAAATTAATCAGAAAACACCAGTTCAGCAGATAATTGAACAATGAGGAGACACGATAATTGCTGTTTAGTCTAATTAACTTTCTTAAGTCTTTATTGGTAACAGAGACTTCCTGAGTGAAACGTATTAAATGTCCTTCCATGGAAAACTCAATTCCTATTCAAAGAAAAAGTTGTGCGTTCTCCCTTTGAAAAAGGACATCAGCTCTACAGCAACCCTGAAGGCTAAGGTGTGCCAATCTCTCCTCAGGCTCCGCCCACTTCTTGCTTCCTGGAATCACCAGCATCTCAGCTCTGAGGGCAGGCCTTGCTACCCCATCCAGTTCTGAAAACCACTCTGTTAGGCAGCCTCACTCTCCAGACCACGTGACAGGAAGCCCAATAATCCTAGTATCCTTCTAAATGTTTAACATCTTCCTTTCTTTCTCTTTTTCTTTCTCTTTCTTTCTTTCTTTCTTTCTTTCTTTCTTTCTTTCTTTCTTTCTTTCTTTCTTTCTTTCTTTCTTTCTTTCTTTCTGTCAGACAGGATCTCATGTAGCCCCACCTGGCCACCAACACACTCTGTGGCAGAGGCTGCCTTTGAACTCCTGATCCTCCTGTCTCAACCTTCTGAGTACTGAGATTACAGGCATTTATCACCACTTGGCTCACTGTTAAGCATCTTCTTTTTTTTTTTTTTTTTTTTTTTTTTTTTTACTTCTTACGTGTATGGAGTGTACCTGTCTGCATGTAGGTAGGCTGCACCTTGTTGTTACAATGCCGCCGAGGTCAGAAAGAGGGCATCACGATTCCCCTGGAACTGGATTAAAGATGGTTCTTAGGACACCATGTGGGTGCTGGGGGAATCGAACCTGGACCCTCTGCTAAGAGCCAGTCGGCGCTCTTAACCACTGCAGCCTCTCTCCCAGCCCCCTTAAGCATTCTTTTAAAAAATTATGTATAATTATTATAATTTTATTATCATTATTATTAGGATGTGTTTTTGGTATTGTGTGTGTGTATGTGTGTGTGTGTGTGTTAAAGGTCAGAGAACAACTTTTGGGAGTCCATACTCTCCTTTCACTGTGTGAGCCCCAGAGATGAACCTCAGGTTGTAGGGTGTCGATAAGCCGTTTTATCCAGAGCCATCTTGTCAGCCCTGTTGGTACCTTCTTAAGAATAGCTGCTCGGGGACTGGAGAGATGGCCTAGCTGTTGGAGAAGCGCCAACCGTCTCTATCAAGGACCCGGGTTCGATCCACAGCCACCCACATGTGGCCGAGAACATCTTGAGACTCCAATTCCAGAGACTTCCAGTTCCAGGGGAAATCCATCACCCTCTTCTGACCTTGCGGCATTGCACGACATGGGTGCACAAACTCCTGCATGCCGACAGTACATTATACACATACAGAAATAAATTTAAAAATTAATTTAAAAAAATTAAAAAAAAAGAATAGTTGCTCAATCCAGGACATGTGGTGGCACGCCTTAATTCTAGCAACTCGGGCGGCAGGAGGAGCAGATCTTTGTGGAGTTCAAGGTCAGCCTGCGCTCATAGTGAGTTCAGGGACAGCTGGGACTATCCCAGGGAGACCACTTTCTCGAAAAGAACAAAAAAAAAAAAAAAAAAAAAAGTATATATATATATATAATAGCTGCTCAAAAAAAAATATAGCTGCTCAGATCTGGGCGTGGTGGCGCACATCTTTAATCCTAGCACTTGGGAGGCAGAGGCAGGTGGATCTTTGTGAGTTCAAGGCCATCCTGGTCTATATAGCAAGTTCCAGATAGTCAGAGCTACAGGGAGACCCTGTCTCAAAAAGACAAAAAATAAATAAATAAAAAGCTGCTCAGCATCCTGGCGAGAGCTCCCAATCACCCCTAGAGCAGAGCCACCTTTACAGATCAGCTCGGTCCCAAGTCCCAGTGGACTTTCAAGGTATGTAAAAGCTTGATGGTGGCCTGAATTATCCAGATAAAGTGCTTCTGGATCCCAAGACAACTCTCCCGAAAGGGCAATGGTGACTTTAAGAACTCCCAAAGCATGCAAAGTGCTTGGTTCGTGTACTAAACATTTCTCTTCACAGTCTCTCCTCTCTGTGATCCTCTTAGAGAGGACTTGATTTTAATCTTTTGCCTCACTACACATGGCCAGTCCCCACCTGAGAACCTGCCACCCGCCATGGAGAAAGGTCCCAGAGCCAGCTCTGGTGATAGCCGGGTGTCTAGCATGCCATGGTGCTGGAGATTCATTGAAGGACCCATCGCTCTCACTCAGGACTTCTTAAACTTTCTACTTACAGCTCCTCATCACCAGACAAAGTCTTACATGATCCCAGAAATGTAGGTAATGGTATACAAATTAATAATTTGATTGATAGTAATTGATAATAAATCATAAATTTATTTTAAAATAATTCCTTGGTACACATATAATTTCGTTAATGATAAAAGAAAATTTACATAGTAATGAGATGGATGTGTTGATTTTTACATAGAGACATAAATCTTTTTTTAAAATAGTCTTTTTTTTAGTTCTTTGCCCCAAATTTTTATTGAATTTTTATGTGTTTCATACATAATTTTTCAGTCAGTCTTAATCACCATTAATGCCAGCTTCTCCCTTGGCACCTTCCCACAGCCCCTCCTCGCTGCTCCGAGTTCACGCCTTCTGTCACTCCTACTAGAGTCCATTGTGTACAATTACTCCCCCGCCCCTCACTCCTCTGTGTCAGCTCATCCCCTGAGCTCTAGTCAGCCAATCTCTTTTCTGAAGAAGGCCAGGTCTTCCTCACTTGACCACTATCTGCTGCCAATATTTCCTCAGCTAAGGTTGGGCTCTGCTCCATATTTCTGCAGTTCTGTGCTGGGCTTTTATCCAGTTGAGCTTGCATGGGTCTTGTGCATGCTGATACCAATGCTGAGTTCATATGAACCAGGTCCCAGGAGCTTGTACGATTCATTTCCGCTTGGTCTTGCACCACCTCCCCAGCTCTTACAATCTTTCCACCCTCTCTTCTGCAATGTTCCCTGAGCCCTGGGTGGGTGAAGCTGAACATATACAGCCTGTCCCTGGACCCCCACTCTGTGGGGGTTTGGCCTAATCATCATGGTTTGGCCATTCGGGCCCTTTTGGGATCCTGGTCTCCTGTTCCATGGAGAAGCTTCCCTAATGAGTTAAGAGGTAATTAATGTCTTCTTGGGTCCTTCTTCTATGACGCTTGGGTCTTATGTGTAGAGGTTGCATTGTAATGTTTTCTATCTATTATTTTTATTTTATGTGTATGAGTGTATTGCCTGAATGTATGTAAGTGCACCCATGTCAAGTAATGCCTGTGGAAGTTAGAAGAGGGCATCAGGTCCCCTGGAATTGGAGTTATGGACAGTTGTTAGTCTCCATGTGGGTGCTGAGAATCAAACCTGGACCCTCTGCAAGAGCAGCCAGTGCTCTTAATCACTGAGCCATCTCTCCAGCCCAAAGACACAAATCTTAACTGACTATTTGATACTGTAAAGTGTAGAGCATCTTCAATATTTTTTAAAGCTGATTGAAATTTTGATTTTACAGTTGTCAGTGCTTAGAATACCATTTGGGATAAATACATAATACAAAATGGCAAAAGTAGGGGCTGGAGAGATGGCCTAGCGGTTAAGAGCGCCGACCACTCTTACAGAAGACCCGGGTTCAATCCCCAGCACCCACATGGCGGCTGAGAACCGTCTGAAGCTCCAATTCCAGGAAAGCTCCAGTTCCAGGGGAATCTGAGACCCTCTTCTGAACTCCGCGGCATTGCACAACATGGGTGCACAGACTTGCAGGCAGACAGTACATTCACACACATACAGAAATAAATAAAATTAATAAAAAAAATTTTTTTAAATGGCAAAAGTATGTTTAAGGCCATTTCAGAAATCATTCCAAATTATGTCCTAATCCCAAGCCAAAATTCATAAAATGATTTTTTATGAAACTTGTCAGTAAATCAAGTATCATTTTTTAAACCAAACACTCTAATACAATACAGCCCCAAAATACACTAATTTGATACTTAGATACTCAAGAATGATAGTAAAAAAATCAGACTTTGTTTTCTGTAGTTTAACCATTTGCATTTCTATAAAAAGCAGGAAACTTTAGAGCTAGAGAATGGCTAGGTCAGTAAAGTGCTTGTTGCATAAACATGAGGACCTCAGTTCAGGTCCCCCAGCACCTGTGTAAAAAGCCGTGTGCAGCTATGCACTCCCATGAACCAGCCATTGGAGAGGTGGAGAAGTAGGAGGGTCCTAGTGGCTTGGGACCAACTACTCCAGCCAATCAGTGAGCTCCAGCTTCCATGAGAGACAAATAAGATGGAGAAGTAATTGAGGAAGATACCCAATACACAACATCAAGGAGAGAGAGAGAGAGAGAGAGAGAGAGAGAGAGAGAGAGAGAGAGAGACCTTTTCTGTCCAGTGAAAACATCGAAGCCATTCAATGGTCTGGAAACTGAGCCCAGGAGTTTCAGTCAGCATGCACTGTCATCTGCCATGCCAAGTCCACATGTTGTATGTTTGGAGGCCAAGCTACAGGATAGCCGTGCAATATACCTAAGTAAGCCCTGCCCAAAGTACCTTGGATTTGATTTTTAATTTATTTTTTACCATTGTACATTTTGAAACCTCATATTGTTGCCAAATTTTTCCCCATGGGGAGGGTGGTCCACAGTTTAAGAAACTATGATCTGAGGACAGGTGTTGCCTGCCACATTCAAAAGCCAACACTCAGAATGTGTTCAGTGAGAAAGGGAACAAGAGCTGGGACAATGGCTTAGTGGGGAAGTGCTTGCTATGAAGGCATGAGGACCAGAGTTCCATCCACATGACCCAGGTAAAAGGCCTGGCATGGTGACATGTGCCTCTAATCCCAGCACTGGGAAGGCAGAGAGGGAGAATGGAATCCGCTGGCCAGCAGGGCTAGTGGAGTCAGTGCTCCAGGCATAATGAGAGATCTTGTCCCCAAAACAAGGTGAAGGAGAATGAGGAAAGCACCCAGCATAAAACTCTGGCCTCCACATACACTCACACACACACACACACACACACACACACACACACACACATATACACACACATACACTACACAAATGCACATATACACACACAGACAGGGACACTCACACATGTTTCCACCACCATGCCTCTAGACAGTTCCTGTCAGTGTCAGCCCCCTCTTCCCACCATGACAGTAACCAAGAAAACCACTTGTCACTGTGGCCAGTGCCCCATGTCAGGGATGATTGTCCTGGATGATCCCCTTTCACATCTTCCTGTGGATTCTCAGCATCTGTGTCCTTCCGCATTTGGGTTTTCCTGGACAGTCTGTCACAAACCGTATTATTTTAGTGTTCTCTGTCATGTCCAACATCAATAGACCACACAGATATTACATTTACATAAATCCTATGTGTCAGCCAAAGGAAAGACGACTGTGAGATCTTTCAAGGCAAAAGGAAGTACAGGTTATGAGCAGGTAGTTTCATGTAACAGGCAAGGAAAAAAAGTGTGACGGGGCTGTTTTTGCTTTGTCCAGAAGAATGTCTCCTAACTGCTGAGGATGACCCTTCAGCATGTCCTCCAGCTGCTTCTGAGACTTTCCAAATGTTCCATGAAGAGCTCCTCAAAATGCCTGCTGCTGTCCCTGCTACTGCTGCTTCTACTGAGGCCATCAAGCTGCTGAGCTCAGCTGGCCTCTCCTGACCAAGCACAGATATCCTGGTGACACCATAGTGACTAGGTATCAGGGCTAGGGAAAGAGGTATCAGGATTAATAAACATGTGATACTTGTATCAAATCTCCCCCACCCCGAGAAAGACACATTGTATACATGTATGAAATTGTCAATAAGTAAATAAACATTTTGTAAAGATTAACAGGAAAGAAACAATGACAGAGGGAAAACTNAGACTAAAAACACACTGCTGAATAATGAATGGGTCAAGGGAAGAGATAAAGAACGACATAAAAGAAAAAAAAAATTCGGGAACTGAGAAATGACAATACAACACAACAAAACCTATGGGATACCTTAAAAGAGTCTTAAGAGGGAAGTTTATAGCCCCTGGGTGCCTACATTAGAAAAACAAGAACAAGAGCACAAGTGAATGATCTAACACTACAGCATAAAAGCCACTTGAGAGGCAACAAACAGATGACCTAAATGCAACCAGACAGGAAAAAAATAACAAAAATGCAGAGCAGAAACAAAGAAATAGAAACAAAAAAAAGGAATTACAAAAATCATGAATTCCAAAAGTGTGGTTCTTTGAAAGAATAAACCCAAGATAGAAGACCTCTAGCCAAAGTTAACCAAAAAGAAAGAAGGAACCACCCACTCCAAATTCAATAGCATCCTTGATGAAAGGGAAATATCAACAACAGCAAGGAAAGATCCAGAAAATCATATGGGAACTATACAAGACCTATACTCTACCAAGTTTGAAAAACCTAGAAGAAAATGGATGAATATCTGAAATCTGGGAACAACCAAAGCTGCCACAGAAGAGATCAGGCAGCACTTAAAAACAGCCCATAACATATGAAGACAATAGAGATGTAGTAAGAAACCTCCCAAACAAAAAAAAAGTCCAGGCCCAGACGGTTCATGGCAGGAAATTTCTATAAACATTTCAAAAAGGACCTACAACCATTATTACGGAAACTGTTGTTTAGAAGATACAACAGAGGGAATTCCTCCAACATTCCTTCTAGTGAAGCCAGACACTCACTCAATTACCCAAACCAGGCAAAGATCAACTAAAAAGGAGAATTATAGACCCATCTCCTCTCATGAAACACAGATGCCCAAAATTCTAAAACGGATACTGGCAAATCACATACAGACCCACATCAAGAAGATCATTCATCATGACCAAGTTGGATTCATACCAGAGATGCAGGGATGGTTCAACATACGAAAAATCAATAAACATCATCAAACACATAAAATGGATCAAACAAAACAAAAACACACCATCTCTCACATGATGCTGAAAAAGCCTTTGAAAAATCCAGCATCCCTTCATGGCTAAAGTCCTAGAAGGAATTGGATGGGAGGATCAATCCTCAATGTAAATCAAAGCCCATATATACAGAAACCCACGCCAAATATCCTAAATGGGGAAAAAAAATTGACAGAAACATTCCCCTTTAAAGGTATGGAAACTTGGCAAAGGCTGCCCCCTGTCAACACTCCTGTTCAATATAGTGCTTGAGAAACACTTGCTAGAGCCAAAGCCAGAAAAGGAATAAGAAAAAAAGGAAATGAAAGGAGCACTAATTGGACAAGAGGAAAGTCAACTTATCCCTTTTGCATTGATGATATGATTGTTAATTAAGGGATGCTAAGAAACTCCACCAGAAAACTACTAGAAATGATTAAAAGCTTTCAGCAAAGTGGCAAGGATCACAACAATTAACCTTAAAAAAATCAATTGGCCTTGGGCTGGAGAAGATGGCCTAGTGGTTAAGGCGCGACCGCTCTTACGAGAGGAGCCGGTTCAATCCCCAGCACCCACATGGCGGCGAGAACCGTCTGAAACTCCAGTTCCAGGGGAATCCCGAGACCCTCTTCTGAACTCCCGTGGCATTTCAGGCACGACACGGTGCACACACCTGCACGCAGACCAGTACATTCATACACATACCGAAATAAATAAAAAAATTAAAAAAAAAATCAAAGTGGCCTTTCTTTACACCAAGCAAGATGGAGACAGATAGGAAAGAAAAGAATTTGAAATGAGACCTTCCACACACACAATACCTCAACCACAATAAATACCTAAGAAGACAAACCTAACCAAAGATACCAAGGACTCTTCAACAAAAATTTTAAACCTTTAAAGAAAGAAATGCAAAAGACATCAGAAGATGGAAAAACCTCCCATTGCCTCATTGTAAGAAATGTCCATTTTACTTAAATCTTGTATAGATTTAAAACGCATTCCAATAAAACATTCCCCAAGGAGTTTCTTCACAGGTTGGAAACAAGAAGTCCTTAAATTCATTGGAAAACACAAAGCCCCCGAATAGCAAAACATACCCTGAGCAAAATAGAGTTAACAGGGGGATCTCTATACCAGACTTCACCTACTATACTGGCTCATAGTCATAAAAACAGCCTGGTACTGGTCACAAAACAGACTTGTTGACCAATGGAACAAACACAAAGATCCAAAATCTGAGCACATACATTTCCAGCCATTTGTATTTGACAAGGGGTCCAAGAAGCCACAAGATGGAGCAACCACCAGCATCTTCAGCAGTGGTGTTGGTAAAAAACTGGATCACCCACTTGTAGAAGATCAAATTAAACCCCAAACTCTCTCACTCTGTAACAAAGTGAACTCCAGATGGATCACGAAGACCCAAGTGAAAACCCCAAACTCTGAAGGTGATAGAAGCAAAGAGTTTGGCGCAGACTACAAACATTAGGCGTAGGAACAAGACTTCCTCAAATGACCGCAGCTGTGCAAGAATTAAGGTCCGACAATTGACAAATGGGACCCTCAATTAAAATCCAAGTTCTGTACATCAAAAAGAAACAAACCAAAGGAAGTGAAGAGAAATCCCACGAGTGGTGAGGAGACCTTCACCGCAGATACATCTGACAAAGCATTGATTTTCCGAATATAGAACTACTCAAAAAACACAAGGAAAAAAAGAAAGCAAATGACCCCACTAATAATGGAGCAAAAGAATGACAGTGCTTCAAAAAGTGAGGAATAAAGAGATGTCTGAGAAAGACACCTTAAGAAAGTGTTCAACATGCCCTAAATCATTAAGGAAATGCAATCAAAACCACTTTAAGAGATCATCATATACTCCAATAAGGCTGGGCTCGGATCAAGAAAAACAAATTGATCATGTGCTGGAGAGTTTGTGGGGAGAAAAGGGAACACTCATCCACTGCTGGTTGGAGAATGTAAACTTGTCAGCCGACTATGGAAAGCAGTGTGGAGAACACTTGGAAGACTTGGATATGAAACTTGCCACCGTGACCCAGGCCATCCACTCCTGTGGCCATGTTTCAAGACTCACCCCACCACGAGAGAAATTACATGCACGGCCTGTTTCTTTCAGCTCCTTTCACAATAGCAATGGAGCTGAACAGAACCAAAGCCCCTCAACTGATTGGAGTGGTTAGAGAAAATGTTGTACATTTACCACTGGAAGTTTCTATGTAGCAGTAAAGAAGATGAGCATCATGAGCTTTGCAGGAAAAGGCTGGCAGCTGAGAGACATCAGCTGGTGAGTAGTAACAACCAGTCACCAGAAAAAACAAATGACGAAGGTATCTCTCATCTGTGGATGCAGTGCAAATTACCTACTTGTAAGTATCTTGTGTAGGGCCCCTGAGCTTTTTGTCCAAAGCAGTTGGTATGCATATTGGAAACACCAACAACAACAAACAACAACAACAGACAAGGAATGCATGAAGAACTGTCTGAACAGTGAACTTTGCTCAAACAGTCAACTTCCTCATGGAGAAATAATTGAGAAAGGGACTGAGGAAAGAAAGAGATGAAAAGCCATGTTTGGCAGAATGGCAAGAGGGCTTCTGGCAGGGTGGGGCATGGGCGGGAGGACACAGGGGTTTAAATTTGTTAAAAAAATAAAATAAATTATGGGAAAAAAAATAAATAAACTTAATTGCCACTCGGCGTGGGTAAGTGCATGCCTTATACCTAACCACTTGGAAGGCAGAGGCAGGCCGGATTTGTAGTTCAAGGCCAGCCTGGGCCTCTACAGAGGAGTTCCAGACAGCTGGGGTTACAGGGAGTCCCTGCTCTAAAAAAGACCAAAAATAAGATAAAATAAATAAATAACTAATAAATAAATATAATAATAAAAATTTCAGGAGGAAATACCAAGTTCAGGCCAAGGACTGCAAAGTGACTTTATAACTTTGTGTATTATTGAAACTTCTTTTCTTTTCCTGTACTTCATGCCTCATACTTAAGTGATTATTTCTTAATAATTAATTACTTCATGATGATGAATACTTATATTAACAAGGTTGAATGTGGTTGGATTTTAAGGTCCCTTTTCGCATCCCCCCCCAAATAAACAACCCCACAGTTACATCATGCTGGGGTGGGGGACAAAGCCAATAACTACAGTTATATCAGATCACCATAGTTACACCAAACCAGGTCAGTTAACAAAGAGGTTTTTAGTTAACAATAAATTTCAGTTAGGCTGGGAGGGAGGACATGTACCTGGATACTTGTAAGTTTCCCATATTGCTAGAAATGTTTGACGTAACCCCTGCAGTGAACCCATGGGTTTCTGCCTGGCTGGCTGCTGTGGGAATGGGGTAAAGCAAAAGTCAGAACAAAATGGAGTTCCTTTTGCCATTTCAAAGACCTCCAAGTCCTGGGCCTTAACACGTGTGGTTTTTTTTTTTTATTTAATTTTATTTATTTATGTGTATGAATGTACTGTTTTTGCATTGTAGGTATGTGCACCTCTGTCGTGCAATGCCGCGGATGTCAACGGCGTGTCTCGGATCCCCCTGGAAACTGGAGTTTCTCCTGGAATTGGCATTTACAGACGGTCTCAGCCGCCATGTGGGTGCTGGGGATTCGAACCCGGTGTCCTCTTTGGCCAAGAGCGGTCAGGGCACTCTTAACCTGCTAAGGCCATCTCTCCAGCCCCAACACTGTGGGTTTTTATAGGCCATTTATATGGCACCAACCTTTCCCAGTGTGAGGAGTCCCAGGGCTCTCCTTGAGCACCCTCTGCTACACTGGGGGAGGGAGGTCTTACTAAGACAGCATTTTAAAGTAGTTGGAGGGACTGGAGACATGGCTCAGTGGTTAAGAGCACTGGCTGCTTTTGCAGAGGACCCAGACTCAGTTCCCAGCACTCAAATGGCAGCTAATTTCAATTCCATGGGATCTGTTGCCCTTTTCTGCACTCCATGAGCAATGCATGCATGAGTGCATCTACATGTGAGCAAAACACTCATACATATAAAATATAAATAATATATAAATATATAATTGAACAACCAAGGCCCCGAGTGTATATCCATTATAT
The DNA here is from genome assembly GCA_009823505.1 of Rhizomys pruinosus. Taxonomy (NCBI): domain Eukaryota; kingdom Metazoa; phylum Chordata; class Mammalia; order Rodentia; family Spalacidae; genus Rhizomys; species Rhizomys pruinosus. Next base: position 2,830,520 of record VZQC01012080.1, read on the forward strand.
GCCACTTTATTTATACCCTCTCACTTTGCTTCAACATCACCCTTCATGGTGTCTATTGTTACCTGTATTACAAGTGACTGTACTGAAGCTTAGACAAGACTTTATTTGCTAACAGAGATTTCAAATCCAGGCCTAACCCCAGAGCCTAAGCTTATTCCAACACACCTGCTGCTGTTCTTAAGTCCAGGGAAATAAAAACACACCTAACAAACATCTATATAGTAGTCTGACCCTTCTTTTTATTTCAGGCCCCCTCTTTTTATTGAATGCTGAAGACATTGCAGAGGAGGTTGGGAATATGTGGAGGACAATGTACAAGTTGACGAAGACCTTGGCCAACATGCCTGCACCTCAACACTTAGCAGAGAACATCAAGTTGAGGATTGAAAAGTTCAAGCAGCACTTACCCGTCCTCAACATTTCCTGCAACCCGGGGATGAAGGAACGACACTGGCAGCAGGTGCTTCTCATTGCCCCCCTCCCCCTCCCAGTGTAGTCCAACCCATACCTGGTCCTGGGAGCTCTTGAGAAGGCAGGAGGCCTTCTTCTGCTAAAGGGAATATTTACTTTAGGCCAAGGAGATTATAATGGGCATGATGGTCTTCTGTAGGAAGGGAACAGGTGGACTCTAGGATGGATGGTAGACTATAGGATGGACATCCTGTCTCGTGAACAAGTTGATCTTTGCGGGGAGGGGGAACCCCTCTGCTGGTAGAATATTTTAGCCAGTTGCTACAAACAGTCTCCTTGTCAGTTTTCCTAAGTAAATATTTTGCTGATGGAGGTCCTAAAGGGTGATAGGTATTAAATCACAATGGATCAGCTTTGATTTGTTCCTACTGCTAAAATACACACACAAAAAAAGAATGTCCCATCTTTCCCTGGGACTTTGCAAATGATTATGGATGATTCCTGTGCAGAATGCCTTTGGTGTGGTTTTCCCACAGTCAAATAGGCTAGGTTCAGAAGTAGTTTTACAAACTGGGCATGGTGGCACACTCCCATAATTCCAGCATTTGAGAAGCTGAGTCAGGAGTGTCATCATACATTTGAGGCCAACCTGGGATACCGAGTGAGTACCAAGCCAGCCTAGGGTACAGAGACCTTTTCTCAAACAGACAAACCAGGAAGCAAGTTGTGCTCTTCTTCCAGCTTGTTGAGCCTAGAAATGAGAATGAGAAACATCCCGTCTAAAAATAGGTAGGAATTCTATAAACAGCCAAGTGTGAGGGTGACAAGTGCAGTGTGAAAAATAAGCTTACTGTATTTCTAAAGTATCATCACACTCAAGGGCTGACAGTGGCCCTGAAACTTTCCCTATCAGAAAATTGCTGTGTGGAGCGGGGCCTTGGCTGGATCAACACAGGCAGATTCCTCTCTCAGAACTGTGCCCAGGACAGGTCCCTAGAAGAAGCCAATCTGACAACACATATATCACTTTCAAGAGGGCCCCCAAGACCATAGTTAGGAATATTTTGATCTTCCCAGAAACACAGGGGTCTTGATACCTGAGAGGATCAGTTGTCTGCAAGGAGGATCTGTCTTCAGTTCCTCAGAAAGCCCAGAGACTCACCACCCAAGCGAAATTTGAGAGGCTGTGCCCATCTCATTGTAGACTAGATGTATTTCAGTTGCTCAAGAGTCAGGAGGGGCTAGTGGCTACAAGGACAACATGGGATCAGGCTCTTAGAATTAGAGGACCAAATGCCTCAGCAATCTCTCTAATGGAAAAGAAGGAGGAGGAGGAGGAGGAGGAGGAGGAGGAGGAGGAGGAGGAACCTTTAATCCTAGACTATGGGAGGCAGAGGCAGGTGGATCTTTGTGAGTTCAAGGCCAAGCCCTGTCTACATGAAGTTGATGTTCCATGGACAGCTGGGCTACAAGGAGACCCTGTCTCGAAAAGCACCAAAAAAAAAAAAAAAAAAAAAACAGAAGTCCCTTTTGTCTAAGCCACATTTTCCACAAAGAGTTTTTTTATCCATTCTTTAGAAATCAAAGAATAAATGCACCCGATTTTATCTGATCTCAGAAGCTAAGCAGGTCCAGGGCTGGTCAGTACTGTGGATGGGAGAACATCAAAGAATAAAAACTAAGGTTTTTCTCGGGGCTGGAAGAGATGGCCTAGCAGTTCAAAGCGCCAACTCGCTCTTGCAAGAGGACCCGGGTTCGATCCCAGCACCAAGCATGGCAGCTGAGAACCATCTTTAACTCCGTTCAGGGGAATCCGATACCCTGCTTCTGCGCTAGCGTGTAATGCAGCATTGCAACACGGGTGACAATAACTACATGTAGACAGTACATTCATAACACATAAACCCCCCCCAAAACCTAGGTTTTACCCTGGGAATTTGTGTCTTCACTTTTGGAAGGTTCCGAGGTCTTTATACTTTCATTTTAAAATTTCATTGCATCATTGCTCTCTTCTATCGTTAGACGCTACCAATGATTCCACTGGATATGGTGTGCTGGATATGAACTTTTCTGGATGGAGCTGGAGGAAGGGAGATTCAACACGCCTTTCCTGCCCGTGCTGGATAATCGCTTTGTCATGGGAGGTTCTTCATAGGTGCATGAGATGAGAATATTAATAAAAAGAGCACCTATCCCTAAAAACTTGTCTGCTAGCTTAGCCAATCGCCAAGCACCGTTCTCAACTTCATCCCCAGTCGTTGCTGTGGGTTATCAATTCGCACTTTGAGCTCGAAGCTCGAGCGGCCTGAATCAAGTGGTTTGAGACTGCACTGGCTAGTCGTCGTTCCAGAGGTTATTCCTGGTTCAAATTCACCACTACTTCTGGAAGTGCCGGCGCAGCTGACTGCACTTGGAGGTGCGGGTGTTACACCTTGCTAGTGTCCAGCCGGGTACCTGGTGATGTCCTCTTCTGGCTCCTATCTGATCGGCGGTTGCGATGTCGACAAACTGAGTGCGAACTTTTTTAAGAACAAACACCGTGCGTGCATAGGCCAATAAGTCAAACAATATTCACTATCTAATGTAAATGAAGCCAGATGTATTCACATATAAAAAATTTCCAGTAGCCAACATTAAAAGAGACATTTAGGAAACAGGTGAAAATCTTGGGCAGTATTTTGGATTTTTATTTAACTCCTAACTCTATCGGCTATTACATTATTATCAAAGGGTTTCAGACCCTAAGAATGTCAGCTATTCTGCATTTCCTTGTTTCTACTAAGTCACATCTGAATTTCTAGCCTGTATTTGCAACTTCCGGTCCCTTAGACTCAGACCAGCTACATGCCAATGGGTCCGTAGTGGCACTGGTTAGAGATGCCTCAGGGAGGGAAAACCCAGATTGCTGCACCTTAACCACCAACAAAATTTGAGGCCACAGCAATCTGGCATGTGAGTGTCCTCAAGAACACACCATTGGTAGGGTTAGACTAGTGTCTAGCTCCAGCGATTGATGTAGAATCTGACAGCGAGGGCTCGTTAGGTGCACAGCTACTTCGTTCCCATGAACGATACTCACATAATGGAGCATGATGCATCTGTTTGTTTCTACTAGGTCTACCGCCCACAGAGTTACGTAGAAACCTCTCTTCGCCCGTGGAAGGTGAAGAGTGGGAAAAGGTGAGGACCCTGGGGTTCTCAATGATATGATCATCTTTGAAAGTTTAACAAAGAACAGCTATCCCTGGAACGTTCTCTAAGAGAGGCATGTGACGGTTAAAGCTAGAGCTCAGACATGCCTTGAGTCCTAGATATGCTGATGCCATTCTCTTCACAGTCACCTCGTAGTGAACTGCTGAGTCCTTATTTGAGGCGCCAGGCAGCGCAGAGATTAGAAGTAGATGGCTTTATGCGCTCTTGTTAATGCACTGACGCAACCAGAAATGCTTCGGAGTCAAGAACGGTTCCTGGAGAGCCTCACTGGCCAGATCTACGCTCCAGCGTGAATTGAGGGGGCAAGACCCTATGGTGACGCGCTCTAGTAGAGATCCGTGCGGTCAATTCGTAAAACTTGAGGGTATTAGACTTGAAGCGGCGGGACGTCGTATTGCCGCGTATATGGTTGATCCGTCTGACCCTCCAACCTTGCTCATACTACGAAATCACACACGACAACAATTGTGTATCCCTCACACTCACAATATCGCACGACATCACCCTACCACCCAAACAACAACAACTAACAAACAACAAAAGCAAAATATAGGAATAGAAATTTGAAAATAGGGCTATGTGCAAGATACAAGTTCCAGGATACTGAAAATATAGAGAAATATCTTATATAAAGACCAACCGCCAGGTTCCTCAGAGGATAATTGTTTTCTTTGTGTCGTTTTTGCATTGGTGATATCCAGAT
>VZQC01012080.1:2837074-2904459 GCA_009823505.1 Rhizomys pruinosus
CTCTTGCGCCTCCCCCCCCCCCCGGAAGGAAACTCCCCATTACCCTGATGTGAGCATGCTCCTAGGCTCTTCAGTGTGGACAGTTCTAAGAAAGGTCCCAGTGAACGCTCGCTCTGGTGGCTTTTGCAAGATCTGGGTCCCCTTGTACAAAAGAGATGAGGACTGAAGCAGAAATGGGGGGTCTAAGTACAAACCTCAATGGTTGCTAATTTTGTGCCTATTAGGCCACCATAGGATTGGAAAATACCAGAGCAGGAAGGAGCATGGGGCCATGCTGCATTCTGTATTCATGTAGTCGGTATTCTGTCTTTCTTATTATTTCCTCCTAATAATACCATTATCCTATGAATGTGCGCCACCACGCCCAGCGACAAAAGGATCTTAAGCAAACTGAAACAGACTACAAAAGCTCTCTAGGAACATACAGGAAGAAGCCTTGAGGAAGAAGAGTTTGGGGTTCTTTGAATATCTGGGGGAAAGGAAGAGGAGGGCAGGAAGAACTCAGTGTGAGGCTTCTTCTTGAACTTTCTGATCTCCTTGCCTTCAGTGTCCTTAGCATAGTGAAGTACCATGCTTTGAGGTGCTGCTTGCTGAACCTCACCACCAGCCTATGCTGATGTGTTAGGGGCCCTATTACAAAGTGTCACAGGCTGAGTAGCTTACACCACAGACATTTACTTTGCCATAATTTTGGAGGCTTGAAGTCCAAGATGGAGGTCGATAGGGCTGTTCTGTGAAGTCCAAGAAGGAGGTCGATAGGGCTGTTCTGTAAAGTCAAAGATGGAGGTCGATAGGGCTGTTCAGTGAAGTCCAAGTTGGAGGTCGATAGGGCTGTTCCATGAACATGAAGGTTGACAGGGCTGTTCTATGAAGATGGAGGTCGATAGGGCTGTTCTGTGAACATGGAGGTTGACAGGGTTGTTCTGTGAAGCCTCTCTCATTGGCACGTAGCTCTTTTCTCCCATGTCCTCACATGGTCCTCTGTCAGTATGTGGCTGTCCTGATCTCTTATAAGAAGGCCAGCCTGGTCTACAGAGCAAGTTACAGGACAGCTGGGGCTACAGGGAGACCCTGTCTTGAAAAGACCAAAACAAAAAAGACCAGTTCTGCTGGTTTAGGGTCCCTCATGACCACATTTGAACATAATTACCTCATTAAAGATTCTTCAAATACACATTTTCAAGGACTGGGGATTGGCACTTTAATATAAATTTTGAGGAAAATTATTCAACTCAGAGCAGAGCCCCCAAAGTCACTAGTCCTCAGACTGAGAAGCCCTGGCACACACCGAAGTGGATGACAAATCTTAGAGTGACATTTTAGTGAAATGAAAGGTTTTTTTGACGTTCTCTTAAGACAGGGACATTCCTTCTTGGATGGGTTTTCTCGGCCTCTCCTGTTGATGCTGCTTTTTCCCCCTCAGGTTGGAGCCCTTTGGTGCAGCTGCCAGTAAGGAATATTCCCTGGAGGAAAACTTGGAGAAGATGAAGTCAGTCTGGGCTAACATGAATTTCAACTTCATTAAATACAGAGACACTGTGAGTTTTGGTCCACTGGGAACTCCCTGAAGCAGCCCCATTAGTCACGGTGTAGATGGTAGTCCTGATTCATTCAGAATTGTGACAGACTTCATGCAATAATATCCCCCTTGCATCTGGATTCCTTCTTCCTGCCTTCCCGTACCAAGCAATCATCCTTCCTCTCAGATACCACTGAAGAGATGCATTTTTTTTTTTTTTTGGTCTTTTGTTGAGACAGGGTCTCCTTGTAGCCTCAGCTGTCTTGGAACTCACTCTGTAGACCAGGATGGCCTTGAACTCACAAAGATCCACCTGCCTCTGCCTCCCAAGTGCTAGGATTAAAGGCGTGCACCACCACGCTCCGGCTTGAAGAGATGCATTTTCAAATCAAAATGTCTTTTGACTTAGTTCAGGAAGCTTCCTCAGGGCAAAGGAACTGAGCAAGTCTCCTGAAGGCCTCGGGCCTTCCCGGAGCCCCTAGAAGTATGCCTGGGGTGGACACCACATCCTGCTTCTCAAATGCTAATACATAAAGGCTGCTATGTACAGGAACTTCCCTGAAGATCTCTTTAAACTGATTCACCAATTGCAAGGGGGTGGGGTTTGTTTTCACTGGAACATATAGATAGCTTAACGAACAACAAATATGGGGTACATCTGCTTATATAGCTCTAGGGTCTAGTTCGATCTTGTCATGAACCATACAGTAGAGATGGGGCCTGTTGCTGAGTAAGTGTTGAGGCCACATGTAGGGGTTCACATACTGAGCACCACTGGCTCCTAGAACAGAAGTTCTGGCTCCAGCTGCTCAAGAGAACCACCTGGGATGCTTTAAAAAAAGTCACAATTTTTCTCCTGTTTTTCCACTCTCTGAGTGCCTGAGCACCTGTACTTTTAAGCCCTGCCTTCTTTTCTATTTGTTTTATCATTGTGTGACAGACTTTTCCTGGGGAGACACAACACACTCCACTAGACCACACCTATTTATCCCAAGAAGGGAACCCATATCAAACCAATGTCCAACAGGGCTTCTAACACGAGGATGAGTGAGAGGTCACCTACTGGAGCTGGGGCAACTCTACATCAGCCCCCTCAGCACGAAGCTCACCCCGACCCTGGAGCTCTCTGTACGGGCAGCTGCAGTCAGAGAAATCTCTCCTCTGCAGCTCCGCTGGGCACGGTCTCCTCCCCTCGCCATTGCTACTCCTTATTCTGATCGATCTATTATTACTATTAATAATTTTTATTTTATGTGTATGGGTGTATTGTCTGCATGCGTGTAAGTGCCCCCATCTTGTGCAGTGCCCACAGAGATCAGAGGAGGGCACCAGACCTCCTGGAGTTGCAGGGGGTTGTTAGCCAGCAGTGGGTGCTGGGAATCGAACCCAGACAGTCCGCAGGAGCAGCTGTCTCTCCAGCCCCCTCCCTGTTCACTCCTTTTTGCACTATTCAGGAAGGGCCCTTGAGAATCTTCCACGTTTTTGTTCTTCCAAAGTTTCCTCCTGAGTTTCACGAGCATCTCCCTGTCCTAGAGGGAATGTTTCAATGCGGAGGAGACTGCCACACATCTGTGGGGCTGGGACTTGTACCCAAAACCTTGCTCCTGTTATGAAAGTGCTCTGTCTCCAGCACCTCACCTCCAGTTTTTCCTAGTAGTTAGTGTGCACTGAAAACCAAACCCTGGAGGCTCTGGCACCTTCCTCCTTTCTCACTGAGCTGCCTATCATTCTCCTGGGACTTCTCTCCCCCTTCAGTTTTGATCATCATAATGTCTTGATTTCACCCTTGGATAAGAACCATCCATGAAGCTGGGCGTGGTGGCGCAAGCCTTTAATCCCAGCACTTGGGAGGCAGAGGCAGGCAGATCTTTGTGAGTTCAAGGCTGGCCTGGTCTACAGAGTGAGTTCCAGGACAGCTGGGACTACAGGGAGACCCTGTCTTGAAAAGACCAAAAATAATAAAATAAAAAAAATAAAATAAAAAAATAAAAATAAAATAAAATAAAATAAAATAAAACCATCCATGAACCAATAGGAGGGAGGAGAAATTGGCAACACATGGGTTCCTTACTGGGCTCTCCCAGCAAGGCCTGGCCCCGTGGGTTCCATAGCTTGGATCTGTATGTTCTGATAGGATCTGGAGGCTGCTGGCAAGTTCAGCTGAGGAACAGGTCCATTAGTCCTGAGCCACCTTCAGAGTTTGTTTGTTTTTGTTTTTGTTTTTGTTTTTTTTACTAAAGTAGCTATAGACAAGGAACAATGGCAAAATGATAACAGAGATGCTGTCTGCCTCAGAAGATGCGTGAAAAAATATATAGCAGGCCAAATTTATACACATCTGCATCCATACCATCTGTATCTACGTTTATTTCTACATGTGCATCTATGGGCTTGAAAGAAATGAAATCAATTTTATTTGCTACAGTGGCTCAGGAGGGCAGGTGCCATCCATAGGAGCTTGCGGAAGCCCCATTTTCCACTTCTGACCTCCCTGAGCCGCTGGAGAGATGGCGGGGGTGGAGGGTGGCTGTGTAGGAAACTTGCTTGGGCAAAGTTTCTCTGGGAAAGGCTCAGACCACTGAGCCTCCGTTTACCATAAAGGATTCTTTAGGCACGTATCATGCAAGTTCTCGTAGTAAAGCCTTCTTTATTAAACGGCGAGGAAGCAAGAGGGATGGAGAGAAGGGTAGATAGATAGATGATGGCTAGATTGATANAAAAAAAAAAACCAAAAAAAAAAAAAAAACCTTTGTTTATGAAAGAATTAGTTGTACATAACTTACTATATCCTTTCCATTAGCAGACGTTTTAAACAAAACTCACAAATTGAAATTAAAAAATAATTCCTAAAAGTTGGCTGCATTCCATGGGTCTAGACCCTATCGGTTAGATTAGCAGCTGATATTTCCTGAGGAATCCAGAAAAGCAAGTGTCCAAAGAAGCAGAAACTTAGGGGCGGGCACGAAGTTTCTTCCCTCACAGACTGGAACAGGTCTAGCATTGGACTGATTTCTGCAAAGAAGGCCAACAATTTATTTGTTTTGTTTTGTTTGTTTCATTCTCTTACTGAGATGGGATCTCACTAAGGATCCCAATCTGGACTCCAGCTCATGGAGATCCACCTGCCTCAGCCTCCAGAGTGCTGAAATAACAAGCAGACACCATGTCTGCCTAGCAATAAATGTATCTAAGAAAAATATGAGCCATGCATACACTTGCACTTTGGTGACTGAGGCAGGGAGATTGAAAGTTTGATTCCAGCTTGGGTTACGTACTGAGACTCTGGCTCAAAATCAGCAAATTAATATTTTCCAGGAAGAAAATCTCCTGTACCACATCGATGCCTGGGGTGAGGGTTCTAAATTGCAAGGTAGAAATGGAATGGGGACAGCACTGGTCTCAGGGTTGTGACAGGATGGGCATCTTTATTTGCAGATTACTAATATCTTGTGTGCAATTGATGATATCCAACTGCTACTTGATGATCATGTGATCAAGACCCAGACCATCTGTGGCTCCGTATACATCAAGCCAACAGAAGCAGAATGTCGGGTAAGAGGAAATGTGGCTGTGAGCCTTGGGAAGTCCCCTTAAATCCCAGTTTCTCGGGAAGGGAGCAAGGTTTTCATGCTAAATGAAAAGTAAACTTCTTTTCTCTGAGTAAGAAAAAAGAAGAAAGCATGAACATAAGACAGAGGAATAGTGGTCTAAGGAATCCTATGGCCTGCTGGGGTATTAGAGCATTCTGCCAAAACTGATTTCTGCAAAGAAGGTGGACAGTACATTTGTTCTGTTTTTGTTTCATCTTGTTTTCAGTAGTTGAAATTAGGAATATACAAAATGAAAATACACTTGAAAAGCATTTTAGAGTCATTTAGAATATGAACTACATGAAGGTAAGGACTTGGTTCCTCTGCTGTCAAAATAGCATAGATTGGGATGGGAAGTGTGTCTCAGGGCAGGGCATAAGTGAGACTCTGAGCCAAACTAAGATTAAGCCTTCTTGTTTGGGGACTGTAACTGGTAATTCCAATATTCTAACAACTACTGTAGTTCATAATGTAAATATTCTTTTTAAAAATTTATTCTTTTTATGTGTATGAGTGTTTTGCTTGCATGTGTGTGAATGTACCTGTGTTGTGCAATGGCCAGAGAGACCAGAAGAAGGCATTGGATCCCCTGGAATTGGAGTTACTGACAGTTGTTAGCTACCATGAAAGTACTGGGAACCCAACTCTGGTCCTCTGCAAAACCAGCCAGTGCTGTTAACAATGAGGATATCTTTCCAAACCCCATAAGGCAAATATTCTTAATTTAACTCAGGATATGTATATACTCATTATATGAGACTTGCCACTGCTTGGGGCTCCATTGCAATTTTCAAGTGCTTTGAGCCTTGAATTAGGAATTCTCCATGGGCCAATTTTTCTAAGCAACTGAGCTCCTTTGGTTCAAATGAAAAATGAATCTTATGCCCTTTAATAGGATTTATATTCAATTAGTCAATAAATGGAAGGAAGAGTATACCAGGGAACCCACTCAAGATAACAGAATTAGGCCAATTTGCTTCAACCCGATACTATTTTTTCCTCTAGAACATAGTATATGTCCCTGCCTGCAGGGGCATGTAACGTTAGGTACTCGAGGGAGACCTCCGCAACCTGAAAGATTAAGCGAGAGAGAGAATCGAGACCAAGCAAGCAAGCTTTTGTCAAGGTCTATTGTCTTTATTATGCACAGAGTTTAAATAGCCAAGGGAGCGGGAATTTGGGAAAGGTATAGGGGGAGGGTAAGGCAGGGCAATCAGTCAGTCCGGCCATCCGGCGCCAGGGAGGCTGCCTTGCAAGATAGATGAGCAGGGACATCTGGCTGGAGCATCCTGTGATCTTTTAGCACGTCCATGGGAAAAGCTCAGGGTGTCAGCTCACATAGCCAACTTTATTGAAGGCCAGTTTTATTGCAGGCAAGCAAGGCAGGAAGCCCCTCTGCATGTCTGCACTTCCCTGGGAACAGTTCTCAGAGTTAACCCTTTATGGGCAGGCTTACAGCTCCTTACAAGTATATATTATAGAAAATTCTAAAGTTCCTTTATATCTTCAAAGTTATTTCTAATTTTGTCTGCACCTGAAAATGTAAATATCCTTGAATGTGATTATTCTTTCTTAAATTAGAAGAGATCATAATGTCAGCAGCTTGCCGTGTGTCTTGGTCCTTGTGCACCCGAGAACACTCCTGCATCTGCTCAGAGCTCTGCCATCAAAGGCCAGTTTATTGGTCAAGGTGACCCAGAGTAAGCATCCAAAAAATGAGGCTTCATGGCATCAATGAAACCCGATAAACACCACAAGTGGCCGCGGGGCGTGGTGGCGCATGCCTGTTAATCCTAGCAACTCGGAGGCAGAGGCAGGTGGATCTTTGTGAGTTCAAAGCCAGCATGGTCGACAGCGAGTTCCAGGACAGCTGGGACTACGGGGACACCTTACTCAAAACCAACAAAACAAAACAAAAAACAAAAAAAAACCGACAAAATACAATAATAATAAAATTTAGATGAATTGCCACAAAAATAAGAGAAAATCCACACAAAAGAGAGCTTTATGTGGGCCCTGCACAATGAAGCCATCTACAAGCAAAGCAGGCACTGCAAGGACAGTGACTGAACTGACAGCCTCTTGCTGGAGCTCCACAAAGTGCAGCTTTACCATGGCCCCAGGAAGGGCAGCTTTTGAAAATACAGCTGAATAAAGATGTGGCCCATTAAATGTAATTATGATCAATATACTTAAAATGTGCAGTTGTTCAAAGATCATTCCTGGTTTCCCTTGACAAATTCCCTAGCTTTCCTAGTCTGATTTTACTAAACATCATCAACAACTGAAATGACAGAGGCACCTGGGCCTCTGATAAGCAGAAACCAGGCCTGATTTTCTCCAGGTCTTCCTTTCTGGTTCTAGGATAATGTATCACCAAACCAGTATTTGTTGTTAGGATTTGAGTCCCCTTAAATGGCCATTTTGCTGGGCGTAGTGGTGCATGGCTTTAAATCCCAGCACTCAGGAGGCAGATGCAGGCAAATATCTCTGAGTTCAAGGATAGCAAGTTCCAAGATAGCCTGGTCTACATAATGAGCTCCAGGCCAGCTGGGACTAAAAGAGAACATCCGGTCCTCTAAAAAAAAAAAAAATGTCAGTTTTTCTTTGCTTCAGTGATTTTGGATAGTGGCCAAAGAAATGTCCTGCTATTGGCTATTGGCCTTGGGTGGGGTCAGACACTCAATCCTGTGAGAGTCCTAGTAGTTTTTTTGCATTGCTATAGCAGTGTATTATAGACTTGGTGGCTTATAAAAGTATTTCTCACAATTTTGAAGGTCAGGGCATATAAGCTCCTTTTTTCTGAGAGTGGATGAGAGTGGCATCCAGCTCAATAGTGGTGCCCCACTATATAATATTATATATATATTAATATTATATTATATATATATATTATATATATATATTTTATATATATATATATAAAATCAATGCAAGTGACAAAGAATCTCTAGAGAATTATGTACTATCAGCAAGTTGTAGAAGTCTAATAAGGTGACTCTTCAAGGTTAGATAGATATCATCCTGTTGGAGAGGAGGCAGAACATATGCCAGATGACACTGGTGTCAATATGGGGTATTGGCATGCGCCTGGCTGGCAGTGGAGGTACTATTTGAGTGAAGGTAAGCAGGTAGACTTGTATACCTCCTCTGATAATGTGTAGGGGAAGCCTTTACGCCTAACACTTGTCAGTGCATAGTACTTACTAATTAAATATGATGGAAGATCAGAGATCAAAGAAACTAGAGTAAATGATTAATCGTCAGATGGAAACTCACGTTGAGAAGTCTCAAATCAAGAAAGAATAATCCAACATGTGACTTAACCTCTGTATTTCAGTTTTCCCTTATATATGTGACTCTATTTTCATTGATAGCCATAAAAATTAATTGTTCCACTAACTCTACTTGAAAGCAAACTGTGGGACGGCCAGTACGACTTCTGTGAAGTAAGGGATTATGTCCTTCACCTGTATACTATTGACCATGGAGTGATATGAGCTGTTCTACCAGTTAGGATTGTTACAGGGAGTCTCCAGGCAACAACCTTGACCTTGAATGAGGGTAAGCTGATGACCAGCCACTGCATCCAGGGAGCCTGTGGGACAAAGTCTAGAACCCACACTATGGAAACTCAGATGCATCATCCAAGCCTCTGACCTCCACTGTTTTCCTCCTTAGCCACATGAGCTCAGAGCCCCACACTCTAGGCAGTCTCTGTAGGTTTTCATGAGGGTTCTAGAATTAACCACTACCTGGCTAGATACTCTCTGTCTGGGAGATAAGTGGACAGAATCAAAGCCTTCTTGGGTGGACTGGAAATGGCTTTTGCCCTCTCTGGGTGTGAAGGAAGCCGGAAATGCACAAAAAGGCCCACGAAGCTGTTTCTTTTCTTTCTTCGAGACAGGGTCTCCCTGTAGCCCCAGCTGTCCTGGAACTCACTCTGTAGACCAGGCTGGCCTTGAACTCACAAAGATCCACCTGCCTCTACCTCCCAAGTGCTAGGATTAAAGGCGTGTGCCACCATGCCCGGCTATCTCATTTGCAGTTGAAAATTATAGTCACATTGTTCATTTGTGACCTTAAATCTAGGTCCCTCCCTTCTATAAGATTTTTCTCCTTCAAAAGGCAAAGAAAATAGGACTCTAAAAGGATTTTCTTGCCTGAATTATGTGCTTGTTTTTTGTAGTTTTATGAGCTTGTAAGTAGCATGTTCCCTGGTACTTTGAAGTGAAAAATAGCAAAGGAAAAATATGAAGAGGAAAATAACAGTAATTTCCTACTCAAATTTAATCACAGCTTCTGCTCTGTCTACTCATTCTAGAAGTTTCTATTTCATATATTTGGATTTCTGAGTTCTGTGCATTGTGGCTTTTTCTCCATGTCATTTTGTTTCTATTCAAATCTGGGAAAATGTTTTCTTTGTCTTCTTGCCCTAATTTATCAGCACCTGTTTGTTTCAACTACATTAGCAAATGTGGCAATTGTGTTTCTTATGGGTCCTGGGTAGTTCATGATTGCCATTACACTCACTGGTCTACAGTCTCCCTGGATTCAGTAGCTGGTCATCAGCTTACCTGCATTCAGGGTCAAGGTTGTTGCCTGGAGACTCCCTGTAACAATCCTAACTGGTAGAACAGCTCATATCACTCCATGGTCAATAGTATACAGGTGAAGGATATAATCCCTTATTTCACAGAAGTCGTACTGGCCTTCCCACAGTTTGCTTTCAGGTAGAGTTAGTGGAGCAATTACATAGACCAGAATCAACAAAACCTCATTTCTCGAAAGCTGGAACCAAGCTGAAGGTTGCCTCCTGGCTACCTAGCTTTGACAGTGACTGAGGGCACTAACTACCACACTACTGTACTACCCAGCAGTGAACACTTTGTGCTACAATACCAATCTGCCAGGCAAGATGTGCCCACTGGTGAAATGGGGTCATGACAGTTATAGGGATAACCAACCACTTTCTGATTGGTTCTGAGACCCACTCCACAAAAAAAAAAAAAGAACTCATGCCTGGCACAGAAAACCCAATACTTCAATATATAAATGGAGAGTGATAGAGGAAAAGGCCTGTCATCAGTTTCTGGCATCCACGCACACGCTCGCATATGTACATGTGCACCCCCCCACAGGTGCATCCACACACATGCAAATATGAATATACATATTCAAAAATGCCTATTCATAAATTCCAACTCTGCTTCATACTGGCTCATCCTGAAATTCTTTTCTACTGTGAAGCCAAAGACCTGGCTTTGCCTGAAGGAACTTAGCTGCTCACTAACCCCCCCACCCCCAACCCCATGCTCTGCTGCTGCTGCTGCTGCTGCTGACAGAAGCACGTGGGTCACTGGTCGAATCCCACAGGCCCAGTGAGGGGAGGGTTGTTGGATATTTTGTGGGTCAGCTTTTCAACACTGGGGGAGGTCTGGCTGCAAGTGGGAAATAAGTGGGATCTGACAGCAGAGGCAGCTGTGCAGAGGTCCCACCTGGGCGGTATGCCTTTCTCTGAGTTTACTACATAGGCCAAGGTTCACAGGGGTCATCACGTCCTTCCTCGGCCATGGGAGTCCTCATGGGCCTTTCTAATTTAACTCTGTGCTTCAAGTGCCCCCACCCCCCCATCCCCTTGACTCCCGGTGAGGCTTCTCCCACATGTGCCTGGACTTTTTTTTTTTTTTTTGGTCTTTTTGACACAGGGTCTCCCTGTATCTCTGGCTGTCCTGGAACTCACTCTGTAGACCAGGCTGGCCTCAAACTCACAGAGATCCGCGTGCCTCTGCCTCCCAAGTGCTAGGATTAAAGGCGTGTGCCACCATGCCCGGCGTTTATTTATTTCTGTATGTGTATCAATGTACTGTCTGCATGCAAGTCTGTGCACCCGTGTCGTGCAATGCCGCAGAGGTCAGAAGAGGGTGTCGGATTCCCCTGGAACTGGAGTTCTCCTGGAATTGGAGTTTCAGACGGTTCTCGGTCGCCATGTGGGTGCTGGGGATCGAACCCGGGTCTAGTAAGAGGCGGTCGGTCGGTTGCCCTCTTAAACCTCTAGGACAATCTCTTCACCCCTGGAGCTTATTTCTGTATTAAGCTAGAGGCATCCTGCTGAATTATGGCTGTGGCTGGGGTTTATGATCTGTTCATTTGTAGGAAATGAACCTATATACAGAATGTTTTTTTTTTTCCCTCTACATTTGTTTAAAATCAAATCTACTGTCTTCATTCCACCAACCTCTTCTGCCTCAAAATCCAAATGGTGGATGATATGCTGACAAACAAACATGGTGTCTGCGGCGTTTGTTTGTTTGTTTGTTTGTTTGTTTGTTTTAAAGAGAGATTATAAAAGAGAAAGTTTGTTCTGACAGTACTGCTAGGTCAAATATGACAATTCCACTTCATACCCAGTCCCTGTCCAAAAATATATGGCTGGCCCGCTCCCTCCCCTCCTTCTGAATATACGGCTGGCCTGCTCCCTCCCCTCTTTCTGCAGTTGGCAAGCACATCAGATGAGGTGAGGAGTCTGAGAATGAGGCAATTTCAAATAAAGATATGGAACAGTTGCAAGCGACAGCCCTCCTGGGGCCACGGTGGCCCTTGGTGGCTGACCCAATGGGAGAGAACGAGGAAGGAAAGTGAAAGGAAGGAAGGGAGGAGGGGGGAGGGGGGGAAGGGTAGACTGGGGTGGGAGGGGAGGGGCGAGGGGAGGGGGAGGGGTAAAGGGGGGTTCCAGGGCGGGGAGAGGAGGGGGAGGGGGTAGGGGGAGAGGAGTGGGGAGGGGAAGGGCGGAGGGATGGGGAGGGGACGGGGAAGGAGAGGGTGAGGTGAAGGGCATTTAGAGAGTAGGGTAGGGGGGGAAGGGGAGGGGGAGGGGAAGGGGGAGGGAAAGGGGGCCGGGGGGAGGGGCAGGGGGAGTTGGGAAGGGGGATATGGTGGAGGGGATTGGGAAGCGGGTGGAGGCCGGGTAGGGGGAGGGGGGGGAGGGGAGGGTGGAGTGGAGGGGGGGACGGCGGCTGGTGAGGGGCGAGGGGAGGCGCTCGGAGGGGGTTTCGGAAGGGGGAGGTGAGGGGAGGGTGTGTAGGGGTCTTGCCGGGCTGTGCAAGGGGTTGTGAGGGAGGGGAGGGAGGAAATCCCACTACCAAGTATTTAATTATGTGGGGACATTCTGCTGAAGCCACCACATGGGTTTCCATACTATTTGCAAACATGAATAACAGGTGTACATGATAACTTACTATTCCTCTGCCCACACTAAAACCTTGACTGGGTGATCTCACCTCACATGCCAATGAGTCTGGAGCATCCCCAATCAGTAATGATGTATCACTACCCTACAAAAACCAGAGTGAGAAACCTGTGTGTACTCTTGTTCTTGGGAAAACTGTCCAGAGTACTCTGTTTTGAAAGCTTATTCAGTCTTATGAATAAATCATCGTGTGATTATTTCTCTTTGACACCCTCTCAGGTGCATCTTAGGAAGATGGTGGGGTAAGGTTTCCATGATATGGAACCTTAAACAGCCAAGCCTAGAGTTTTCTAAAAAAACACAGTGTCACCAGAGCTCACCAGTGACAGAGGAAATGAAAGCAGAGCTATTAATTCTGTTACTATAACTGCTTCAAGCTAATTATTTAACTGAAGTGCTTTTGCCTTAATTAGGGACCATTATTCAATTAAATCATATTTGACAAGCTCTAGTCAGAGCACAAAGTACTTAATCCAGTAAATGGAAGTGAAAACCATAATGCATGAATTCTCCATGTTGAGGAGGGAAAAAAATCTTTAGTCATTATATTTGAGCATGACCTTGGCCTAGAAATAATGAGTAGCTAGCTACCAGTACCCACTCAGATTATCATGAAGTACCTGGGTTATATTTGTTCTTCAAACCCACTAAAAACCTTGTATCAAATGAAGGAATTATAGTATATTTGATTTAATCTCTATACAATAAGCAGGAAAAAAGTAAGGAATTAGTTTAGTTAGAGCTCAGGATGCACTCTTTCATTTTGTGTCTGAATTGTGTCAGGCTGTGTGCTGGGCACTGAGGCTACTTCAGTAGCCTGGAGAGATGTCCCCTCTGTCCCAAACTGTCAGGTCATGGACACATTGATCAAAACAGAAGGTGAAAAGGTTGGCACTGACATGATCAGATGTGCTTTGGAGACAGACAGGTTGGGAGTTTATTTCAGCTTTATTGGGAGTTTACTTGGATTTTATTTCAAGGGCATAGAAGGTCATGGGGGAGCCACTGGAGGTCTTACAGTGCTGTCAGGGTCTGCTTATAGCGCCATCTCTACAACTGCAAAGTGGAGACTAGGCCGAAAAGAAAACCAGAAGCCAGGAGTTTCTTCTGCATGGGGAAAGAGCAATCCACAAAGATAAGAGACAAAGGCAGGGGTGGTGAGAGAGAGAACGGGCTGTGTGGGGAGACAGCAAGGGGGATCAGACTCAGGAAGTACTTGCTGAATTATTGGACACTTGGTTAAATGGTTGAGTCGCTGAGACTGAGCGGATGTACAGGAAGCTAAATGGCTAAGAAATACAAGCCAAGGATTTTTGAAGAAACTAGTATTTCCCCTCTTTGCTGTATGACAGAGGAACTGGAGACCTCGTGCTGGCAACGGAAACCTCTGGGTCTCTTAGCCTGGAATCTCTTGGTGCTCACTTTCTCTTATTGGATGTTCTCCTGGCTGTCTCCTTTCCAGTGAGGCTCTAGGCAAAGTAGAGGTGACAGATTTATCCTCCAGATAATTTATCACTGGATTAAACAGCCATTGTGCCAGGAGAAGAGAAGGATGCTGACTGAAGGTCCACCCTTACGTCAAGTTTTGGAATAGACGCTAAACATATCCTATTTGAGCCACCAACATGGGTTAGTGGGTAAAGGCAGTTGCAGCCAAGCCTGATGGCCAATCCCTGGGACCCATGTGGCAAAAGAGAACTAATTGCCTCAAGTTGTCTTCTGTCATATGCGCATTGCAGCATGAGTGCACCCACGTGTACTGTGGTAAGGCACTTCAACATTGTCCATAGCTACGCCATATTACGAACCCCAGCTGAGCCCAGAAGTTAAAACTTAATTCAAAGTATGGAAATAAAAAAAAAATAGTTAAATTCAACTGAACTAGGGCAGGAGTCTGAGAACAGGTCAGCTTAGAAACGAACTCATTCTGCATGGCTTCTATACTTTATGCTTGGCTTGCTTTTACAGAATTAGAAATGTTAGAGGGTCTCACCACCTCTAAGCTTGGAAACTTAAACTTTTTGCCCCTGGATATGGTTTAGCCTATAATTGTCTCCCAACTGTGACTCAGTGCTATGCATCCCCAACTGAAGGTACATTGTGTAGTGGTCAGCTGGCTTCATTTTGTGTCTGAGTGGTCTTCTCTGGTGAAATTACCCATTATAGTGCACATACACATAAGTATATAAAGAAATGCAATAAAAATGAAGAAGCAAGCATTTACTTCACCAGACTGGCCTTGAATTTACAGAGATCCACTGAGGGCTGGGATCAAGGGCGTGTGCCACCATGCCCAGGCAGTCCTGAAACTCTTAAGACTTGCATGGGGGCTTGAGAGATGGCTCAGTGGTTGAGAGCACCAACTGCTCTTGCAGAGGACCTGGGTTCAATTCCCAGCACTCACATGGCAGCTAAGAACCATCTTTAACCTGGGCATAGTGGCACATGCCTTTGGTCCCAGCAGTCAGGAGGCAGAGGCAGGCGGATCTCTGTGAGTTCAGGGCCAACCTTGTCTGCATAGTGAGCTCCAGACCAGTTGGGGCTACAGGGAGACCCGGTCTCAAAAAGACCAAAAATAAATAAATAAATAAATAAATAAATAAATAAATAAATAAATATTCGCATGTAACAGCCCAATTCAACTGAATCCTTGTCCTGAATCTAGATCTTATGGTGTCTCCCTCTTGATCTAGGTCTTATGGTCTCTCCCTCTTGATCCACAGGTTACACTTCTGCTGACATTCAGCGTCTCACTCAATCCTTGATGTGAGCTGTATATCTGAACTTTCATCCACTTAAAGGAGTATAGAAGATTTTTCCACTGTCAGAGACAAATGAACTCCAGCTGCCTGGGACTTCAGCCCTCACACCAGATGTTTTAAATATTAAGTTTCCTGCCCAGCGTATCTTTCCTGTAACCAGTTTTGTTTTAAATGGCAGGCTGCAATCCATTAATGATCTTGAAATCATATTAATGGATCAAAACAGCCTTTTAAAAATTTGGACTATGTGGGGTGTGGTGGTGCACGCCTTTAATCCTAGCACTTAGGAGGCAGAGGCAGGCGAATCTTTGGGAGTTCAAGGCCAGCCTGGTCTACAGAGTTAGTTCCAGGACAGCTGGGGCTACAGGGAGACCCTGTCTCGAAAAGACCAAAATAAATAAATAAATAAATAAATAAATAAATAAATAAATAAAATAAAAATTTGGACTATGAATGGGCTAGGCTAGAGCAGAATAGAAAATATCAGAATGTATCTCACATAGTAAAAAGTGTTATTTGAGAAACATATCTCAGTTGATAACACATGGTGAGAAACACACACACACATACACACACACACACACACACACGCACACACATAGTGTCTGTGGTTAAGAAAGTTGGAAATGACTACTTTGGAGCCCTCTGCTGCCCTTCATTTTATGGTCCCTGAAGGGACTCATGGGCAAAAGTGAACTTGCCAAAAAGAAAGCAAAGGAGTGAAGAAATGAAAGGCTAGGCAGGAAAATAACTCGTCCTCAGGCAGCTATGTCCACACAGCCCCGGACAGTTAGGGACGGGGCCCAATACAATCCATAAAGTTACTTAGTGTATGGTGACAGCTTTGGATTTGTTTGTTATATAGCATGGTTGTTAAGAATAAACTTTGTAGATGACAATATTGAGCTGCAATATCAAAAGGTTGGACACACCCAAAGGAGATGCTCGTGCCAATAAGTGATTGAAGGTCTGCATCCTCGGAGTGAGATCTTGACACATAACAGTCAGATGTTTTATCATATTAACACTGCTGTTTCCCCATGTCTCCTTGTCGCTTTGTGGATGTGGCTCAGCAACCACTGTGGGACCCCTGCCACCTGGCTCTCTGAATGTTGCATAATGTAACAGAGGTGTGTGTGTGTGTGTGTGTGTGTGTGTGTGTGTGTGTGTGTACTCAGGTATGTTGGTTTTTAACTTTTTATTTTGGAAAAAATTTATGTGAAAAAATAGTCAAGATGGTTTAATGGAAGCCTATGTACCATCCTCCACATTCAATGAGCACTCAGGCCAGTCTGGTTTTATACACTCACTCTTCCTCCCCAATCATTTCAATCACGGGCATTTCAACGCATGCTCACAGAGGTGGTGTGTGCACATCACCCTCTGCCAGCTGCCCCCAAGTCTGTTCCTCACATGCTACAGAGAACTCTGTGAGACATGAAGCTTTGGCTAAAACACAAGAAGAGCATCAGACCCCATTAAAAAATCGGTCAGATGGCTTGTGTTTCCTGCTAACGAACCTCAAAAAAGAAACCTAGTCACACAACCTAAAACATCTTCGAAGGGGAAAATAAAAAGTGGATAGACTGGCTTTTAAAAAGGAGAAATAGGGCTGGAGAGATGGCTCAGCAGTTAAGAGCACTGGCTGTTCTTGCAGAGGACCAGGGTTCAATTCCAAGCGCTCACATGGCAGCTAACAACCATCCATAACTCCAGTTCCAAAGAATCCAATGCCTTGTTCTGATCCCCATGGGCATTGCACAACACAGATGCATTTGCATACATGCAGGCAACACACTGACACAGAAAACTAGGAGCTCTGAGGAGCCATCTCCCACCAGGATCACCACCAGAGACTGCCTGGCCCAACATTGTCATTTTACAGAAGTAACTGAGGCTGGAAAGAAAAGCGACTTGAGCTAAAGCCCTGTGACAGTTCTGCTGGCTGCCAGTCCACGGGGTTTACACAGCACAGGAAAACACCTCTCACCATGATGCCGACCGCCATCTTAGCGTATCTTCCCAAGCGGCATCCGTATCTTCGTTTCCCTGAGTGGAAATTCCCATATCTCTGACTTCAGATAAATTCTGGTTCTAAACAATACAGCACATTTAAAAATCTTCAGACTGTCTCCTTCCTTAGGCAACAGATTCCTTGCTTTCCACTTCCATGGCTCTACCCTGCCTCAGCTTGAGTCCAAACTCCCAGCCAACTCTTCCATGGCCTCCTGTCCCATGGCTCTAAGTCATTCATCACACACTCCCCCTCACCTGTGCTCTGCAGGGACACCCCCCCTCATCCGTGCTCTGCAGGGACACTCCCCCCTCACCTGTGCTCTGCAGTGACACTCCCCCTTGTGTGGGATACTTTCCCCTCCCGCTTGTTCCATCACTCTTTCTCGGCCTCCCTTAACTCACTAAGCTTTGAAAGCCTTGTGATCACTCTCTCCTTCCTTCCCTTTCTTTCTCTCTTCCTCTCTCCCTCCCTCTCAAATCTGGTGTCTGTATTTCCTGTCTGCTTCCTTCACCCTGGAGTTTTTTAATGGTTCACCTAGTCACTCATCTGGCCTCTGTTCTCCTTGTAGTTAATCTCATCTTCCTTTGTGGATCAGCTCACATGATGAGTTAAACAGGCAATGTGCCAAGGAAGTCCACAAGGCCTAATGCAATGATCTATCAAGTCAGCGTTCCCTGGGTTCAGATCTCCACTGCTCGGTACCCACATGACTGGCAGGTTCCTTGGCTATCCTGAGCCTCAACTTCTCAATATAACATAGGAGAATAAGACCCACCTAGCAGGGAAAATATAAAAGTACCTGCTTCCCACATGTTTATAAGTCATAGGTTTGTCTCAGAAAGCGATTGGGGCTAATAACAAAGAGTGAATTCCTTCATCATTAACATTCTCCAAAGTGACTTCAAGACAAAATTGTGCATCAGCCTTGACCATGAGCTTAGTTTAAAGCAGACTCTGCTGATACCGGAAGGGAATTAGAGATGTCACTATTGGCAGTAATCAGAACAGATTTAGCATACAGAGAAGAGAGCATTTGGAAGACACATTAGCTGCAGAAATTCACAAGCTGCTGTACTTGATAAACCCAAACTCTCAGTGGTTTGTTTAGTCTAAAGAAAGTTTTAAAAGAAAGTTTGCTGTGGTTCTTGGGCTGAGTCAGGGGAGCTTCTTCCATCCGAACCTGGGAACCTGGAAAACATGACTCCAAAAACTCACTGCATGGAGGGCTGGCAACTGAACTCAACAGACGTTAACGTGTTCTGTCACCAGCAAAGGCACAGGCCCTTTGTCTTTGATGATTGGCTTTGTAAGACCCAAATCAAGCCTTACCCTTGAGAGACCCCTGAGTGAGAGATGCAGAGACAAGATTCAATGCAAAAGCAAGAGGTTTATTCCTCCAGTGCACCGGGGTTCGCCAGTACAACGGGGAGAGGCGAACCCCGAGCAATCTCTGCATACAGGTTTTATACACTTAGAGCAGGGCAGGAATCAAACCCTGGTCTCCTGCGTGACAGGCAGGGATACACAGCATGCCTGGGTCTGCAGGTAGCTTGGGCCTTCAGGGTGGTTCTTCCTGGAATTATAACTGACTGTGGTTTTCTGTTATTTGCTAACCTAGGGAGGGGTTGCTATTTGCTAACCTATTTGCTAACCTAGGGAGGGGTTGTTATTTGCTAACCTATTTGCTAACCTAGGGAGGAGTTGCTATAGTTATTTCACAAAGTGGAAAATTCCACTGGCCTCTTTCTGTCCCTTCATTCCCCCCTTTTCTAGTAACTGCTCCAGGATTGGAGCAGTAGATCATCAGCCTTTAAGGGGGAGTGTTTTTGCCTTAGGTACATAATCTGGACCATGTTGATACAGTCCTTGACAAATGTACTCAGGCGGTTCAGGGTACAGGGTCCAAAGGTCAGAATCAGCAAGAGAATGAGTAATGGCCCCAACGGAGTGGAGACTAGGGTGGTGCGCCAGGGGGACTTATAGAACCAAGATTCAAACCATCCCTGGTTGGCTTCTCTTTCTTGATTACATTTGGCTAGGCCCTCCCTGACTTTGGCCATGGAGTCCTTGATGACCCCCGTGTGGTCAGCACAGAAACAACATTCTTCCCCTAATGCTGTACATACTCCTCCCTGCTGGAGGAAGAGGAGATCCAAACCCCTCCGGTTTTCAGCACTACTTCGGAGAGGGAGGTAAGGGATTTTTCCAGAAAACTGATAGAGGTTTCTATTCTTTCAAGATCTTCATCTTTGGCAGCTTCAAGGACCTCATGCCCGAGTGCTGGGCAGCTAGAGATGCTATTCCTGTCCCCACTCCAGCCAACCCCAAGCCAGACAGAGTGGCTATAGTGAGAGCAGTAACGGCCTCCCTCTTCTCTCTTGTTCGCAACCCCCGGGACCAATGACTGTACATGTCTTCATCAGAATGGTAGAGGATCCAAGGCACAATAGAGATCAAAACACAAAATTCAGCTGAACTGTTAAAAACACTAGTGGACAAGCAGGGAGTGAGTCCTGTCCACGAACAAATCCACCATTCCCCTTTGTTAGGTATCAACCACTTGTTAGGGTCCCAGGTGGAGGTATTTGAGCTATGATGACACAAGTCCTTGTGTCGTCCACTTGGGGATTTACCCACACAGGCTCCCCGCCCCATTACCAGTTGTAAAGTTAGGCCTGTTACCCTGTCCCCCCATTTACATTGGGAAGGGTTTTTGTTATCAGACACCTGGAAAGTACCATTTTCCCCAATCCCTTCGTAAAAAGGGGGTTTACCATCATAGCACACCCAGCATGAATCAGTGCCATTGGGACTAGTAAGATTAAGGGCCGAATAGGCAGCCTCACCAGCTTCCAAAGTGGGTCCTTATCACTAGCGTCTTTTGGCGGGGTTGGCAGAGTCACCGGCCCGACAGCGGGACTGACACCAGTGCTAGCCCCAGTGGAACCACTAGTATAGGTGGAGGGGTTGTCCTGGTGGGGCGATTTATTTTTTTCCTTGGAGAAGCGGGCTTTAATATTTGGTTGGGGCCCATTTCCCAAGATGTAGTATTAGGCAACTCCAGCAGTTGTCTTAGGGTTATAATGGAGCCAGAATGGCCTCCATATTTATAAAACATCAGGCCCCATGCCTTTCTTTTTTGCCATTCAGCATAACCAATCTTTTTTCCCTGCTCAGTAAACCTGACCCAGACAAAGTCCAGTCGGTCCTTAGCACAGGGCTTGCCAGCGTACAGGGGAAGCACTGCATATGGGTTTCCTGAGTTGACAAAAGCGAATGTCACCAGATCCAGCTTAGTTACCTTCCACCCCCAATCCCCATCACTAGAAGTCACACAATCCCATTTTTTACAGTATGAATACAGTATTCCCCCACACTGGTTTCCTTTCTGGTGTCCAGGACATGCGTAGAACTCATAACTATGAGCTCTAGCAGGACTGGTGGATTTATAATCAGGATTTATGTCACTGAAACAGAAATATTGGTCAGGCCACCAGGTGTTGAGTGGGGCACCTGTTGGGTGGTGCTAAGAGTATTACCAGTCTCTCCATAGGCCAGGTACAGCTTATTTGGAAGTGTTTGTGAGCAGAGGTGCCAGAAGAGGCTCCTAGGGTCATTCATTGGCTCAGTGCAACCAGAGTCACCTTCAGCCAACCGACTCTCCTGGCGTCCCCCGGGGGAGTCTGAGTTTCAAGAGGTTGTTGGTCTTTTGGACTTCCCAGTGTGGGGTGCCTGCTGGTGACGCAGTGGGTTTTATGTGGGAGGTGTGGATCCAAGCCGAGATCCCGTCAACCTTGATGGCAGTGGGAGTGGTCAGGAGTACGATGTAGGGTCCTTTCCCCCTGGGCTCCAGCGAGTCTGCCCGATGCCTCTGCACATACACCTTGTCCCCAACCTGGAACTGGTGGGGTGTCTCCAGAGTACCTGGGGCATAGAGAGCAGATAACTTGGACCAGATTCAGTCTCTCTGAACTGCCTGTAATGCCACCAATCGGGAAATCACATCTCTATCATGGGTTTGGGTGATCTCAAAATCTGGCCCAGAGGAAACCAAGAGGGCAGGGGACCCATAGATGACTTCATGGGGAGTAAGCCCAAGCTTGTAAGGGGTATTCCTGGCCCTAAAGAGGGCCAGTGAAAGGAGCACCACCCAGTCTGTGACAGTCTCTAAGGTCAATTTAGTTAAGGTCTATTTTAGGGTTTTATTCATTCTTTCTACCTGTCCTGAGCTTTGGGGACGGTATGTACAATGGAATTTCCAATCTGTCCCCAGAATATTGGCTAGCCCCTGGCTTACCTGGGAGATGAAGGCAGGCCATTATCAGACCCTATTACCTTGGGTACTCCAAATCTTGGGAGAATCTCCTCCAGTATCTTCTTGGCCATTATCGCTGCAGTTTCCTACTTCGTAGGGAAAGCCTTGGCCCACCCAGAGAAAGTGTCTACAAAGTCTAGTAAATACTTATACCCATATTTACCTGGCTTGACCTCAGTGAAGTTGACCTCCCAGAAATCTTGGTCTATTTCCCCTTCATCTTTTTCCCTTTTCTTGTTTAGCCTTGCAGGCATTGACTTGTTGACAGACCTGGCACTGTCTCACCACACCATCAGCTAAGTTTCTCAAGTCCATAACAAACATCTGAGATCCTTCCACTGCTTCTATTAACTTTCTACTACCTAGATGGGTCCACTGGTGCATCTGCTTGATCAAGTCCACCTCCTGGTGCCTGGAGAGGATAGTTTCTCCTTTCAGAGTACACCATCGTCCCTCCTCTTTCAGGTAGTACTTAGTGGGGTACCCAGTAATTTGGGCCTCTTCCTCGGCCGTATATTCTAGGAGAGGCCAACCTTCTAGGAGAGACCAGTCCAAAGTCTGTCCTGGATCTTGCTCCACCTGTACCAGCACATGAGGCACCTCCTGTAGGGCCACCTGGCATGCGACCTGATCAGCCATATTATTTCCCGTTGAAATAGGATCCCTTCCTTTTTGATGCCCAGGGCAATGTATGATACTGACCTTCTTTGGCAGGTGTAGAGCCTCGAGGAGGGCTAGGATTTCTGATTTGTTTTTAATTTCCTTCCCCTCTGAGGTCGGGAGGCCACGCTGTAAGTAAATGACCCCGTGTACGTGTGCGGTGGCAAAGGCGTACCTGCTGTCCATATATATGTTGACCTTCTTGCCCTTTCCCAATGTTAAGACTTGAGTCAAGGTGATCAGTTCAGCTTTCTGGGCAGATGTCCCCAGGGGTAGGGGGGCCGCCCATATGGTGTTGTGCCCATCTACTACTGCAGCCCCAGCTCGGCATTGGTTTCCCTCGAGGTAACTGCTCCCATCCGTAAACCAAGTGACCTTGGCGTCAGGCAGGCGCTGGTCCTTTTAGTCTTTACTCCATCTGTGCATCTCGGTGAGGACTTGCTGGCACTCATGATCAGGTGGATCCAGGTCAGGGTCCGGGAGCAGGGGGGCCGGGTTGAGGCCGGCCAGTGGGGTAAAGGTGATCCTATCTGAGTTTAGTAACAGAGTCTGATAATGAGTCATTCTGGCATTGGTCAGCCACCAATCTGGAGGCTGTCTAATAATGCTGTCCATAGCATGGGGCGCAGTGACAGCCAAGTCCTGGCCCATGTTTAACTTATCAGCGTCCCTAACCAAGGTGGCTATTGTCGCAATGATACGGAGGCAAGCAGGCCACCCAGCTGCCTCTGGATCTAATTTTTTGGACAAGTATGCCACCAGCCTTTTCCATGGCCCCAGTTTTTGGGTTAACACCCTTTTCGCCACTCCCTTGTGTTCATCCACGTACAGATGGAATGGTTTGGTGACATCAGGCACCCCAAAGCTGGGGCAGACACCAAAGCTTGTTTGATCGCCTTGAAGCCTCGCTGTTCCTTCTCTCCCCAGCTAAAGAGTCCCCCATTCTTGGCAAGGGGGTACGGGGGGGCAGCCATTTCCGCAAACCCTGGGATCCAGAGGCGACAGAATCTGGCTGTGCCTAGGAATTCCCAGACCTGCTTAGGGGGTCGTTGGCTCTGGGATATGGAGGATGGTTTCCTTTTGGGCTTCTGAGAGCCATCTCCTCCCATCCCACAGCATATACCCCAGATAGGTTACCTGTTGTTGACAGATCTGGGCTTTCTTGGCCGAGGCCCGATACCCCAGGTCTCCAAGGGTGCCAAGCAGGTCCTTTGTTCCCTGTAGGCACTCCTCCTTTGTCGCAGCTGTAATTATGAGGTCATCCACATACTGTAAGAGTGAGTGTTACCTGGGGTTTGCTTTCCCAGAAGGGGGTCAGGTCCTGGTGCAGAGCCTCATTGAAGATCGTGGGTGAGTTCTTGAATCCTTGAGGCAATCGGGTCCATGTCAGCTGGCCCATCAGCCTGGAGTCAGGGTCATTCCATTCAAAAGCAAAGTATTCCTGGCTTTTCGGGGCCAATAGGAGGCAGAAGAATGCATCCTTGAGATCCAGCACCGTGTACCAGGTTCTTGATGGTGGCAGGGCACTCAGTAGGGTGTATGGGTTGGGCACAGTCAGGTGCAGATCAGTTACCCTCCGGTTGACCTCCCAGAGGTCTTGTACCAGGCAATAGTCCTGGGCGTCCAGCTTCCTTACTGGCAGAAGGGGGGTGTTCCAGGCAGACTGGCACTTCCACAGGACCCCCAGCTGTAAGAGTCTATTTATATGGGGTCAGATCCCTTCCCGGGCCGCTTGAGGCATCAGGTATTGGGTACTGCCACTGGGGTGGCCTGTGCTTTTAGCTCAACATAAACAGGTGGTTGGTTCCTGGCCCTCCCTAGCCCCGCTGTTTCTGCCCATGCTTGGGGAAAGGTCTCAAACCACCATTTGATGCCCTTCGGTAGGTCTTTGATCTCTTTTTCAAAGAGTTTGTATTCGTCTTCCAGTTTAAGGGTAAGGATGTTCCCCTTCTGGTCCTCTAAGCTGGGGTCCCTCTGGTAAGAAGTGGATCTGGGCCCTCATCTTAGTCAGTGGGTCCCTTCCCAGCAGTGGGTAAGGGCACTCAGGGATGACCATGAATGAGTGGGATACCCGGAAGGGCACTCAGGGATGACCATGAATGAGTGGGATACCCGGAAGGGCACTCAGGGATGACCATGAATGAGTGGGATACCCGGAAGGGCACTCAGGAATGACCATGAATGAGTGGGATACCTGGAAGGGCACTCAGGAATGACCATGAATGAGTGGGATACCCGGAAGGACACTCAGGAATGACCATGAATGAGTGGGATACCCGCCCATTCCTAAATCTACAGTTCTTTGGGTAGTCCGTGAATACTGTTTGATGCCGGTGATACCCTGGACCCATGTCTTCTTCTTTCCCAGAGGACCCCTGGCTTCAGGAGGACTGAATGTTGGGCCTCCATGTCCACCAGAAATTGGGTGGGTTTCCCCTCCACTTTCAACGTTACCCTGGGTTCAGGGAGGGGGTCTGAACCCCGTTCCCCCCTAGTCACTGTCTTCATTCAGAGCCAGTACTCTCAGGGGTGCAAACAGCCCCTTTTGATCTCTACCACCAGCCCCCCTTTTCTTGTGCAGGCAGTCCCAGGCCCAATGCCTTTTCTCCTTGCAATAAGCACACTGGTCTTTTTCTAGTGGTCCCCCTCTTTTCTGGGCAGGTGGCGCCCATACACCACCTGTATTAGTCACTTTTCTGTTGTTGTGATAAAACACCATGACCAAGGAACTTATAAAAGGAAGAGTTTATTTGAGCTTACGACTGACAGTTCCAGGGAATTAGAGTCCATTGTGGCTGGAGGCATGGCAGCTGGAGACTGGAGCAGGAAGCCGAGGGTCACATCTTGCAAAGAGCACAGGAAGCAGAGAGAGAGAGCAACTGTAGACCACGAGGCTTGTTAAAACTCACTAAGCCTGCACCCAACAACGCACTTCCTCCAGCACGGCCACACCTTCTAAGACCTCCAAAAACAGTGCCACCAACTGGAGACAAATGTCTGAATACCTAGAGCCTATGGGGGATACTCATCCAAACCACCACACCACCTTTACTTTCTCGGACCACAGTGGCTAAGATCTTCTGCAGTCTTATCCTGCAGTCCCTCCATTCTCTGTAACTTCCTCTTAATATCAGTACTGGCCTGATCTATAAAGGCCATGGTGACAGTGGCCTTGTGCTCCTGAGATTCTGGGTCATAGGGAGTATACTGCTGCAATGCTTACAGTAGCCGTTCTAGAAAGGCTGCCGGTGACTCCATGGGACCCTATCTAATTTCCCTTACCTTAGTCAAATTGGTGGGCTGCCTTGTGGCTCCTTTGAGACCTGCCAACAGAGCCTGGTGGTAGACATTCAGGTGCTCCTTACCTTCAGGTGAATTAAAGTCCCAGTCAGACCTTCTAAGCAGGAACCCCCATAATCTAATTCAGCTGGGTTTTGGGTTGGGGTCCCATTGTATCCTGGCACATTTTTCAGGGCTTCCAGGAGAATCAGCTCCCTCTTCTCGGTGGTGAAGAGGATCTGGAGGAGCTGCTGACAGTCATCCCAGGTAGGCTGGTGGGTGAAAAGGATAGATTCCAGGAGGTTAGTGAGGCCCTTTGAGTTATCGGAAAGGGGAGGGTGTTGCACCTTCCAGTTGTACAAATCCAAGGAGGAGAAGGGCCGATATTGCATGAACTGGGTCCCATCTCCCGGGGGGCCCCAGAGGTCTTAAAGGGAGCATGATGGTAGAATCGGGAGAAGTCACCCGATGACTGCAAGTTCCCACAGCCGTCCCGAGATTGCCCGGTAATCTAGGGGGCTCAGGATGAGAGTCAGCCGGGCCGTCAGTGGCTCCAGCACCTGCTGGGCCAAGAGAAACAGGCAGGGGTGGATAGAGGCCAGATGGTGCGGTACGGGTGCCGAGGGGCATAAGATAGGCGGGTAAGGGGGTGGTGGATCTAGGAGGAGGAAATCAGGTTAGAATCAGGAAGGACAGGGGGGTTTTCTTTGTCTTCGCCATCAATAGCGGCTTTGACGGCCAGCACCTGTGTAGGGAGGGGTGGAGGGAGGAAAGGCTTGAGCCAATTATGGGGATTTTTGACCAGGTTCTGCCAGGTGACAATGTATGGGACTTGGTCAGGGTGTCCTTCCCTCCCTGGAGCAAAAATCTTTACTTTGAGGGCCAGTATATGGGCAGATGGAAAGTCCCCTCGGCGGGCCAGCCCACTCGGTAAGTGGGCCAATCAATGGAGCAGGATGAACGGAATCTGCCTTTTCGAATTTCCAAACCTCCCCCCACGCAATGTCCCTTACATCTTTCCAGTGGTAGATTAACAAATCAAGTGGGGTAGAGGCTTTCTGTCCCATGTCCAAAAAGATCGTCAGTCCAAGTCCACAGAGACTAACACAAACAATTAACACAGATATCAACCATCCCTGCCACAAACAGAAGATACAAAACAAAGATTGAACTAAGACAAACAACACAGATATTAACCGTCCCTGCCATGAATGGAAGATACAAGACAAAGATTCACTAGGTAGGTGCTTATTCACTCTGGTACCAGGCACTGACCGGTCCCTCCTGGACTCGGTCCCCAGACACTGACCTGTCCTTCCCGGACTCAGTCCCAAGGCGGCTTGGGCAAGAAAGTCCCAACTCAAGCCCAGACCACAGGAGAGTCGTTTTGACCCTCCTGGCCAGAACTGGAGTGGTCAGATTCCTCACAGATGGAGACAAAACCTCCCAGATCGCTCACAAGCACACTGAAAGTCAGAACAGACACAAACAATTAAACACCAATCAGGACAGACACAACCGCAGTACCTGGTAGGGCCCAATCTTATTCCTCCAAAGTCTGACTAGGCATCCCCACAGGGGGGGTCTCAATTCCTGGCCAACACACCAGATGTAAGACCTGAATCGAGCCTTACCCTTGAGAGACCCCCAAGTAAGAGATGCAGAGACAAGACTCGCTGCAAATGCAAGAGTTTTATTCCTCCGGTGTACTGGGGTTCGCCAGTACAATGGGGAGAGGCGAACCCCAAGCAATCTCTACATACAGGTTTTATACACTTAGAGCAGGGCAGGAATCAAACCCTGCTCTCCTGCTTAACAGGCGGAGATACACAGCATGCCTGGGTCTGCAGGTGGCTTGGGGCCAGGGCCCCCAGGGTGGTTCTTCCTGGAATTGTAACTGACTGTGATTTTCTGTTATTTGCTAACCTGGGGAGGGGGTTGCTATTTGCTAACCTATTTGCTAACCTGGGGAGGGGTTGCTATTTGCTAACCTATTTTGCAAAGTGGAAAATTCCAATGGCCTCTTTCTGTCCCTTCAGTTTGTTACCACCTCTCACCTGAGAAGAAAAAATCAAATTAAACTGCTTGGCCTACAAAAGTACAAGGTACCTCAATCTTCTGTCATACCATGGGGCAGACTCCTTTGAGACAAGGTTACCCAGAGGTGAGGGGCAAGCCCCACAGGAATCAGTGAACAATCTGGTGAGCCAGGCTCTCTACCTGTCCCCCAGGCTCTGTCCACCTCCTCAAGCCTGCCTGTTTGTGCAGCCTGCTCACTCCCTGACCCCCTCTTATTTATAGTCAGATGAACCTTGGTCTGGGCTCCTGTCAGAACCAAGATGGCAGCCTACTAGGAAGCTGGATTTGAGCAGACCATTCCTGGGTCCAAGCCCTCAGTTACCCCCAAAGATGCTTGGACAGAGAAGATCATTTTGTTGTTGTGCACACAGTAGATGTAAGGAGAGCACTGGTTCTGTACTGCGGTGTGGGGTTGGCCACATCTTCATTTGGATTTTAGCTCTGTCCTTTCCCAGCTCTCAGACCTTCCCAATTTCCTTTTATTTATTTATTTATTAATTTTTTGGGGGGGTCTTTTTGAGACAGGGTCTCCCTTTAGTCTCAGCTGGCCTAGAACTCACTTTGTAGACAAGGCTGGCCTTGAACTCACAGAGATTCGCCTGCCTCTGCTTCCCAAGTGCTAGGATTAAAAGTGTTTGCCACCACACCCGGCTCCCAATTTCCTTTAATAGGTCTGAGTGTTGGCTCATGGGAATGATAGGTCAGTGTCTACAATAGCTGCTATTTTATCACCCTGTGTATGGAGTGTTGAGCATATAGTGACCCCACTAAAATCAGTCACACTATGTAATTGATTAGGTCATTTCCTAAAGGGGAATTCTTATCTGATTCTGCTCTCATTCTTAGTGTTGTCATCTTGTACAAGTTGTCTTTTTTTGGGGGGGAGTCTTTTTGAGACATCTGGGAGAATAAAGGAGCCGCAGAAACACTCTGCGCCAGAGGAAAATGCCACAGCTTCATTGAATGCCGGAGATCAACATCATGGTAGGTTGCAAAACTTTGATCAGAATTACAGGGCCATTTTAAGCTTTTAGCCAGCCCCTTCGTTAAAAGGGTTTCTATCCCCAGGCTCTTTTCTCCCCTCTTAGCCCTAACTACAAACAAAGGCATCTTCTACCATCTCCTGCTCCTTTTTCCAGGCTCTTCATTCAAATTTTATAGCCCCCCCTTCCCTAGTCTGTTCCAAAACCACTTTGATCTTTTGCCCCTTTCCTCTATAAGTGTTCCGAGGCCCTTTTCTGCAGAAGATGCACATTTTCAGCAAAGCTCTCATCCCGGCGCCCTCAGAGACTATCACAGAACAGCTGAAAGTGCTGAGCACATTATGGAGGCAAGAGCGGCAGACAGAGGAAGGTCAGCAAGAGCTGAGCCAACACAGCGCCTGGGCAGGAGTCCCAGGGCAGGTGCGGTGGCTCACAGGCCAGTGCTGCCAGGACTTCCACCCATCTCCTGTGCGTTGTGGCCTTAGATGTGAAGCTGTCGGCCCTAGCTGCTTCCACATCCTGGCACCCTGGCTTGTCTCCACTAGTTCTGAGGTACTCTGCCTGGACTGAGGGGTGGCAGAAGCAGGGTACACATATACAGTGGCTCTACCTCTTTTCTTGACTGTGGCAACCCAGAGTTTGGGGGATGCTCAGTGGAGTGTTTCCATCAGTCACCTGGAACGTCATCCCCATCTGTCACTCACACGCCCCTTGTACAATTTCTCACCTAATGTTCTTTTTTAAACTGGCTCATATCCTTTGTTTTTGAAAATAATCTTTATATCATGGTCAAAAAAGAAACTAACAAGCCGGGCGTGGTGGCACACGCCTTTGATCCTAGCACTTAGGAGGCAGAGGCAGGCAGATCTTTGTGAGTTCAAGGCCAGCCTGGTCTACAGAGTGAGTTCCAGGACAGCTGGGGCTACAGGGAGACTTGTCTCAAAAAGTCAAAAAAAAAAAAAAAAAAAAAAACTAACGATGGATTTTTAAAATACAGTAAGGGGCTGGAAAGATGATTCAGTGGTTAAGAGCGCTGGCTGCTCTTGCACAGACCCAGGTTTGATTCCCAGCACCCACATGGCGGCTAACAACCATCTGTAACCCAGTTCCAAGGAATCAATACCCTCTTCTGACTTCCATAGACATTGCATGACATGGGTGCACTTACATATATGCACACAAAACACACACAAAAAATAAAAATAATAAAATCTATTTTTTAAATGGAATAAATTGACACTAGATCCTCAGCTAGGGCTGAGGCCTTCCGCTCACCTAGACTCTACACAAATTAGACTCTATAGGCCTTAATAAAACAAAAAAGGACGAGGGCTGGAGAGATGGCCTAGTGGTTAAGAGCGCCAACTGCTCTTGCAGAGGACCTGGGTTCGATCCCCAGCACCCACATGGTGGCTGAGAACTGTCTTTAACTCCACTTCCAGGGGAATCTTACACCCTCTTCTGACCTCCACGGCATTGCACGACATGGATGCACAAACCTACATGCAGACAAGACATTCATACACATAAAAAAAAATAAATTAAAAAAAATTTAAAAAAGGACGAATAATAATAGAAGATAATAGAGGTCACGAAGTGTGGGGGGAATAGTAAGATCCGAGTTGTAAGAGGGAAGAGGGTCTGAATAGGATCAAAATTCATGGTATGAAATTCTGGAATCAATAAAAATATTTTTAAAAAATACAATAAAAAGTAAATGATGATACCAAAGGAACTGTGTTTGGTGGGTTGCATGCTGATGCTTGCCACACACAACTAAGCCTGAAGCTACATTCTGTCTGCTAAGGTAAAAACAAAAAGAAAAAACAAGCACCCAAAAAAATGGAAGGAGGTCGACTGGCAGGTGTGCTGGTTAATTTGGTCAACTTGATACAACCAGAGACACCTGGGAAGAGGGAAGCTCAGTGGAGGAACTTCCTCCATCAGAGCCACCTGTGCCCTGTCTGTGGGGCATTTTCTTGACTGCTAGCTGACGTAGGAGGACTTAGTCCACTGTGCACATTTCCATCCTCAGAGAGGTGGACTGTATAAGAAAAGTAGCTGAGCAAGCGTGGGGCAAATGAGTGATCATTTTTCCTCCACAGTTTCTACTTCAGTTCCTGCCTCTGGGTTCCTCCCATAACTTCCTTCTATGTTAGATTGTGACCTGGGAGTCATAAGATGAAATTAGACACTTTCCTCCCCAAGTTGGTTTTGGTCAGGGTTTTATTGTAACAATACAGAATCAAACTAGGACACACAGGTAGAAAGGCATTAGGCCATAGGAATACTTGCCTTCATTTTCATCAGCATGGGAAATTTAAAGGGAACAATTTTCTCTGTACTAAATAGTATAAAATATTGTAGCATGTTAACATATAAGGAAACTCAACAGTAAATTTGGGTCACAGGTCTGTTCCCAATGTGTGTGTGTGTGTGTGTGTGTGTGTGTGTGTAAGTACATGCCATGGATGTGTGGGTGTCCATAAGAAGGCATCATATCCCCTGGAACTGGTGTTACAAATGGTTGCAAGCCACCCAAGATATGGTGCTGGGAGTCTAGCCAGCGTCCTCTGGAAGGTCAGCAAGTGCTCTTACCCAGCCTGTTTTCCATGGGCTTCAGCAATAATGGGGCTCTGGACTCCTAAACCAGCACACTTCTGGGAACTCCTCCATGAAGGCCCTGATGACCGCCCTACAGTGGCATTTATTGAACTCTTATTATCTACGAAGGTCTTCACATTCGTGCCTGACAGCAGGCCTCCAAAGCATAGATTATCATCTCAACAGAAACCAAGAGGCTCAGAACGAGGGTGATACTGTAGCTCCAGCCCAGGACTGCCCTACTCTGGCCTGGTGTCCTATCCATTCCAAGCTTAGCTCCTGAGCTCTTTATAAAACCATTGATTTTGCTCAGAGAAATGGTTTTTCCAATTCTTCGTTCAAAGTCTTTCTTCAGCAATCTATAGCTGGGTAGCAAAGTACCCAGCCCAAAGTGAAAGAAAACAGCAGCCATTACATGTTAGACTCTGTGCTGAGGTCCAGAGCAAGGGAAGCAAGACTGGTTTGTTTCTGCTCAATGTAATATGGGCTGGAGACCAGTCACATGCTGTGTTTTCTGTCATGATGGCCAGGCTTGATGACACAGCTTAACTCCATGCACACCTGTCCACAGGCTTTGTTGGTGGCTTCCTCAGCTCTTTGCCACGTGGTCTATCAGCAGGATGAGAAACTTGTCAGGGAGTAAGCAGCAGGGCTAGAGCCCATCTGTTGAGGAGGAAGTGGAGGCTGCCCACCTCGCTTCTGCCACATTCTTTGGTTATGGCAGTCACTGGACCAGGCTAGAAGCAAGCGCGAGGGAAATAAACTCCACCCTTTGATGGTGGGGGTAGATTTTCTGACATCTTTAACACCACAACTGTGAAACCACAGAGAGGCCAACTCTGACACTAAGTTCACAGGTGTCAGTGGAGACTCGGGGATGGGGTGCAGAGCCCTCCCTTGGGTTATGCATGAAATAAAGGTTTCTAGGAAAGAAAACTTTTAAATACTGTCTTGGTATTTAATCTTCCTTCAGAAGTTAAACCTCCTTGCCAGACCCAAGCAACAGCCTTTGTTGCTTCCATCTTCTCTAGAGCCATTGTCCTGCCTCACCCGTCAGCCCCTGCTTTGCTGAGCTCTGCCCCACTGGCCTTCCTTGGTTCTTCCTGCATAGTCCTGTCACAGGGCTTCTCGTGAGAGTCCCAGTGCCTGTATTTCTCATTCTTTGGGTCTTCACATCACCACATTTGCCCAGATGTTGAAATCAGATAGACCTTTCCTAGCCAAAGGAGCCATTCCTAAATGCCTAACACATTTTGTCACATGGATTAATCTGATTCCTTTTATAATACTTACTATCTACGGCAGACTTACCAGTTTATTTTTTCTCTCATTTCTCCCTCCACCAACATCAAATTCCCCAGTTACTATGCTGAGCCCATCTATCCTGCTCACTTCTCTTATTCTTGGCACCCAGCACAGTGCCTGACACTTACTAGTAAATATCCATTGAACCACAGAGTGATTAATTCAATAAATGGTTGAATTCAATCAATTTAACATTTGGTATAAGGCTCTTTTCCTTCCAGAGGACTCCAGAAGAGGATGGATTATATATTGGTCTCCACACAGGAAGCAAGTTAATACTACTCATAGAATTAGGTGTGGTGGCGCATGCCTTTAGTCCTAGCATTCAGGAAGCAGAGGCAGGCAGATCTCTGTGAGTTCAAGGCCAGCCTGGTCTACATAGTAAGTTCTAGAACAGCTGGGGCTACAGGGAGAATCTGTCTCAAAAAGACCAAAAAAAAAAAGAAAGAAAGAAAGAAAGAAAGAAAGAAAGAAAGAAAGAAAGAAAGAAAAAAAAAAAAAAAAGAAAATAAATAGAATTGACAGGGGCGTGATCACCATGAATCCCTCTAGCAGGCATTTCCAGGCCTATTAAGAATCTTTTTGGAGGGAAGGTAGAAAGACATTTCCTCATTATCTAAAGCAGAAATCCTGAAGCTCACCTATAAAGTAAACTGGAATTAAATCTCAATCCTCCTGCCGAGCCTCCCAAGGGCTACGATTACAGGTCTGTACCGAGGCATCTGGCTTTAAGTGTCTCTCCAAATCAAGCCATTCCAAGGTGAGGTCAAGTCTATACACAGGTCTGACTGATAGAATCCACATATTGTCTTAAGCAAAAAAAAAAAAAAAATCTCCACCCTTGTGACAATGTCACAAGGAAAATTCTAGCTTACAAATGCTCTGGGCGATCCGGTCTGTGAATTTATTCTCCACGTCTACAGTGCTCCGTGATGGCCAGCCTAGTATCCTGCTGTTGATTCAGTGAAGTTCTCTGTTCTCCTGGCAGCCTGTTGACCCGACAGGAACACAGGCAGCCTATTATTTCTTCCTCACCCTAGCCCTGACTGTAAGTCACAGGGTCCACTTACCTGCTTAGCCCAAGGTATTTTCACACTAGTAGGAATCCTGATGCTTTGCAGTCCCTTAAAAGTGCACAGATTTGTACCACTTTGGCCTCCCTAATCAGAAACTGCACTACAACTCCATCACCATGAAAATTAGCTATGATATACACAGCGAAAGGGACAATTTTTTTTAAAAGTTCACACTGTCTATGCATTGGAACTTTGGTAATAAAGAGCCATACTTCAGATATTAACAGAATCTAACAGGCATTCTTCCAAGGACCCAGAGTTATACCACTTTTTAATTTCATATACCCCCAACTCCTCCCCAAAATTCAACAACACTCTATCCGAGTGCTTTAGAACAGATCGCCAAGTTCTCAGGTTTCATGACATAGTTCCAAATGGATTGGGAAGTGTTTACCCCAAAGACAGTGGGTCTTGATTTATTACATGCTACCCAGCCTAGGCAATTGTCCTTTAAGACAGTAGATCTAAAAATGTGAGCCAAGAATGTTTTGGCATAGAGCATTAATCTCCACAGTATGTACTTTAGGTGCATGAATTAATAATCAAGTCATGATCAATTTACTTGTGATAGTCCTTCTTGGTGTCTAATCAGGAACACCACCATCCCATCAAGACAGCCTCTTTGTCTCCACAAATAGGAGATTTGGAGGGCAGGGAAGAAAAGAGAAGACAATTCATATGAGAGGGATCCATGCCCCAGAGTGCTACCTGAATGCCTAGGTCTCATTTAGAGGATGCTCTGCAGCCATGCTAGGGCACGGAAGTGCACAATGTGCTGTGGGCAAATCATTTCTCCAGCTCCATTAAAAATCTAGGTATTAGAAAGCCATTCAGTAATGACCACTGCAGTGCTGAATAACCAAGGGACACTAACCAGCAGTGGAGAAAAGTAAGATGAAGACCAGCAGAGCTACATAACCCTACAAGAGACCCCCACTTGTTACACAGGAAAATGACAGTGTTAGAGTGACACTATCTTGGAGAAGCACATCATGTCCATGACTACATCATCAATAATGGACAAATAAATACCATAAGCCCTCTGATATGGTGTCCTGGGAGTGACTTTAGTGGTTGTTTGTTTGTTTATAGTGCCAAAGATCAAATCCAGGGTCTTGCGCATGCCAGGCACTGAGCTACATCTCCAGTCCTTTGTCTTTTATTTGTTTGTTTGGTTGGTTGGTTGTTTTACTGCTCGCTTTGCTGTCTTTGTTTTTATTTTTTATTTTTTTGAGACACTCTTCCTATGTAGCCCAGGCTGGCCTGGAACTCAAGATCATCTTGTCTCCATATTTCCAGTACTGAGATTATAGGCTTGTGTTGCCATGCCTGGTAACTGTGACGGATTTTCTTGTCAAACATGTAAAACCTACGCATGGTCATAAGGAAACATTATACAGACCAAATCTGAGGGATGTTCTACATAATTGAAGACTGATACCTTTCAAAAATTTGGTGTTTTTGAGACAGGGTCTCCCTGTAGCCCCAGCTGGCCTGGAACTTACTATGTAGACCAGGCTGGCCTGGAATTCAGAGATTTGCCTGCCTCTGCCTCCCAAGTGCTGAGATTAAAGGCCACCATGCCCAGCCTAAAATTTTTTTTATTTATTTTTATTTTATGTGTATGACTGTATTGCCTGCATGTATGTAAGTGCATCCCTGTTGTGCAATGCCCATGGAGGTCAGAAGAGGACATCAGATCCCCTAGAATGAGAATCATGGACAGTTATTAAATACCATGTGGGTGCTAAGACTTAAACCTGGGTCCTCTGCAAGAACAGCCAGTCCTCTTAACCATGGAGCCATCTCTCTAGCCCCAAGCCTTCAAAACTTTTAAGGTCATAAAAGACAAAGAAAAAAGGGACTGTCTAGACTGAAGGAGACTAAAGAAACATGGCACTTAACAGAAGATGAGATCCTGGATTTGGATCCTAGTTCAGAAAAACAATGTTGATGAGACAGTTTGAGAAATCTGAAGAAAGTATCAGTGTTAATTTCCTGGTTTGATTATTGTACTGTGGTTACATGTTAGATGTGGATATTTAGGGAAGCAGATTGAAGATTATGTAGGAATTTTTAGTGGTAATTCTACAACCAGTTTTCAAAATTTGAAAGTACTTCAAAATGAAAGGTTAAAAAAATCTCTGGACACTGATGAAATCAGAGAAAAAGAAACATTAGAGCAAATAGGATCAACAAATGAAGATTTGTAATCATAAGAAATATTTATTCACTCAACCAGTAGGGTTTACTGTAGGCTAGAAGCTGTCCATGGAACCACAGGTTCTATCAAGAGGAAGAAGACAGTTCCCCATGCCTGTAAGGTATTGACCCAGACAACAGCCTGCAGTTACACTATAGAATTCTGCTAAGGGCTACATTAGAAACTTGAATAAACTGTTACAAAAACATGGAAGAAAAGAAGTAATAAAAATTAGAATGTGTTGGGGCTGGAGAGATAGCCTAGCGGTTAAGAGCACCGACCGCTCTTGCAGAGGACCCGGGTTCGATCCCCAGCACCCACATGGCGGCAGAGAACCGTCTGAAAATCCAATTCCAGGAGAACTCCAGTTCCAGGGGAATCCGACACCCTCTTCTGACCTCCGCGGCATTGCACGACACGGGTGCACAGACTTGCATGCAGACAGTACATTCATACACATACAGAAAAAAATAAAATTAATAAAAAAATTTAAAAAAAAATTAGAATGTGTTGTAGACAGCATCAAACAGCCTGAAGCATTCCAAAAGCCAAGAAAGAAAAGCTTGGTAGAGAGAATGAACCAGTGATAGGGACTGTCAGGGAAGCATGGTGGGTAGGGTAGGGTGGAAAGCATGTAGCCAGCTTTGAGAGCAGCTGGAGAAAAGACTGAAGGTGACAGGAGAAAGCTGAGATTAGGGATCCACAGAAAGGGAGAAGCAGTAGGAGCTTTACCTTTGGGAAGGAGGAAGTGAGAGTTCCTTGGTCCCTGGCTGGACCGAGGGTGTGAGTCCCTGAGAACCGGATAGGAAGAGAGGTGGAGGGCTTTGGAAACGGACACATACTGAAGTCACAATGATTGTGAAGAGGGGAAATGATAGTTTCTTGGAAGGCAGAGGAAGGCATCAACCCCTCAACGTTACCTTGGTAACAAGAAAGCAGCAAAGCAAGTAGATGGGCTGTCACTAATGATACAGAAACTCCACACTTGGGTCTTAGCATCCAACCTGGAATGGTGCCGGCCCCTCCTTCTACCTCCCTCACCCTGTCACTGCTCTGAACCAATGTGTGCAGCCCACAGCGATGGGAGAACTCCCCGGAAGCCAGAGTTGGATTGCCATTTTGCTTTATTCAAGGGAAGCTCTCACAAAATGCCTGGATCACAGAAAGTCCAAACCTCAAAGCCAAAACCTACTTTGTTTGGCCTTTATGGTTCAATCTGAAATGATGCAGTTCCAATGCTTAACTAGCGCTTTCCCCAACATCTTGTAGAAAGGCTAATGGGGAGAGGCTTTCTTTCCTGTGAAACACCAGTGGCAGCTGGGAACGCACTGCGCATTGGTTACACAGCGGGCTGTATGGTTCTTGTGACTGCAGTGACCATGAAGAGGGAAGATGGGCAATAACATTAACAGACCACGTCTTTCCTGGGACAGTGCCTCAGTGCTTGGGAAGCTAAAGCCCATGAAACAGTCAAGCCAAACAAAAAGGAATACTTACACAGGCTGAATTCAAGACAAATCTGAATTCCACAGTAAAAATAAACTTTTACCCTCAGCTACATGAGCATGTCAACAATTAACAAACACTAATCCAGATGCTAAGCTGAAAGTATGCAAGTAATTTGCAGGTGTGAGAGAGAGGACGCGAGGCGTTCCTTGCTCACATCATGAAATATATACTCAATACCAGTATTTGAACAGCTTTTTGGTTTTAATTCTTGACCATAGCCAGCAGATGGAGATAGTTCTTTACTGGTAGACAATAACAAATACCACAGATAACCTCATTTATAACTTTGGGGGATGAACCAAAAGGGAATTAAATTAGTATCTTTGTACATGTATATCAAATAATACTCAAAGTGTTTTCACTCCCTTACTCAAGTCATAAGCAGAATTATCTTTTTCCACTATATATTGAGTACTGTGTACTAGGCACTATGTTAAGCACTTAATCCTACAACAGCTCTAAAAGACAGTTAATAGGATACAGATTTTGCTGTCCAAGGTCACAGAAGTGGTACCTGGTAGAGTGGCAATTTCACCCCATCCCATATGGCTCCAGGGTGGGTAACTCATATCCTCCTTCAGTGTAACTTGAGACCTGATGGCAGATAAATGGATACGATTCCAGCCTGCCAGGAGCTGAGGGAATGGACAGTAAGCAGAAGACAGACTAAAGATTGACAGCAAAAGAATCACTTTAGAAACAGAAGAAACTCTCGGACGAATATTTTCCCATGCTCTGATAGAAGCAGTATGGAGGCTTGGAAAAGGACAACTCAAAGACATTCAAGAGATGGAATAAAATCTAAAAGGACAGCAAAGTGACTTGGAAAATATTGTGGCATAATAAAGGGAAATGAAGATGAAAGCCACGTGAGAAGGAGCAAGTAGAACAGACACTAATGAAACCGTTGGCAAAATCAGTTTTATTAGCATATACTAATTATATATAATAATGGGTCCCATTATGACATTTCATACCTATTTTTTATAATACCCACATTTCCTCCTCTTGTTCCCCCACTCCTGCTAATCCACTTCCT
Organism: Rhizomys pruinosus; assembly: GCA_009823505.1. Lineage (NCBI taxonomy): Eukaryota > Metazoa > Chordata > Mammalia > Rodentia > Spalacidae > Rhizomys > Rhizomys pruinosus. The sequence goes on from VZQC01012080.1 coordinate 2,875,264, forward strand.
CTTCTCATTCTTCAGGAGGAAATTAGTTATTTGTAGTGAGAGGATGGAAATATAAATAAGAATCCAGGCGTGGTGGCGCACTTGGGAGGCAGAGGCAGGTGGATCTCTGTGAGTTCAAGGCCAGCCTGGTCTACATAGTGAGTTCCAGGACAGCTGAGACTACAGAGAGACCCTGTCTCAAAAAGGCCAAAAAAAATAAATAAAAGGAAGTATAAATAAGAAACTATCTGAAATAAGAGTATAAAAGAAAAATTCTATAGGTATTGGACAGAAAAAACAAAGTTACCCAATTGGAGGGGGCGGGGAATTCAAGCTGGTCTCAGACTTTACCACACTGCCCTGCAGCATTCACCACCAGAAGACAATGGAGCAATGTTTACAAAATTCTAATTACCTAAGAGTATTAAATATAACATACAACTATTCACAGTGAAGAAGTAAAACAGGAAACAGACTCCAAAATACAGGAATTCAAGACAAATAACCCCCCCCATGAAGAACTATTTGCTCATTAAATCCAGCAAATCAAGGGATGCTTTCAATTAAGTACTCCCATGTGAAGAAGTTAAGTTATAAAAGGTCAGGTGGTGGTAGGCACTAAATAGATGAGTGTCAAAATATTAAAAGTAGCTAGCAAAATACTGAGACATGTATATTTCTTAGGTGAAAAAAAGTTTTCTAAGCAAGACCTCCAAATCTAGAAACCACAAAGGAACAAACTGATAAATCTGGCTTTACACCAAATTTAAGCTTCCAGGGTACTGTGCACGATGCCACATACCTGTAATCCCAGCACCAGGGAAGCAGAGGCAGGAGGAGAGCAAGCTGAGACAGCCTACACTACACAGAATGTTCAAGGGCAGTCTGAGCTACATTGTGAGACCCTGTCTCAAAACTAAACAAACAAACAAACAACCCAAAGGGCTGGGAATGTACTATAGCAACCAAGTGTTTTCCTAGCGCACACACTGCCCTGAGCACAGTCCCTAGCATTGGGAATTATGCTCATCTAAATAGAGGAGTCTGTCTTCCCAATAAATGTACAACTGGAAGATCTCAACAGAATAATAAGAACATCCAGCTGGGCATGGTGGCGCACACCTTTAATCCTAGCACTTGGGAGGCAGAGGCAGGCGGATCTTTGTGAGTTCAAGGCCAGCCTGGTCTACAGAGTGAGTTCCAGGACAGCTGGGGCTACAGGGAGACCCTGTCTCAAAAAGACCAAAATAATAATAATAATAATAACATCCAGAAAGAACAACAAAACTCCAAAAACAACCATTGGAAATGTAAAGATTATTAGAAGAATAAAAATTTGCATTAAAATTAAAATTTCAAGCCAAACATGGTAAGTACACACTTACAATCCCAGTACTTGGGATCCTGAGGCAAGAGATTTGAGAGTTCAAATCCATCCTGAGCTATTAACACAACCCTATCTCAAAAAAAACAACAGAATTACATTTCATAGCAAATCATAATGATAATGAACTTGGATGCTGATCATTTGAAATCATTCAATCCAAATAACAAAACAACAATAGTCCGGGCTGGAGAGATGGCCTAGTGGTTAGGAGCACCTACTGCTCTTGCAGAAGACCCGGGTTCAATCCATAGCACCCACATGGTGGCTGAAAACAGTCTTTAACTCCAGTTCCAGGGGAATCCAACACCCTCTTCTGACTGGGCAGCTTTGCACAACACGGGTGCACAGACCTACATACACATAAAAAAAAATAATAAATAAATAAATAAATAAATAAAACAATAGTAAAAATTTCACCAACTCTTAGGGCCCTGCAGTCAATTTAGAGTCCCAGAAGGAAAAAGAACAAACTGAACAGAAAATAATCCTTAAAAATATAAAGGATGAGAAAGTTTAAAAATTTGTTGGCATATAAATTAACAAATTCAATAGTTCAGTGAACTTGACACAAGGAAACTACATAGAGGGAATGTTGATGAACATGTAAAAACCCAATAAAAAAGCAGCACAGTGTAGAAGAACAAAGGTGACTTGAGTTATAAATATGAAGACAGATCAGCAAAACACTATACTTAAGGCATTGAAAGGAAGAATAGGAAAAGTTGCCAGCCCAGAATTTTACTTAAAAACAAACTTCAAATATAAAGTGCAAATATACTTTCAGGTTAAAAACAACCCACTTGTCACCAGTAGATCAGCACTATGAGGAATACTAAAGGAATTTGTTGGGCCTGCTTTGTCCTGGCCCATGAGGCCCTAGGCAACTTCTTGAGAAGGGAAGTAAGGCAGCTGGGCCAGGCTTGTTTACAACTGAGGGGCCCTTATCTGCTGGCCTTAAGAAAACAAGACCTCGGGCAAAGGAAGTAAGGTAGGCGGGCCAGCTGGTCCTAAGTAAACAAGAGTGGACTAAAGGAAGTAAACAAGACGGGGCTAAAGGAAGTAAAGTAGGCACAGCCAGGGTTGTTTTGAAACTTTTCCCATTGGCTCTAGCTATTTGACCTTTAAGATGATTGACTGTTCCCTTGTGGTCTTTGCCTTTATAAGCCGCTGCCTGACTCAATAAAGTGAGTTCTTGCTTTGATTAGACTCCTGACTTTCTGTGTGGTTCTTTTCCGGTTGCCACAGGACCCGGCAGGAATTTCTTTTTTTTTTTTTAATTTTTTTTTTTTAATTTATTTATTTTTTATGTGTATGAATGTATTGTCTGCATGTAGGTCTGTGCACCCATGTCGTGCAATGCCGCGGAGGTCAGAAGAGGGTGTCAGATTCCCCTGGAACTGGAGTTCTCCTGGAATTGGAGTTATAGACGGTTCTTAGCCGCCATGTGGGTGCTGGGGATCGAACCCAGGTCCTCTGCAAGAGCGGTCGGCGCTCTTAACCGCTAGGCCATACCTCCAGCCCCAGGAATTTCTTTTGATGAAGGGAAAATGGTCCCCAGGTGGAAACACAAACCTTTTTTTTTTTCTTTATTTTCGTATGTGTATGAATGTACTGTCTGCATGTAGGTCTGTGCACCTGTGTCGTGCAATGCCACAGAGGTCAGAAGAGGGTCTCAGATTCCCCTGGAACTGGGGTTCTCCTGGAAGTGGAGTTACAGATGGTTCTTAGCTGCCATGTGGGTGCTGGGGATCGAACCGGAGTCCTCTGCAAGAGCAGTCGGTGCTTTTAACCACTAGGCTATCTCTCCAGCCTCCAAGGAAACACAAACCTCTTATAGAGAATAAAGAGCAATGGAAGAATAAATATGTAGTTAAACAAAATGATGATTTCCCCTAGTTTCTTAAAAAAAAATAGTAAGACTTAAAACAAAAATTAGAAGCTCTGTTATCATTATGTGGGTTTCGAAGTACAGTCATACATTTCGTGATGATAGGATGTATTCTGGGAAACATGTGAATGCCAGAGTGTAATTAGATAAATAAGATAAAGCCTGTACACCTGGGCTTATGGTACATACTGTCATATATATATTATCATTGTTGGCTAAAACGTCCTTATGTGGTGATGACTGAATGCAAACATCACACGTGTCACACATATAATAACAAGTGACAACGTGGAGAATTGGCCTGGAGCTACAGTGGTAAGAAACATTCATTTTTAACTATCTTCTACAAAGTGTTTTCAGTAACACAGTCTCAACTCTATAAAGACGACACAAAGCGAAGGATATAAAAATGTAATCCCAGGGCTGGAGAGATGGCCTAGCGGTTAAGAGCGCGCCGACTGCTCTTACAGAGGACCTGGGTTCGATCCCCAGCACCCGCATGGCGGCCGAGAACCGTCTGAAACTCCAATTCTAGGAGAACTCCAGTTCCAGGGGAATCTGACACCCTCTTCTGACCTCCGCGGCATTGCACAACACGGGTGCACAAACTTGCATGCAGACAGTACATTTATACATATACAAAAAAAATTTTTTTTAATGTAATCCCAAAGCGAAGGATATAAAAATGTAATCCCTGCACCACAGCCGGAGGAAACAGCTAAAAGGCTTGGGTCCACAGGAAGAACGCATTGCCAAGAGGAGCCAGGACGAGGACCCAGGGCCACATCCTGAAGGAAGCTCAGGACAATGAAAATAAAGCACATACTGTTGTAACTGACAGGCAAAACAAAAGACAATGGCTTGAAAAGTACCTTGTAAGGTTGAAGATTAAAAGCATTTAAGGTAAAAACAACACATTTTCAGTCCCAGAAGTATGTACATAATTCATGATACATATGTTTTGTAATGATAAAGTCTTATATTTTAACAATACATGTACAGTTAATGAACACAACTAAATAAAAAAGTAAAACAAAGATTTATACTCAAGGATATTCACTAAAGCACTGTTTATAAGGCAAAAAGTGGAAATTACATGTCCAGTAATAGGAGACTAGTTTAAATAGACTGTGTACAATAAAATACTATGGACAAGTATGAAGTAATTTATATATGCATGAAAAAGTATACTGAGTCTGTTATTAATGGTTGAAACCAAACTGAAAAGCAGAGTATGTATATATATGTACATGTATATAAATCCCATATATGGTTTTTAAAGTCTTCCCATCTATTTCTTTTTAAAGCGCTATACTGTTTTTGCTTGGACGTGTGTTATAGTCATTGGCTGAAGTCCTTTAGCAGTACCCACATAGAAATCTTGGGTAAGTGAAGGAGCAGCTCTTTAGAAGAGCTGCTTTATAGCTACAAGCCGTGGACGCAGACAGGCTGGGGCGGCAGCAGTCGGTGCTTTTTATGCTAGTGCTAGAGCTCTTGTGAGTGCCTGGGGTCCTGCGACCCTCAGCATTACACGTTACAGCTCTTGTAGAAGCCTGGATTCCTCAGTCCTCTGCACTGGCTGCTGTTGTAGCTTTCAGACCTAGATGTTAGGATTCCTCAGCTAAGGACAGTTTCCAATGTTATAGCTGCAGATCTGGGGTGTCTGCGAGCCTTGCGTTCCGGTATCTGGACGCTTCCTGTCTCGCCCCGGTTTCTCCTCTGGGTCTATACTTGAGTCTCAGTTCCGCCTTCTCCTGATCTTCTGGTGCTGTTGGCTGCTGCTCTCGCGCCTCCACCTCTCTCACGGCTGCCACTGCAAGTGTCCCTCTTCGCTGCCTTTGTAGCTCAGCCTGCTAACTGCTCAGCACCGCTGCTTCTGCAGCTGGCAGAACACCTCCGTGGCCATTAAACCAGCCAGCCGCTCCGCCACTTCCACAGCGCGCATTGCGCCTTCGCTGTCGCTCTGGCAGCTGCGTACAATCTCCTGCTTCCTCCTTCCTGTTTCGATTTACGCCCGTTCTACTAAAAATAGTCAAGAAAAGGCCATTCCAGAAAAGACTTTTATTGGCCCTAGTGTTGGAATACCAGGAGAGGCAGCACGGGATGGTGTCTCTCAGCTTGCTCATGAACTGATCTGAACAGCCTGTTTATATAGCCAGAGAAGAGGTATTTGGATCAATCACACCCAAACTTTTGTGCAAATGAAGGTTTGTGTTTGCACCAGTCACACCAGTTACTCTGTGTGTCCTCCACCTCTGGTCTGAGTGGAAATGATTCCAAGGTCACAAATAGTTCACTGAGTCCTGGGAAAGTAAAGTCTGGTGCCAACTGTTTGAAACAGTCAAACTGGGGTTACCCGTTCAGGAACTAGAGCAAGTAGCTGTGGTTGTCAGTTTCCTGAAGGCGTCTGCAGAGTGTTCCAAACAGCTGCTGGGGGTGTGAGGATGGCTCGGTTGGCTATCAGACCACCTGCTGGTGCTGTCAGGATGGCTCGCTTGGCTATTTGACCACCTGCTGGTGCTGTCAGGATGGCTCAGTTGGCTATGTGACCATCTGCTGGTGCTGTCAGGATGTCTCGGTTGGCTATCTGACCATCTGCTGGTGCTGTCAGGATGGCTCAGTTGGCTATCTGACCATCTGCTGGTGCTGTCTGCCCATCTGCTGGTGCTGTCAGGATGGCTCGGTTGGCTATCTGCCCATCTGCTGGTGCTGTCAGGATGGCTCGGTTGGCTATCTGACCATCTGCTGGTGCTGTCAGGATGGCTCGGTTGGCTATTTGACCATCTGCTGGTGCTGTCAGGATGGCTTGGTTGGCTATCTGACCATCTGCTGGTGCTGTCAGGATGGCTTGGTTGGCTATTTGACTGACAGTTCTTTGCTAACGGCAGTGAGGGGCTCAGGGGAGAATAACAGATATCAACTAGAGGGTCAAACTGCAACATCCTCTAAATTTTTTTTCTTAATAAATATAAGAAGTTATGTTTACAATATAACGTATCAACATTAATTTTGACTGTGTTCATGGTAAATAAAGCATGCCTTTCCATTTGACTTTTTTTAAACCAGTTGCCACTCCAGAAACAATACATATTTCTTTCCTGCCTATCTGGGATGTAAAACTGAAGCTCCTAGGGCTTGTGCTCATCCTTCCTCTACTTTCTCCTGAGACAGGTGACCTTAGCAAACTGGCATCTTCCAGATCTGCAGAATCCCTTCCGGAAGTGTCACTTGGCAAGGCACCCAATCAATGTGGTCTAGCCGTAATTTCATTTTGATTTTAAGAACGTCAATTGGACCAAATGAATACCTTGCTCCATTAAGAACAATCCCAGGAAATGGATTTGTTCATTCTTTTAGACATTCATCTCTCTAGAGACTTCAGATAATGCTTTTTCACCATTGATATCCATGTTAGTACTTTCCTTTTGCAAACTAAGACAACAAGTCTTTTGGTCATCATGAGGCCGCATTCTCTATACCCTTGTTGATTGCTTATGACTATCATTCAACATACCCAGTACTGTAAGGAAAGGAATTAAGGGCCAGTAATATTCTGGGGTAGTAAACCACACACTTTCATTCACAGGCATTGCTAATAGCTTACCTGGTAGACTCAACAAAGAGTTCCCATAATCCTAGTAGGTTGGAATTGAGATAGCATAGTATCTGGTCTTCCATCCAGAGGCAATGGCCAAGCTGGATGCTCCAAGCCTCTGCCGATACTATGGCCCCAGAGGCCCAGTGGAGTCAGCCCTTTGCATGCATCAGCTGAAGCATGTCTACCTGTCCACTCAGGAGCTGGCCCAAAATAGACATCAATGACAGACCAGAAAGGGTGCAGAAGATACTTGTGAATCCAGAGTCCAGTTCTCTCTTTATTGACCTAAATTCCTTCCTTCCAAGATGCCATCTTGAAAGGGAGTCAAAGAAATAGAGGTATATTAGTTCAAGTTTAAAAAAAGAATATGGACTGGAGAGATGGCTCAGCAGTTAAGAGCACTGACTGCTCTTGCAGAGGACCCAGGTTCAATTTCCAGCACCCACATGGCGGGTTAGGCTGGGCGTGGTAGCACACGCCTTTAATCCCAGCACTCAGGAGGCAGAGGCAGAGGCAGGTGGATCTCTGTGAGTTCAAGGTCAGCTTGGTCTACATAGTGAACTCCAGGCCAGCTGGGACTAAAGGGAGACCCTGTCTCAAAAAAAATGGTGTTATAATCTAATATATATATATATATATATATATATATATATATATATATATAATGCTTTGGGCCTTGCTCATCCTGGAGAAACTGATCAGAACTAAAAGAACTAGCTGTAGACAGTGAATGACCTCCCTGTAGTAAGCCTCTCACACAACTGACCAGCCCTAAAACCCCCCTCTTCATCTAACCCTCTCATAATAAGCCCATGCTACTCGTCTCCTGAAATCACACAAGGCCAAGTCTGGGATAACTTGGGACTGTTCTGTAGCCCAAAGCCCATTGACATTGTTCAGACTCCCAGTCTCTCTACCTGGTCTTGTTCATTGCATCCCTCAAAACCATAATAAAGACTGTAGCCCAGACTTTCCGCATCTGTTCCTGTTATCAACCCTTTTGCTTCCCCATATGCTCCTGCATGGGGCACCATGTCCCCTACTCTTGGGACATATAGGTAATGTCTTCATCTTTTAGTGCCATTGTTTCTATTTGTCACTTTATCACACCATTAAATAACTTTAAATAAAGCTGGGGGTATTGAAAACAGGAGGTAATAAGAGAGACCACTCACATATCAGAAGGAGATAGCATTTGCCAAAGGAGATCATTACCATTTTTCTTTTGGAAACAAAAGAACTCATTATGGACCTGAGAATGACCTTGAACTTCTAACCCTTCAGCCTCTGAGTGCTGGGATTACACACAAAGGCCATCATGCCTGTTTTATGAGATGCTTAAGATTGAACCCAGGGTTTTGTGCGTGTTAGGCAAGCAAGCAAGCACTCTACAAACTGAGCTACATCTCCAGTTCCTGAAGGACATCACTTTAAATGGGAGACATCATGATGCTCTTAATCTTCAAATTAAGGTTCACCTTAGGTTATGCTATATAAAAAATGTTCCATGCCATGGTGGGGAAGAAAGACAGACTTTCAGACAACCCAGCATAGAGATACCAAGCTGCTGCTATTTAAACACAGATGGCTGGTACCATTGTCTTCAATCTGTTCATGGTCTTCTAGGGGTATTTCTATATACCTATCCCACCTGAATCTTACATAATTCTGAGATGGAGCAGGCAGTACCTACCTCACAGATAATAATACCCTCATTGTCAAATCCATCTCCATGCTCTGAAGCTGTGTGACCTCAGGTACATTAAGAGCTTCTCTGTGGCTCCACTTCCTTACCTGTAAATGGGAATAAGCTTAGAATCTGTATCATAAGGTGACTGGTCAAGGAAGATGTATCTGAAAGTCAAGGCCAGAGAGATGGTTCACTCCATAAAGTGCTTGCCATGCCATGAGATCGGATCTCCAGCACCCATGTTAAAAAGCCAAGCATGGCGGCACACACCTGTAATCCCAATGCAGGGCAGGCAGAGACAGGAGGACCCCTGGCGTTCTCTGCCCCCCAGTGTAGCTGAATGATTGACAGGAGGACCCCTGGCGTTCTCTGGTCCCCCCAGAGTAGCTGAATGGTTGACAGGAGGACCCCTGGAGTTCTCTGCCCCCCCCCAGTCTAGCTGAATGATTGACAGGAGGACCCCTGGAGTTCTCTGCCCCCTAGTCTAGCTGAATGATTGACAGGAGGACCCCTGGAGTTCTCTGTCCTCCCCCCAGTCTAGCTGAATGATTGCACTTCGGATGCAGTGAGAGGCCCAGTCTCAGAACATACAACGGAAAGCGATTGAGAAAGGCACCCGATATCCACCTCTAGCCTCCATACATACAGGCACACACGTACATGTGCATCTGTGTGCACACACTCGAGCACGCACACACACACCCCTTGCTGAGTAACTTGGATTGATCAAATAGGTCTTCGTAGAGAAAAGTAGCCTTTGGGGCGCCCCCTTTCCTCGCTCTCGTTGTTTTGGTCCCAAGGTCTCCAGAACGCTTTCCTCCACAGGTCAGTAGTCAACAAGGGCATGCTCTTTTAGGGCATCTTGCTCCAAAATGTTTCTACATTTATATTTATTTATATATTTTTGGTCTTTTTGAGACAGGGTCTCCCTGTAGCTTCAGCTGTCCTGGAACTCACTCTGTAGACCAGGCTGGCCTTGAACTCACAAAGATCCACCTGCCTCTGCCTCCCAAGTGCTAGGATTAAAGGCGTGTGCCACCACGCCCGGCTCTACATTTATAAGTGAAAGGTGCATCTTCATCAAATCCTCTCAGCCTTTAAAGCCTGCCCGACTCCAGAGTCTTCTTGAACTTTTCTGAACAGTCTCACCCAGAACTGGTCTCTCCAAGCTCTGAAGTTCTCAAGTAGCTGTGGCAAGAACTCTGGAAATTAGCATTGGGACTACCCTCTCTTGTGATTAAAGAACAATTACTCATAGTTTAACTCCCATTCAATTGTTTTTTTAAAGATATTTTATTTATTTTTTTATGTGTATAGGTGTATTGCCTGCATGTCTGTAAGTGCATCAATGTTGTGCAATGCCCACGGAGGTTAGAAGATGTTCGGATTCCCCTGGAACCGGACTTAGAACAGTTGTTAGCTGCCATGTGGGTGCTGAGAACTGAACCAGGGTCCTCTGAAAGAGCAGCCAGTGCTCTTACCTGCTGAGCTGTCTCTCATACCCCTCCCACTTCTTTTTTTATGTCACCCAGAAGCAGATGTTACATGTTTTAATAAAAAACACAATCAGAGAAGCAGTCTATTATGTCAGAAAATACATGGAACAATTAAAAATAGATTTTACCACAAATCCCTGACTTTTATTTATACTCACCTGTGGAAACTTACAAAAACATTTTAGTTCAAACCTCCCTGTTGGAAATATTGTAATGGGAATCGGGACCAGATTATTTTTTGTTCTATAACATTTTGTTTTGGCTGTGCTAGGTACTAAACCCTTGAGCATGCTAGGCAAGTATTCTACCACTGAGTTACATCCCCTGCCTACGACATCCCCTAGTTTATTTATTTAGTCTTTTAGAGACAGGGAGATTTCTATGTAGACCAGGCTGGTCTTGAACTCATAAAGATCCACCTGCCTCTGCTTCCAGAGTGCTGGGGTTAAAGATGTGTGCCACCACACCCAGCTTATATTTTTTTGAAACAGCTATCTTTTTTTTTTTTTTTTTGGTGTTTTTGAGACAGGGTCTCTCAGTAGCTCCAGCTGGCCTGGAACTCACTTTGTAGGACTAGGCTGGCCTTGAACTCACAGAGATCTGCCTGCCTCTGCCTCCTGAGTGCTAGGATTAAAGGTATGCGCCACCACGCCGGGCTGAGACAGCTATCTTATAACTCAGGCTTCCTTCAAACTCCTATTTAAGATTCTTGAGTGCTAAGGACGCAGGTGTGCATTTCCATGCCGGCCTAGGCATTCTGAAAAAGCTCTTTAGGTAAGTCTGATATTTTTTCAGGCTAGGTCCTGGTTTCAGGTTGACTGGGCCACGTGGGGCTTTTTTATTTGTATTTTTGGTTGCAGTCTTTGGGGGGTGTTGGGAGCTCTCTTTGCAGATTTCCTGGGAGTAGTAAAGAACTTGGCCTCTGGCTTTTTTGGAGTCTGCCTTGGGTCTTTTTTTGCTAGTGAAGATGCTTTTTCTTTCTCTGGCTCCATTTTTTTGCTTCTTCCCTGGGGTCCCAGGGCCTGAAGCTTCCGGGGTCCCTGCAGCTGGCAGGGCCTTCCTTTTCTTGCCATGGGGTGTATTTGGACCAGGACTCTTTTCGGGGGTTTTTACTCCTGTGAGATCTTTTTGCATCATCACATTTCCTTTACCTGGACTTTCCCTATTGGAATCAGTTGGAATTTCTCCTTCACGTTCATCTGTCACTTTAGGTTGGGCTTTTGCTTTGCCAATCTTTTCCTTCTGGGACCCAGGGCCCTTTGCTGGAGCACCAACAGCGGAGGAGTCAAGCCACCCTGAGGTGGGACTGGCGCATTAGTTTTGGCCTTCTGACTTAACATTTTGCTTCTCTTCTTCAACTTTTATTGTTTTTCACGGTATTTTCTCTCTTTTAATTTTTTCTTTGCCTCTTTTTTCTTCAGGTTGCGGAGGGATGTGATGCTCTTTTCATCTTGACAAGTGACAAATGAGGAAAAGACGGGGGGGAGAAACCGACTTCTCAGTTTTCAGGAACAAAAGTTTCACACTCCGCCATTTCTCTGGCAATATATCTGAAAGTTTTTCTGAGACAGCCAAGATGTTTTCAATGATGTGCTGACTCCATTCCTGTGTGACCGATGCGTATAGTACTGCAAGAACCACTCTTGGAGATGTTTAAGACTGTCCCACTGATACAGTCATTGATTTCTTTGGACAAATTCTTGGCGAGAAGGTTTACAGGTACTGGAACTTTCTTCCTTTGATAGAAATGCTTTCCTATGTGCATGGGTAAAAGCCGTCTAATTCTCTCATCAGTCATGAAGAATTCAAAGCTCGCTTTGAATTCAGAGATTGAGCTTGGCCTCATAGGCTTTATATTCCTTTTTTAAAGTTTGGAAAGGGACAATCCAAGAGATGGTTTTAACTCCATGCTTTTTCAGATGCTTCTTATAGAAACGTTCTGTCTGTTCAAGTGATTCGAATTCATCTTTGGTAAATAAACATATTTCTGACAAATCTGATCGAATATTATGAGGCAAGGACAATCGGACTCACAGCTCTTTCTCTGGGATTTTCCATAATATTACCATTAGAAACAAATTCTCTAGGGGGACCTCTGTGAGTTCAAGGCCAGCCTGGTCTACAGAGCAAGCTCCAGGACAGCTGGTACTAAAAGGGAGACCCTGCCTCAAAAATACCAAAAAAAAAAAAAAAAAAAAAAAAACTAAAAACAAATTCTCATTCTCATTCAAAAGTAATCCATTACTGTTTTTTCTGGACTTCCACTGTGCAAACAGAACTTCTGCGCTTTTCCAGCTGCTTCAGGGTGGTGGCGCCCTCTGGCTTCGCTGGCTTCTCTGCAGCAGCGGGGGCTGGAGGCACCGCTGCGGGTGAACTCTCCATGTCGCACTCTCCTCGTTCAGACTGCGGAACCCAAAAGCCACTTACCTCTTAAACCAACCATATCTCCATGGGATTATAGCAGGTCAAGAACTGCAGGATCTCAGGTTCAAGATGTCAATATGCTTTGCTACCTGTTTCCTGTTTCTAGTGAGATGATGCCTCAGCATGCACACACCTGCATGGCCCCTGACGTCACGCAGGGATTTTTCAGTACAGCAGCAGAAACTGACTGACTGAAATCAGACAATAGCTCATTAGAAGGCAGGAAGGAGACCTGTGTTGGAGTATGAGGGCATACTATTCCATTTTTAAGAATTTTTGTGAACTATTTATTATGTTATGTTTTTATATGTATTATCAATAATTATTATTATTATCTGTGTCTATATGGCCAGGGACACATATGTCCTTTGGTGTACATGTGGAGGTCAAAAAACAACTTGCAGGAATTCATTCTCTCCTTCTAGCATGTGGGTCCTGAGGATGGAACTCAGGTCATCAGGCTTGCCAGCAAGCACACTTACCTACTGATGAGTTAACTACTAAATATGCCTATTGCTTAAAAAATTAGTAATGAGTTTTAAATGATGTCTTGGTCAATGATGAGCCATATAGACAATAGTGGTCCCAGAAGATTATAACAGGGCTGAGAACTTCCTATTGCCAATAATGTCAGAGCCATGCAATGTAATGCCTTACTCCCATGTTGGTAGTGATGCTGATGTAAAGCCTACCATGTCACTACTTTTATAAAAAGCATAGCAAGCCAGGCATGGTGGTGCACACCTTTAATCCTAGCGCTCGGGAGGCAGAGGCAGGTGGATCTTTGCAAGTTCAAGGCCAGCCTGGTCTACAGAGTGAGTTCAAGGACAGCTGGGACTACAGGGAGACCTTGTCTCAAAAAGACCAAAAAAAAACAAAAAAAACAAAAAACAAAGAAAAGCATAGCATAGCATAGCATAAGCAATTATGTACAATACAGAATATTTTGTATGATAACAATGACTATGTTACTGGTTTATGTATCCGTTGTAATTCACTTTTTGTTATTATTTTAGAATATATTTATTCTGGTACTGTGAACCTGACCAAGACCCCAAAGCTAGAGAGTTCATAGGCCATAGGGGAGAATCCACTACTATCATTTTGCTAAATAGACATAGCATCAAGCTGCTCTCTGAATACTTATCTCTATACCCAAAGATCAGTGCAGCTGTCAATCCTCATCAGAAAAGCTTCTTTTTTAGTAGACAGTGATTGATTCAGAGATTCACAACTGGTCAAAGTGCAGAGAACAAGTGACTGCGGTGTGCTCAGCCTTAAATGGGACACCTATATCAAACACTCTCCCCTCAAAGCTGAAGGAACATTGAGGGAGAGAGGCAGAAAGAAGACTGTAAGAACCTGAGGTTGGGGAGGATGGTTGTGCAACATACCTGACACAAGGAGGGTTGCTGCACACATGAATTCACAGCACATGTAACTGCGTGCACAAGACCTGTAGAAGATCAAGCCAGTAAGCATTCCAGCACAGACAAGGGAAGGGCTCACAAAGCCACACCCTTAGCTGAGGAGCCATTTGTAGTTGAAACTGTGGGGGTTAGGAGTGTCCGTTTTCTTCAGGAGTCTGGCCCTGATGTTGACCATGTTCCAGAACATAGTCGTACACATTTGAGTATATGGGCAGCAATATTAAAAAAAAAAGTTTGTTCTAAATAAACAAACAAAAAGGACGTGAAGTTGGGAGGGTAGAGGGATGGAAGGAGCCCGGGAGGAGGTGGGGTGGGGAGATAGAGGGATGGAAGGACTCCAGGAGGAGGTGGAGTGGGGAGATGGAGGGATGGAAGGAGCCCAGGAGGAGGTGGGGTGGGGAGATAGAGGGATGGAAGGACTCCAGGAGGAGGTGGAGTGGGGAGATGGAGGGATGGAAGGAGCCCGGGAGGAGGTGGGGTGGGGAGATAGAGGGATGGAAGGACTCCAGGAGGAGGTGGAGTGGGGAGATGGAGGGAGGGTAGGAGTCCGGGAGGGGGTGGGGTGGGGGACGGAGGGATGGAAGGAGTCCGGGAGGAGGTGGGGTGGGGACATGGAGGGATGGAAGGAGTCCGGGAGGAGGTGGGGTGGGGACATGGAGGGATGGAAGGAGTCCGGGAGGAGGTGGAGTGGGCAGATGGAGGGACAGACTCTCCGGGAGGAGGTGGAGTGGGCAGATGGAGGGATGGAAGGAGTCCGGAAGGAGGTGGGGTGGGGAGATGGAGGGATGGAAGCACTCCAGGAGGAGGTGGGGCGGGGAGATGGAGGTGGATATAATCCAAATTCATTTTATGTATGTATGGTAGTCTCAAAAAATAAATAAAATTGTATTTCTTTTTTGGTTCTTTTAAGACAGGGTCTCCCTATAGTCCTAGCTTGCCTGGAACTCACCATGGAGACCATGCTGGCCTGGATCTCACAGAGATCCACCTACCTCTGCCTCCTGAGTGCTAGGACTAAACTGTGCATACCACACCTAGCTAAAAACCGTATTTTAAAATGAAGTTTATAGTATGCCACTCAATATCCCTGGCAGCCTCATATATCTTGTGTTCCTTTATTACATCGTTTTCTCCTGTGCTTAATTTCACATTGTGCTACTTTGATCACTGTCCCCCAGCCATACATAACCCACTGCTATTGCTGGCGAGAAGCCACTTGAGTGACTGACATGGAGTCAATATTAAAAGGGATTATGAGCTGTGAAATGGAAAACCTGCAGTGGTTACTGCTGACTAGTCGGGCATGTCCTGTTCCACCATAGCCATGAACTTGAACAAGAACAAGATGACACATGCGGCCAAAGAATCTGCTTCGTAAAAGATAACAAAACTAGCCAAGTTTTGAGAAGGACCTATGTCATGTATAGAGAAACTCTTTGGTCTTTTTTTTTTTTTGAGACAGGGTCTCCCTTTAGTCCTAGCTGGCCTGGAGCTCATTCTGTAGACCAGACTGGACTTGAAAGCACAGAGCTCCACCTGCCTCTGCCTCCTGAGTGCTGGGATTAAAGGTGTGGGCCACCAGGCCCAGCTGGAAAACTCTTAATGGCCTGGACTAAAAACAAAACACAGATGCTAAACCGTCCTGGCACTATGATGAAGCAGGGGAATGTCTGTGACATTAAAAGGCTAAATTCAGGGGCTGGAGAGATGGCTCAGTGGTTAAGAGCACCGTCTGCTCTTGCAGAGGACCCGGGTTCGATTCCCAGCACTCACATGGTGGCTAAGAACCGTCTTTAACTCCAGTTCCAGGGGAAGGGGAATCTGACACCCTCTTCTGACCTCCGTGGCATTGCACCAGTGCACCAACCTACATGCAGAGAGTACATTCATACACATGAAATTTTTAAAAATAGGCTAAGTTCAGTGACTATACAGAATTTAGTGTTAGTACTGGCTGGTTTAAATTATTCAAGAATAGTTATTCTTCACCAAGTGTGAAAGTCAGTGTTGAATCTGCAAATCTGGTTAAAGAATTTTTGGAAATATGTAGATAAGCTAGTCATAGAGGAGAGTTCCTCACCAGGGCAAATCTGCAATCTGGACGAAAACTCCCTATCCTAAAAAATGATGCCTTAGAGGACTGCTCTCCCTAAGGAGACAGACTTGCTGCCAGGTTTCAAGATCTTTAAGGACAAAATAACAGATTTGCTTGGGAGTGATTCTGCAGGCTATACAAATGAAAACCCTTTGTTACCTGGTACAGTGAGAAGCTGGGCAGTCACGCATCTCAATAAGCACAGGCTGCCAGACTGCCACCGGAGCAGCAAGAAGCCAGGTACCATCCCGCTCCTCCTCCAAGAAGCCTTCCTCAATGGCTGTGCCAGCAGAATGGCCAAGTGATGTGTGGAGAAAAATACAGCTTTCAAAAGGCTGGTTGTTGGCATTGCTCACACACATTCCTTCTGTTGTTAATTTGCATGTCCATGTTAAAGTGGTGTTCCTAGGGGCTGGGGAGACAGCTCCCGGTGGAGCAACTTCAAGGTCTATTCCCTCAGGAGGACCTTTGCCCACAGTGTTACTACAACTAAGGAAGAAAAGTAATTTATTCTGGAAGGAGAGCGTCTGTAGCTACATGGAGACTCTGCTTTAGCTGAGCGTGCTGGCAGTGCCTTACTCTCAGAACTCAGGAGGTAGAGGTAGGAGGCTCACCACAAGTTTGAGGCCAGCCTAGTCCACAAAGTGAGTTCTAGGGCAGCCAAGGATATACAACAAGACTCTGCTTGAGCTTGGGGAGATGTCATCCAGTGGTGAATGAACAGCAGACAGGTGGAAGAAGACTCTCAAGAGGCTTGGCAATGCCTTCAAGGGAATTGATTAAGATACAGAGACCGCAAAACTTAACAAGGTTTTGGATGATGTGGCCAAGTTTTTCTTATGTGTAGATGAGAATGTTTCTAGAGCTGCTCTTAGAGGCCGTTTCTGAGGAATTGTCTGTTGGGGAGTTCTTGGAACTGAGCAGTGGGGCATGGCTAAAGAAGAGGCAAGAGAAAGGAAGCTCCAAAAGAAGAAAAAGAACCCCCCAGAAAATTCATAATGGGGGCTGGAGAGACGGATGGCTAGTGATTAAGAGCACTGAACCCAGGTTCAGTTCCCAGCACATGCTCTACATGGGGGTTGACAATGTCCATAATTTCAGCTCCAGAGGATACAGCACCCTCTCTGTCCTGCACAGGCAGTGCACCCACGTGGTGCACAAGCCAAATACTGAATTTGTTATGTGTTTCATACAAAAATTTTCAATCAGTCTTAATCACCTTTATACCCACTTCTCCATTGGCAACTCCCACAGCCCTGCCCCCACCCCACGAGTTCACATGTTCTGTCATTTGTGCTAGGATCCAAGGATCCATCATGTCACATTACTCTCCCTGCCACTCTTCAGTGCCAGCTCATCCCCTGAGTTCTAGTGAGCCTATCCAGAGTCCCTTTCCTAGAGAAGGCCAGGTCTTCCTCACCCAACCATAATCAGCTGCCAATATTTCTTCAGCCAAGATTGGGCTCTGCTACCCATTTCTGCAGTTCCAGGCTGGGTTTTTGTCCAGCTGAGCTTGCATGGATCTTGTGCATGCTGATACCAATGCTGTAGGTTCATATGAAAAGGGTGTCAAGAGCTTGTAGAATTCATTTCCCTTTAGTCTTATGTAGAGAAATTTCATAATGAAGGTACAGCAGAAACCTCTATAGACACTAACAAGCTCCTTAAAATTTAGAAGGATGGCCCAGTGTGGTGATACAGAAATGATGTGTGACCCTGCCTAGGCTTAGCCTGCTATGTACTTCCATGTCTTAGTTTTTAACAAAAAACTTTAAAAAATGACAAAGAAAACATCTTAAACATAGAAGAAAATTTACAGAATGAGGTCATAAAGAAGAATATTTTATATAGCTCAGTATTATTGCAGAAAAATATAAAACATTTTAAAATTAATATTACAAAGTAAACATCTTACCATCAGCTAAGATTGAATAACAAAAAGTTTTAAAAGTAAATTTATCAGGGCTGGAGAGATGGCCTAGCAGTTAAGAGCACCGACTGCTCTTGCAGAGGACCCAGGTTCGATCCCCAGCACCCACATGGCAGCTGAGAACCGTCTTTAACTCCAGTTCCAGGGGAATCCGATGCCCTCTTCTGACCTCCATGGCATTGCATGACACAGGCGCACAAACCTACATGCAGATAGTACAATCATACACATAAAAATAAATAAAAATTTAAATATCACAGAAAACACAGGCGTGGTGACACATACCTATAATCTCAGTTGTTGGGAGGTGAAGCCAGGAAGATCAGAAGTTCAAGTTCAAGTTAGTTTTATGAAAGCCTGAGCTACATGAAACCCTGTCTCAAAAAATAGTAATGGGTAATAAAATAAATTTAGTGTAGCCTAAATGCAGCTGTTGGTGATGAGGTCTGCAGCAGTGCTCAGTGATGTCCCAGCCCTTCGCACTCACTTTTTTTTTTTTTTTTTTTTTGTCTTTTGAGACAGGGTCTCCCTTTAGTCCCAGCTGGCCTGGAGCTCACTATGTAGACCAGGCTGGCCTTGAACTCAGAGATCCACCTGCCTCTGCCTCCTGAGTGCTGGGATTAAAGGCGTGCACCACCATGCCCTGCCACAGTCATTTTCTATTTGGTCACTGACTTGCCCAGAACCACGTCCTACAAGCTCTGTACCTGGGAGCTAGTCTAGAGAGCTGCTCCATTTCTTAAGTATTTTATACCATATTTTCACTGTGCCTTTTCTATCCTCAGGCATGCTCTGTGTTCTTCCCATTGTGTCCAGCTGCCTGCAGTTTTCAATACAGCTATCTGTTATAAGAAGGAATGAAGCTGGGCACGGTGGCTCACACCTTTAGTCTCAGCACTGAGGAGGAAAAGGCAGACAGATCACTGTGAGTTAAAGGCCAGCTGAGCATACATAGCACTTTCCAGGCCAGCTGGATCTACAGGGAGACCCTGTCTCAAAAAATGACAAAGAATTAAATACATTTTAAAAAGGAGGAATGAACCAGGCTAAATGGCCAAGGTGTGTTGTAGGCTACATGATCTATGTTTATATGTACTTACACACAATGATACATTTCTCAAAATATATCCTTACTGTTAAGTGACACATGTCGGTATGTCACTTAAACTTACATAAATCATATCAAAACAATGGTAATAATACAATAAAATAATGTAAAGATACTCAAAACTTGACACTTTCTAATTATGTTACTACATTTCATTATTATCTGTATTCTGGAGGATATTATTTACCACCTGTTGTGGTGGAAGTACCACATTAGTAGTGTACTATACTATTATACATCCCTTGAAACTCCTTGTTGTGATATCAACTGTGTTGGTAACTGAAATTCAGTGGGAGGGAACAGTAATTTTGGTCAAATCCTTGGCCTAACTCATGCTAATCTAGGGCTTCACACATGCTAGGCACACATTCCACCTCTAAGTTAAACTTCCATTCATGGGGCTGTAGAGATGGCTCAATGGTTAAGAGCACCGAATGCTCTTGCAGAGGACCCAGGTTTGATTCCCAGTACCCACATGGCGGCTAAGAACCATCTTTAACTCCAGTTCCAGGGGAATCTGACACCCTCTTCTGACCTCCGCAGCATTACATGACACGGGTGCACTTACTTACATGCAGACAGTACACTCATACACATTAAAAAAAAAAAAAAGACAAAGAAAAAAACCTCCCATTCATAGTGAACATTTTTACACTATTCAAATTGGCAAACGCCACAGTGGTATACACTGTGTTTCCTCAGAGTTAGTTGTTAACTATGTACCAGCACACCTGGCATCAGATAACTCACCAGATCCCTAGAAAGTTTAAAGGACAAATTTGGATTCCTCAGTCCAGGTCAATAGCTCAAACCATAGTCATATCACTATCCCTGGATCAGGAAACGTTACCTGCAGGCTCCTTGTTCAAAAGCATTAAGAATGTGA
Source organism: Rhizomys pruinosus (assembly GCA_009823505.1). Taxonomy (NCBI): domain Eukaryota; kingdom Metazoa; phylum Chordata; class Mammalia; order Rodentia; family Spalacidae; genus Rhizomys; species Rhizomys pruinosus. Next base: position 2,895,175 of record VZQC01012080.1, read on the forward strand.
AGACAATAATAGCAGAGCTCTGAAGCCATGTGAACCTTGCTGTGTACTTGGGACGGCATAGGCCATAGGTCCGCAAGGCCGGCCCTGCAGTGCCCAAAGCCACACTTCAGTGCTGAGATTAAGACGGAGGTTTCTAGACTCAAGGTTACCTCTGGTCAAGAGCTTGCCTAACGACTGCCGTCCTTTCACTCTCCTATGGACACTGTATTAGTTATTTTCCTGTTGTTTTGATAAAGTACCCTGAGCAAGGCAACTTATAGAAGGGAGAGTTTATTTCATTTATGGGTCCAGAAGGCTATGAGTGGGTCATGGTGGGGAGGTATGGTGGCGGGGAGGTATGGTGGCGGAGGAGACCAGAACAGAAAGCTGAGCACTCACACCCTCAGGCAGGCACAAGGAAGCAGGAAGCGACAAACTAGAAATGGGCGTGGCTAGGAACTCTCAAAACTCTCTAAGACTGCCCCTATTGACATGTTTTTTCCAGCCTGGCTGCACCTCCTAAAGGTTCCATGACCCCCCCTTAACAGTGCCATGAAATGGGGACGAAGCATTCAAACTCTTGAAGCCTCTAGGGCACACTTCCATTGAAACCATCACAGACACTCTTCATATTTAGACCCTCTGCCTCCACTACAGATGGCTCCCCATAGATCTTGTCAACTACAAGCATGGAGGTCCTGCCTCAGGCCACCCTGAACAGCACTGGCAGTCTTGACCAGACATAGGCAACAGAGAGAACCTAGAAAATATCAAGGAAGGTATCTGCAAACATGAGGCTCCATGTGGCACAAGGCCCAGGTCTAAGAGGAGAACCAGTAGGTAGGCCCGGTAGGCAGAGCCCAGGACGTGGTCCTCCATGCTGGTTGCAGAAGAGCCTGGGAAATTAGTGCCTGGCATGTTCAACTTCTAATATTCTGCCCCCTGGGTAAACTGCTTTCAACCTCTGAATCCCCAAACACATCTTCAATCATCCTTTCTATGTCCTCTTCCTGTTTCAAAAGAAGGCATTTCTGATTCCACTGGGAAGTAACTAAGTCTTGGGTCCTTTTCTCCCTGTCTCTTCTGCTCCTCACAATCTTCATTGTGCTCATTCTTTGTTTCCTTGAAAATCCTAGAATCTAGGTGTTATCCAGCCCAGGCTAGCTCCAAACATTTTGGGGGACATGGATCAGGAAAACATATAGAAGCCCATATTATTCTATACATCTAAATAATTAGTAGCTATAAATCAAGAGGGCAAACTTCAAATAAAGTAAATTCATTATCAGAGACCAAGTTCAAAGACCCAGATTGTGCCATACCAACCCTGGATCTCAAGTAACACAAACACTCAAGTGTATAAAAGTTGTCTGTTATGATAAAGTTTTGAACTATAATAGACAGGTTCATTAGACACTAGACAGTTCTTTCAAGTTGGCCAACTGTGCAGAGATGTCCCTTGTAACAAGGGTCCAACCGAGGACTGTGGCCATCATCCCTCCCAGGTCCCTCTAGCCTGGAGGTATGCTTCAGTCTTCCTTTGATTTTTACATCATCTTGTAATTGTCTGTTACATAAATAAGACAAAGTTGGCCTCTGTATTTCTTCACAGCAGGTTGGGAACAATTAGGTCAAAAGCCTATTGATGCCAAACCAAAATTCATACATATTCAATTGATTTCAGCATTTTCCAAATAAGCAGAGTTTTAGTCATTTGACTCTGCCTGGTTTCCATCTCCTGGGAAGCCACACCCAGTGCCTGCTAGCCATAACTAGGGATAACTATGTTAACTCTGCCCGTCTAAAAGACCCCAAGCTACTGTTGCTCTGCAGTCTCTGTAGGGTGAGTGACATCTCTTAGATTTTAAGCCTTCTTGAACACATCCCTGGAATCACTGGTGACCCCCACAGTGTGAAGGATCTCATTCCATAAGGTCCTTAGCCTCATGAAAACCTATTACTTGTTCAAAAAAGTCTGTGTATAAACTTCCTACCATCTCGTGGTCATCTTCTTTATCCCTATGGCTTCAAATGCACCATGTCCATTCCTCTGCTGTGGTACTTGTTTGTCTCATGTTTCCTCCTAGTTAGGCTGAGGGCACACATCTGTGGAAAGATATCACAGGACTCGTCATGCTTTCCTCACTGAACCCTGTCACAGAGAATATGGCACTGGTATCGACAAAGAAGCACAGCCCTCACCTCAAAGGGGATAAGAAGTAGTTTATTCTGGAGCTAAATAGGAGTAGCCGTGGCCCAGGAACTTCTGGTTACCCCAAATTCTGTGTTCCAACATGGTAAAAGTTTCATAACATTTCTATAGTAACAGAACAGAACAAAGAAAACCATAAACCAAGACACTTGGGGGGGGGTCTTTTCAAGACAGGGTTTCCCTGTAGCCCCAGCTATCTTGGAACTTACTCTGTAGACCAGGCTGGGCTTGAACTCACAAAGATCCACCTGCCTCTGCCTTTGGAGTGCTAGGATTAAAGGCGTGCGCCACCACACTCGGAGGGGAAATCAAGACACTTTTCAAAAACATTGGCAGAGACATCAGAAAGACGGGTTATAGAGAAGTGGAGAGAATTGTGCTACGGGCCTTAGATGCTGTCTGATGGGCTTCTTAACCCTTTGGTTGGTGGAAGTTTGGTGCTCTGCACCAACATACATTCCAAAAGATTTTTATCTGTTAGTAATGAGATGTTGAGTTAGACTTAAAGGAAGAAAATGAATGGTTATTTAGGAGGCTAAAGATGGCCCAAGATAAACTAGCTATAAATGGGCTCTGGATCTGTAACACTCCGAACTCTCTATGATCATCCAAGTTGTAATCAGTTGGTCAGCCTTGTAGGCAGTTCAGTCGATGCAGGTTTCTCTGGGAACTTTTGATCACTTTGGCCAACTCTGGCAATCGATGGAGTGACAGATGCCATAGCCAGATTCGTCACATCTGATGATGTTGATCTGTCCTGTTATTTGTGGGGTTAACATCAGTCATTTGATTGCCGCAGTGCCCTGCTGTGAAGGTACTTCCTCTCTGGTGATTATTAAGTACTCCAGACAGAGATACTTAGCACCGATGTAAATAACTGGTTGCTCATCCTGTTTTTGCACTATTTGTGACACAATCAGTGATCCTCACCTAGATAATTACTATGAAGGATGTCATACTTCTTTTAGCCTCCTCGTTCCTATGTGTTTATTACTTCATACTCCACTGTGATGGCAGCTTTCTATTTTATCTGCTTATTCATCTCAGTTTATTTAGTTGCAGGGGTAGACAAACTCTCTCCCATGGACCAAATCTGGCTTCTTGCCTCTTAGTGCAAATAAAGCTTTATTGGAACACAGCCACTCAGTAATTTCCATATTGTCTATGGTTATGTTTCTGGCACAATGGCAGAATTGAATAGCTGTGACAGAAACTAAGTCTACAATATTATCTAGCCTTTCCTGGGAAACACCAACTGCTTTAGATCATATGGACTCATGGGTTCTCATTATTCATTGATCATGATGTTTTGATGCTCATATTTTCTTAGATTTGGTCCTTAGGAACCTAGGAGGCCTTTGCAAGTTTCCATTGCTCTTTGAGCCCCACCTCCCCCTTACTCTCTGCTACCAGATGTCTGTTTATTCCTTACTTTCTCTACTTCTGCTATGGAATCAGCCATTTTTCCAAGGAGCTTTTAGTTCCTCTTACTTGAGAATGCTCTAGTTGGCCTTTTGGGGGATAGAGCCAATAGGCACAGCTTACCACTGTCACCCTCAGCAATTTAAAGAGTTCTCCTAGACTTTTAGGAACCTCAACTCACACTAAGCTGGAATTCATAGCTTTGACACAAAACAGAATTTCAGGACTACCAATTTAAAAAGCAGAGTTGGTGTTTAGTAAATACATATGTGGTGTGTGTGTGTGTGTGTGTGTGTGTGTGTGTGTTTGTGTGTGTGTGTGTGTATGTGTGCTTAAAGACAAGGGTCTCCTTGTAGCCCTTGCTGGCTTGGAACTCACTATGTAGACCAGGCTGGCCTCAATCTCACAGAGATTCTCCTGTTTCTACTTCTTGCTGAAATTAAATGTGTCCACCATCATGCCCAGCAACTATTGATATTTTAAAACTATTGATATTTAAGCATGAGGGCTGAGAAAAAGAGGTCCTGTGAAAGAAAAATAAGAAACACCAGAGAGAGAGAGAGAGAGAGAGAGAGAGAGAGAGAGAGAGAGAGAAAGCCCAGAGTAATTCTCTAGGTGAGTGTCTCACGAAGTGAGGCACATCCAAGTGTGGTCGTGGGCTTTTCAAGGGAGTGTCCTGGTCATTGTTTTTTACAATAGTGACATATGGGACTTTGATGGGGTTTTAAGTTACTAATCTTTATTATTTTTTTTGTGTCTTTTCGAGACAGGGTCTCCCTGTAGCCCCAGCTGTCCTGGAACTCACATTGTAGACCAGGCTGGCCTTGAACTCACAAAGATCCGCCTGCCTCTGCCTCCCAAGTAACTAATCTTTAAATAGTTGCTAAGAAACCTAAATATGGTCATGGAGTAGTTCCTGAGGGGTAGCTGACAGGGTTCAATTGATAAGAGTCTCATAGAACAAGAAGGAAAGCTATCTACTATTGTTAAGTTTTGTTTGAGATTCACAGATAATGTCAGGGGAATGGAACAAGGCCCAACCCAAGGCCAAGTACATTCAGCCCTTAAGCTTGTTTCACTGTTAACATAAAACACCTATATATGAAAGATGTATTAACTTTGTATCAGCAGCTTTTATAGCAAATGCTATCAATAGTGCTGAAATTTTTGCTTCTCAGCTATCAGACTGGGGTAAAGGGTTCCCTTGCCTTCTTATGTCCCTATAATGTCCCTGTCTTTCTATTCTTGTTCCTTAGAAGCCTGGGTCTGGGAACTGGGTGCCATTGCCAATGGGTGCTGCTGAAAAAAGTGAGAAAGGATGTGGTTGACCTGAAGCTAGATGTTGCTAGCACATAAATGGCCCAGAACGTTGTGGGGCTGGGTAAGATCACTCAGGAAGGAGAGAAAGGTGGGCCTACACCACAGCTACGCTCTCCAGTATGATAGGAAAATAGCCTGGGAACAAGTTTACAGAAACGGAATTCAGAATTCCAATTGCTGTGTCTATAAAGATCTTATAGAAGAAGATAAGAAACTGGCTGGAGAGATGGCTCAGCGGTTAAGAGCACTGGCTGCTCTTTCGGAGGACCAAGTTTCAATTCCCATCATCCACATGATGGCTAACAACTATCTGTTAACTCCAGTTCCAGGGGATCCAATGCCCTCTTCTTACCTCCGTGGGCATTGCACAACACAGGTGCACCTACATACATGCAAGCAATATACTCATACACATAAAAAAAAAAGAATAAATAAACTATTTTTTAGAAGTAGGTAAGGGGGCTAGAGAGATGGCTCAGTGGTTAAGAGCACTGACTGCTCTTGCAGAGGACCCAGGTTTGATTCCCAGCACCCCTATGGCAGCTAAGAACTGTCTTAGGCTGGGCGTGGTGGTGCACACCTTTAATCCCAGCATTTGGGAGGCAGAGGCAGGCAGATCTCTGTGAGCTTGAGGACAGCCTGGTCTACAGAGTGAGCTCCAGACCACCTGGGACTAAAGGGAGACCCTGTCTGAAAAAAAAAAAAAGAAGTAGGTAAGAAACAAACCATTCTTTGTGAGCAGAGGGTGACAAAATCAAATGAGAAATATCTAACCTCATTCAGGAAAGCAATGAAAATTAACTTATAAGGGTTTTTTAAACTCTTTTAGTAGGACAGCTTTTGCATCGTTAGGAAGGAGACAGAGAAGACAGTGAATGTGAACTTGTCTCATAGCATGCACCCAACCCAGTCTGTTTGTGATGCTGTAACAATGGCCGAGTCTTGGTCAGTAATTCACATTGAATGTATTGCCTCACAGTCCTGGAGGCTGGAAAGTCCAATATCAACATGCTAGTAACTGGGTGGGCTTTCTTCTGTGTCACAGTGTGATAGAAAGGAGGGGGAGAGGGACCAAAAACTCAGCAAACGCCCTTCATATGGAACCCATGCCCGTGATATTGACCCCACTTCCGTGACAATTGTGCTAAACTGTGATCAAAGGTCCCACTTCTTAAAGACACTGCCTTTTTAATATTGCAACAATAGCAATTAAATTTCAAAATTAGTTTGGGAGGGAATAGATATTCAAACTATTGCTATACCCATGAACAGATTTTAAGATTGTTAAGATTCAAAAGATATTAATACACTTTATATTTGTTTTCTGTCGGTTCACTTGAAAAGTAAGCATAATATCACCTTCCTAAATACTTCAAAACACATCTCAGAATTTCCTATTTGCAAAAATACTATTATCACACCTCACAATACCAATCTTTTTAAAAATCTTTTTAATATTTAAATTATTCTAAAATAGACAATAATATAAAATATATTGTGTTCTAGCTTATTTTCTCTTGCCATGAAATACTCTGACCAAAAACAGCTTTGGAAAGGAAAGGGTATATTTCATCTTTTTTAAATATTTTATTTATTTATTTTTATTTTATGTGTTCGAATGTATTGCCTGTATGTCTGTAGCCTGTAATGCCCAAAGAGGTCAGAAGAGGGCATGGACTGCCCTAGAACTAGAGTTGTTACATGGTTGTTCGCCATCTACGCTCAGAACTGAACCTGAGTCCTTCCGCAAGAGCAGTCAGTGCTTTCAACTGCTGAGCCATCTCTCCAGCCCCTATATTTCACCTTATTAGTTACAATCCATCATTGTGGGAAATCAAGGCAGGAGCTTGAAGCAGAAACTGGAGAGGAACGAATGCTCCCGTTTGGGTCGTTCACTGGCCCCCTTAGCTGGCATTTTTATACAGCTCAGGACCACCCGCCCAGGGAATGGCACCGCTCACAGTGGTATGGCCTCTCCTGCATCAATTAACAACCACAACAACCCCCCACAGTCGTGCCCACAGGTCAGTCTAATCCAGGCAGTTCTTCAGTCAAGGCTTTCCTCTCAGGTGGCCCTGGGCCCCTATAAAATAAGCAAACACTCTTCAGAGTGTGATGTCTGGGGTTCCAGCTCAGTGATAGAGAGCCTCTCCAGCATTCTCACAGTCCTGGGTTTAATTTCAAACGGCTCATGAAATAGAAAATGAAAAGATGGCAATTCAATGATACTAAGTATATTCACACTGTTGTGTAAAATATCTCCAGAACTTTCTCATCCTGCAAAAAACAAAATTCTATAACCATTAAGCAATGATTTCCCATTTTCCCTACTCCCAGAAATTAAATTTATTTCAATACTATTATATAATGTAAAGGTCATATTCCAACTTCCCTAATTTTAACTAAAAAGTTCTCTCTCTCTCTCTCTCTCTCTCTCTCTCTCTCTCTCTCTCTCTCTCTCTCTCCTGCCATCCACATAGCAGGACCCTGTTTCAAAAACTGAAGGAGGGTCATGGGGGACAAAGGGCAAATTTATAACTTAAAAAAGTACAGTTCATGTTTGAATACATATTGAAGGTATATTCTTAGTGAAGCATATTCAAAGGTGAAAAAGAATGGCACATCTGGCTTCCACATGAGTTCCAGGGATCCAAACTCAGGTCCTTGTCCTTGTATGGCCACCACTTTACCACCTGAGCCATCTCCCCAGTGCCCTAGCACCAGTGGAATAATTTTTAATAGTTCTGGATAATCCCACCTGTGTTTGTTTTTGAAAACTTGGGACTCTCGGTAGAATCCTCTGTTACCACTGTCCTATACAAGTCCTCCTAGATCCCATCACCACGAGGCACACCACTGATGACTTCTCTTCTATTAGTGGACAGAAAGACCCCAGTCTGTTATTTAGCTCTTTCCAGCCTCAGTTTCCTTGTCTGGGACGTAGGGATGGCAATGCCTATCTTGTGGGGTTTGGCTATTTCACAGCATGCTGTTTTATGTGCTGATCTCATCACAGAGTCAATGTATTGAGCCCTGACACCAGGCTTAGGCAGCTCTAGGTGCCAGACTCTGAGAAGAATTCACTGGATCCTCACTGCATCTTTTCAAGTAGCAGTTTCCACTACTTCTAGTTCATTAATTGAAAGCTAGGGTTAGCGAGCAGAGGAGGAAGGGTGTGAATTGCAGCTGGCTGGCTGCAGAGATCCAGCCCTCCATCTACTGTGTGGTACTGACTCTAATTATGAATGAACTCACACCAACCCAGAGACAGCACCAATCTGTTATCTAACATCCACTTCCTTTATTAACAAGAAACCCAGGAAGTAAGTCAGTAGAGTTATGAAATGTTCTCTCCGCAACCAAGGAAACCAGAAGGAGGCATGAAAAAATGGTCCACACCTCTGATTGATACGCTTTAATAGGACCACACTTCCTACCCTCACCACAAGTTACCCTAATAATAAAATGTAACCTTCATTTTATTTTTGTGGCTCAAAATTTAGCATTGTTTCAAGAATAGCTTAAAATGCCCAGCAATGTACCAAACCAAAACATAAATACAAACCTTCAAAGAAATATGAACAAAGTACTTATTATAGCTGTTTTAAAATTATTGGGATCTTGGAAGAAATGCAAATATCCTTCAGTAGGATTCTAGTTAAAGTGTAATACTGCAGTATAGTGCGGCATTTAACAAGAAGGAGAAATATTTCAAAGATGAGAAAAAAAGATCCCATATGTAATTCAAAGTGAAAATGCAAGATGCAGAACTGTGTGATCTGACTCTGCTTTTAAAGATGAATAGCATAAAAAAAAACATAAATAAATAAATAAATAAAATGAATAGCATGACTCATTTAGGCAAAGAAAGGAATCTAGAACAGCCAACAAACTCTGAACAGTATTGTAAAGAAAGAAATCTAGGATTGGGAATTTCCCAAGACCACCTGAAGCACAGGTACTGGGGTGCTGGCTAAACAGAAAACCCCCCACCCCACCACCCCCACCCCCGCCAACTGGGATTGCTGAAGGAGTGTCCAAGCGGATTCTTTGGAGAACTTTCAGAACAGAAAGGGAAAAGTGAGTTAGACTTCCAATAGAAAGCCTAAAGCAGGACTGGAGAGATGGCCTAGCGGTTAAGAGCACCGACCGCTCTTGCAGAGGACCTGGGTTCGATCCCCAGCACCCACATGGCGGCTGAGAACCATCTGAAACTCCAATTCCAGGAGAACTCCAGTTCCAGGGGAATCCGAGACCCTCTTCTGACCTCCGCGGCGTTGCACGACACGGGTGCACAGACCTGCATGCAGACAGTACATTCATACACATACAGAAATAAATAAAATTAATAA